>CM046832.1:49347356-49907552 GCA_025618425.1 Heliocidaris tuberculata | reverse complement strand
AAAAGGGGTGTTTTTCAGTCTTACATTCGACGGTTTTGAAAAACAGGGTGTTTTTTCAGTCTTACATTCGACTTTTTTTTTTTCTCTCTCTCTTTTTTTAGAAAAATGGGTGTTGTACAGTCTAACATTCGACGTTTTTTGAGAAATAGGCGTTCTTCGACATTTGTTGGTACATTTTCCTACGCCATTTATGCCTTTTGAGGGTATATTTTACAATATCCTTTTAGAGGTAATTTGACACCAAGAATTACTTCCTTTTGGGTCCAGTTTTGAGGTGCTTAGACGAGCATGGGTACCACTTCAGTCCGCGAGTGGCCCCCCCCCCCCCCCCCCAGGTTCTGGGGCGTTTAAGTAATCTCTGTTTCGGGCGTCAGTTTCGGGTGTTATAGGTGCGAAAGGGTTTTAATTAACTATAAGTCTCGCGGTACTGTCGTCATGAGACAAGAATGGATTTGGCCAACCTCTATGGATGGCCTGACTTTTAGTATAAGGTTTGGGGCAGAAATCAAGACTAATAATTGTTTTACAGAATGTTTCGGGTCATGTGGCCCCTTGTTTTTGAAGCTGTTGAAAAGGAGGAAAAAAGTTTTTTTTTTTTTTCAGGGGCGGAACTCCTATGCCTCCGCGGGGGGGTGCACGTGCACCCAGTGAACCCCCCCCAGCCTACGCCCTTGTGTCTTGTATATACCATGCTTGCAGTCTCTTCAGCTTCATGAGTCTCAGGTCCTTCATTTGATCAATCTGCCCAAACTGGGCGTCCTTCTCAAGGAAACCAAGGAATCCACCGATGACCTGTTTTCATGTCTCAAACTCCCTAGCTACAGATCCTTGTCCACCAAACCCAGTAATGAGCCAAAAATTTTGAGCGGACTGACCCAAAAAGTATTTTTTAAAGGAACGCCATACCTACTATTCTCGTTTGAATTGGGAATGTGGCGCATCCCCGCCCCTCTCAGGCTCTCACAAATAAGAAAACTTGGCATTTTGCTGTACCATGAAATGTTGAACTTATTCAACACCCTTGCTAAATTCCGAGCCGGAATATTTTAAGTTTTGTCGTTTGAGACTTTGCATTTCAGACCACTTTTATGCACACAAGTAATAATCAAAATCTGAGCTAAATGCCCACCCTTTCTTTTTTTTTCTCTTATTGGGATAGACAGCTTAAATCATCGTTATTTTTTGCGGATATCGATTTCGGGGAAGATTCTCTCTGCCTATGTAATACCTCTTGAGTTTTGATAGATTTAAAGTTTAAAGGGCAATCCACTGAATCCAACCTTGGTGATAAGATGACTTGTGTGAAAGCAGAAAAATGAGAACAACAGGATAGTGAGAGTTTGAAAGAAATTAGACAAGGAATAAGAAAGTTATGGATATTTGAAAAATGAGATCACTACAACTATGCGAATCTCAACCTGACGAATTTGGTATGTCAATTGTGACGACAACTCTCCTGTTTGTCGTTCACAAAAATATCATTAATTTGCGGTTTTCTCCTAAGCGCCTTTACCCTCGGGGCAGTACTCAAAATATATTGGAGATAGCATATTGTTATACGTCCTCATGAAAGAAAAAGATCCTACTGAGTAATACATTTTGAAAAAAAGTGACATTTTAGCTATTTTGTGAGTTGGAGCAAATGGGGGAGTTGTCCGCAACTACATCGCAGTGACATTACATATTCAGCCAATTTGAAATTCCCATATGTATAGTGATTATAACTTTCACAAATTCATAACTTTCTCATCGCTTGTCCGATTTCGTTCAAACTTTCACCAATCTGCTTCTCTGATTTTTCCTCTTTCTTTCACAGCTAGTACTTGCCATTAAGGTTTGATTTCCCTTCAAGTGTATTAAACGAGTGAGAGCATTTTCTACGAGGTGTTTAAAAAAAAAGTTGGCACTTATTAATAAATCAAAATTTACACCTCGCATCAGACTTAGGTTTTTACATTGTAAAGTTGAAGGATGTAAAATGATTGGGAAAATGTTATAATGACATTGCTCTGAATACTTTTTTTTCTTGTTTTTATTGATAAAAATCAAGACAAATCATGAAAATCACAAATATGTACATGATTAGACAAAGCATTAAAAAGAATACTTTTATTGAAATAGTATATTTTATTGCTCTGAAAAGTTTTACTAGATTTTTTACTTATTGAAAAATTAAGGTCACAAAATCTGTGTGTATCAGTAATCAATTAAAAACACAACAATTGCCATTGTGTATTGCAGCCGTCATTTCTGCCAACCTTTTGCTGTCCAGTGTCATTAATGGTTCATGGCTCTGGGTTAAAGAGGTGTTCTGAAATTTCAACTGCATCACACAGTGGCAACTATTGTGATCTGAATTGATTACTGATACAAAAAGATTTTGTGGCCGTGATGTTTCAAACAGTGCAAAATCTAATTGAATATTCAGAGCAATATTTTAAGAAAAGTATTCAGAGAAATGTCATAAAACCACAAACACCTAGTATTTTGAAGAGTGAAAGTTTGCATTTTAAAGCACTTCGGAGCCTGGTCAGTGTGCTGTATCCTTAAATCATTATTTACTTCCCTCTTTCCACAGTCACAACAAGAAGACCGACGCCAGACCGACAATCGACCGAACAAAAGATTACATTGCCACCAATGGCCAAGAATCGGTCGGTTTGGAGTCAGTGTGGGGTCGGTTTGGCGGTGTGACTGGACTGTGGTATCATATCGCCTCCAAACAGACCGATTCTTGGCCATTGGTGGCAATGTAATCTTTTGTTCGGTCTGTTGTCGGTTTTGTTGGTGTGACTGTGGTATAAGTTTCGAAAGAAATTTCACGACAGTGTGTGAGCCTGTAAAAGGCTGCTTTGGGTATAATAGGAACGTTCCCCTCCTATTATAAGAAAAATTTTGATAAAACAAATACATTAAAAAAGATGCAGAGTATATGGAAGGGAAAATACTAAGAAAATTCTGCCATCTACACTTTCTAAAAGACTTACTACTGTAATCACAAAAATACATTTTATCTCGCCAAGGGTATATAAACTGGATGTTTGTTCTTTCTATTTCTCTTCTTTCTTTTTTTTTCGATCTTCCTTTCCTTTCTTTCCTTCTCCTTTCTTTTTGCTTTCCATTTCCTTTTTCTCTTTTGCGTCGTGGAACTTCCCCCCCTTTTTTTTTTTTGGGGGGGGGGGTGCTGTAGCTCCAACCCCCCCCCCCCCCAAGTCCCCCACCAGTACACCAGTGACCCAAACCCATCTATCATCTCCCACTACTAGAACTCATGCCGCAGAACAGACTGGTAATCTTTCTTACACCCCATGCAGTCACACCGATGAGACCGATACCAGACCGAGAATAGACCGATCAGAAAATTACATTACCCCGATTAGCCACTATTTTGTCGGTTATTGGTCGGTTTAGGGTCTGTCTAGCGGTGTGACTGAGGTATCATAGCAAACGAAGTTGCATGTGTTTTCTGGCCACCGAGCATCTTACAACCTTAATGCAACTGATTTATGAAAGAAATTGTAATGGGATTCACTTTCAGTGGGGTTCACTTTAAATGTTCCTTCACATTTCAATTTGTGAATTCTTCTTGGTTGAAATCCCAATGGTTCATATGAATATAGTTATCGAAATTGCAAGGTACTGTGAACCTTCTACAAAGGTCAAATCGGCTGCGGATTGTAATGACGTCACACAATTTGCATGACTGCCAACCAACTGGTAACCGTTTTTCTGTCATATCTCCTCCTCGGAGACTGTAGAAAAACCCCGAAATTTCGATATTTATATTTTAATGCCCATTCGGGACGTCAGTCAGATACCGTTTATGTTTGGAAATTCCATATCTGATCTTAGTTGTGTTTCCGAATCCAGTTCTCTCCTCGTTTCTTCTTTGATAATATCTAGTGACTGGATTACAGAGTTCTAATGCGGGAAATTCCTTATTATTACTGTGTTAGGCTTAAGCAACCTTAGTAAAACAATTTTTCATTTCGAGTGTTTACTAATACATTGAGTATCAATTGAAAGGAAAGTTCACCCTGGCATTAAGTTGATTTCAATAAAAGAAGGAAAATGAGAGACACAGATTAGTGAAAGTTTGAGCAAAATCCGATAAGAAATAAGAAAGTTATGAATTTTTGAAGTTGTAATTAATCAAACACTAATTGGCAACTCTTGCAAGCTCCTCTCCCATTGGCTAAGTACAGAAAGTGTCATAAATTTTCATTTTCTTTGTTTTTGATGAAGGAATACATTTTGTTTCATACAGGTTTTGTGTAAAAACATATGAGCAATGATTATGTCTTAGGTGCATGTATGATTGAATGTTTTCTTGAGAGAAAATGGAAGTTAATGATTTTTGGGGTACAGGGCAAATAGGAGAGGCTCGCAAGATTTGTGTTCGATTAATTACAACTTCAAAAATTCATAACTTTCCTATTTTCTATCAGTTTTTGCTTAAACCTTCACTGATCGGTTTATCTATTTCTGCTTCTTATGTTTTCACTGTCCTATTTTAGAAACAAAGTTGGACAGACATAATTAATCTTCTGTCCATGATATCAAAATTACCCTACCCTAACCCTAACCTGTCGCTACCCATTCTTCTCCTGTGAGGTTCTCCCGATGCTCAGCGCTCGGTTGCAGAGCCTAGTCCCCAGCCTTCCTAGAGGATTTCCAAATCGGGTGTAATCTTCTGTCCATGATATCAGGATTACCCTTTAAGCCCCTTCCTGTGTAAGTATGTTTCAACGCTGTAATTGCCATACAATAGGCCTTCGAACCTCCATGACCTCTAAACATGAACCCTGCAAGTCGAAGATGGAAATATGTTATCCCTTTTTCAGACGTTGAATTGGACGCCGAAGCCGTTCCGTTGTGACGTCCAACTGAGATGGCGGTATCGTTTCTAACTCGATACCCCGCCTTGTCTAGTGGCTCAGCTTGTGGCGTACTGCCACTCTAGAGTTAAGTCAGGCAAACCTCTTACCATCATCAGTGGCGATCGGTACTGCTTCTCAAGATTGGACAGGTGAGTTTATAATGCATTTCTTTTGTTTTCGCGCATTTTCAAATTACAAGTAATAGATCAAAGTGCTCTAGCAAGTACATGAACAATATAATTATTGCGTACTCTCTCCACACCAATGGGAAGCATTCTAGCCAGTCGCCATTATGTTTTTGCTGATCCTACCACAATGCATGATATTTATATCCTAACGTTATCAAAGTTATATTAATTGATATTGCCCCTAAAAAAACTGACATGCAGAATATTACATCCTCTACACCTAAGTGACACAAACAAAAGAGAAAAGTCTTTAAATTTGGGGATTTTAGTTTACCCAAATGGCTGGGTTTATTATCGCCATTTTCTAGTCCGTGCAACTCTACAAGCTACAAACCATGAAATGTTTTTTAAACTGGATATCACAGTACATACAATTATCAAGATATCCTTTATTTTACTTACGAGTTCAATAATATCATGCGAAAATAGGTTAATAGATGTATAGGCACAGTGAATATCATGATTACATTTTCTTTTGAGTTAACCAAGGTGTTTAAAAGGGCAATCACTGTCTCTTGATCATAATGATCAATAATATTTACATTTGGGCTAAGTTTGAGTTGTAAGCAGAAAAACTGTAAGAATTGATGAAGTGTGCGTTATTCCTCATAATATCAATAAGTATTCATATACAAATGTCAGAAACATAAAGATAACATTTTCAGTTATACCAAGCTTTCCTGTGATAAGAAAGATTAATACATAGACTATACTTAGCCGGGTAAGGAAATTACATGAATTGCTGAAGTATATGGGCATTCACGATAGCCCTGGATTAAATCATTGAATTATTATAACAATATATATACATCAGATTTCATAATATGTTTATTTTGTATTATATTAAATACATTCTCCTTGAAATCACGATAAATTACAAAATCATATACAAAAATGTGTGTGTTATATAGCTGTATTCTGATTGCAATCTTTACTCGGTGCAAAGCCATATACAGGAACCAATGTAATGTAAATTTGAGGTATCTCGCAAACAAAAATGGAACAATGCATGCCAAAAACATTTGCGTGCATTCTTTTTTTTGTTTGCGTGATACCTCAAATATGGAACAATGCATGCCAAAAACATTTGCGTACAATGTCCCTTTGATATTCGCACGATTCGCATTGTATTGAACCAGAAAATGCCATTCTAAAAATGACAGTAAAAGAGAGCAAAATGTGTAATGTATTTGCAAAAAAAAACCTAAACTGATACAGAGCTTGAAACAGAATGAGAGAGAGAGAGAGAGAGAGAGAGAGAGAGAGCAGAGGATGGAAGAGACAGAGATAGAGAGCGAGATACACACACACACACACACACACACACGCAAACACACAGTCTTTTCTGCCTTTACTCTCGAGGACAGCTATTGTTCCTCTATTATTCTCCTGTCCTCGGAAAGCTGACGGATAAGGCTCAAATCTATTGTTTGGCGTCCGAGGACTATTGTTCTCAGGAATTTTTCTTTGTTCACCGTCCTCGCTCATACGGCTATACCTGTCCACACCCACACACAACACACACACACGCCTAACACATACAAATACAGAAACTGACACAAAGGGAGAAAGAGATAATGGATAAAGAGAGAGAGAGAGGGGGGGGGGGGGTCGGAGGGGAAAGGGAGACACAAAGAAAGAGAGAGAAGGGGGGGGGGGTCATTACATTTGACGTCAATGTATAAGAGAAACATTCCTCACCTTCTCTTTGAGTGCTTACTATGCTTACACAAAAATGACATACATTTAAAGTGCCCCTGCAACCCAGATGCAAGTTTATTGCTGTTGATGTGCAGGGATGCATACTACTAATATTCTGTTATTCAAACATCTAGATATGTTTCATAGATTTTTATTTTTTTTGTTTTTGTTTTTTGTGTAGGCATTGTATGGTCTATCAGAACAGATGGTCATCTCTGGCAAAGCTACATACCACTGTCTCTCCTTAGCTCACTAATGACTGACAGATGATGTCATTGCAGGAACGAGATCTGGAGCATTTTTTTTAGGGCGGAGCTTTGCAATTTTGAGAAAATGATTTTAAAAAATGTTTTAAAATCTATGAAACACATTTAGAGGTTTGAATAACAAAATATGACCTGTATGCATCCCTGCACATCAACAGAAATGAACTTGCATTTGGGTTGCAGTGGACCTTTAATAAGAAACTTTAACTGCAATAATACCAGCTATAGAATGATAAAAAAAACACACGAAGTTGTCACTGTGGACACACTGACTAAATTTTATGTCGATCATAACATTGTCAATAACAACCCATAAATACATAGCAGCGAATTTGGAAATTGATATTCATGACTACAGAGACACTCTCCATAAATGATACACAAAATACATAAAATACAATACACTTTCAGATGCAAATTACCAGTGCTGTAGTCGAGTCCATCCCATCCGAGTCCGAGTCCGAGTCCGAGTCCCTGGAGTCCGAGTCCGAGTCCGAGTCCGAGTCCTGGCATCCGAGTCCTGGCATCCGAGTCCTGAGTCCTGGACATCCGAGTCCGAGTCCGAGTCCGAGTCCCGATGGGAACATCTTAGATTACAATTTTTTTATGTCACATTATTTTTATTATGATAAATACCTTACTGTGAACTCTCTATAACATAAATCGTTTCTGGTTTTATTGAAAACTTCCATTTGTCAGAGAATTTGATTTATTGTAACTTTTCTAAGTACGAATGCAGACAACTATAAAGGCTTGCTCACAAAATTAATGAGTGATTTGTCGCCGTGACATGTCGCTTGATGCTTAAGAAGAATAAGTTCCGTAATATTTCCAGCTATTAACACTAAAAATTCTGGCAAAAGGTAAGAAAATTGAATTGGAAATGTTGAGATAAATGGCTATGGTTAGATTTTCGGTGATCGTTTGGTGTAGGCCTACTGGTGGAAATTCAGAAGTTTTATTGACCAAAATACAAAACAAGTGAACATGCACTCTTTTTGTGCCAAGGTAAATGTCTCGTTGACAAATGGCTCATATGTGAACAAGCCTTATCAGGCCAAGTATTTTGCTTGTATCCACAGTAATTATAGAGAGTTGACTTTATTGTTTCTGTTATACCGCAATGAAGAAAAGATACACAAATCAATATTTGTTCATTTCAATGGCCTGTAATTTTAATTTTTTATCAGTTATATCTCAACAGAACAAATTAAGATAAAAGGATGAATGCGGATGAATGCCATTAAAGCCATAATATAAAAAATAATGTTTCCAATGAAAAGAGGGCGAGCAAAAAAAAAAAAAAATTTCGCCAGCCCTCCAAAAGTCGCTCAGTGGGGGGGGGGGGGGGGTTATGGGGTCCAGTTCCCCTCCATAATTCTCTGACAAGCAAAAAAAAAAAAAAAAAAAAAGGTTTTCTGCTCGAAAAGGGGGGCACAATCGCAAATAGGGGGGGGGGGCACATTGCATTGTTTTCTCTCAAAAAGGGGGGGGGGCACGGGCCGGGATCCCCCCCCCTGAATCCTCCACTGCTTGTGGCTCGAGTCCGAGTCCGAGTCCGAGTCCCGAGAAATAGGGACTCGAGACCGGTCTCGAGTCCGAGTCCGGACTCGAGTCCTACAGCACTGCAAATTACATAGCCTACGTCAAACGGCTCCATGACTTTACTGACTAGAGTCAGAATGAGTTTTAGAATGATTGCTGAATTCAACATCAAGCACATATGCCAATTGATAGAACTCGGTGTTCATATGAAGATGCACGTGCGTCATGTCTACTGGGTCAGAGACATTTAGGATCGGTGGACGTCCGTTTCGAATAAAAGTATTTTTTCAAGACCAAAGAGAATCACCTCTCCAAGCAAACCATACTCTCCCGACTGTAGGGCGAACCACTGGATTATTCTTCTGGCAATCTGTACACTGTCAAATGCCATCTATAGAGACGCATCTCTATACTATACTGATCTAGCGACGCAGCCAGATGGCATTCGTTTATAATAATTAAAAAAAAAACTAATGAAAATATTCTCTTAAATTGTTGAACAAAAAAAATTACTTAAAAAAGCGCTTAGTGCTGTTACTCAGGAGGAATAACATTATTGACTCGCAAGTTAATTGTCACCATCTTGATTATTTTTTGCCAGAAGTACTCTTGAAACCCTCATCTTCCTCCCAGCTGAGATATGGATTACGGTCACTCAGATATAACCTTACCAAGTATGGTAGTTCGTCGTCTGGAATGTCTTCCAGGAAGATGACCACCATATTCTCTACCTGTGTGTCGTTGACCTGGTCCGCAGCGGTCCGAAATTTGATGACGAACCAATTATCCTGGATGGCCGCCCTACTGACCACGATGATGGTCTTGTAGCTCATCTCGACGACGTAATGTACTGCATCACAGTAGTGCATACCTAAAGGAAGATCATTGTCACCGTAGACATTCCTGTTGTATTCCGGCAGCTCTTCTTGCAAAACCGGACGCAGACGATTAATAACCCACTCTTCATCTTCCTCTGCAAACATGATGTTGAAATGAAACTGAAAATCGTCAAAGTCTCGAGCGTCTTGGATTTCCCGATAACCGATGAGAGCCAGTTTCAGAAGAAATAGTTTGTGTTTCAAGAACCATCGATGATGGTAGGCAAAGATCCCTATCACCACAATCCATGTGATTACAAGAGAGAGTGAACAGTAGAGAGCAATGTTTGGTCCACACAATGCCGCTGGTTGAAACGACATCACTGGGCTTTCTCGCAGTTCCTCTAGTGAGGCAGAGGAACACCTGGTGACATTTTTATTCAGAAGTTTGATGGACCCGGCCAGCCACATAGGGAGCCATTCTAAGTTACAGGTACAGACCAACTCGTTGTCAGAAATATCAATGGAAAGGAGGGTATTCATTATTGGCTCAAAAGTACTACGATTAAAGCCACTAAGTCGATTACCAGAGAGTGTCAGATTTACAAGTTTTGATGAATTAACAAATAGATCACGCTCCAGATACCTCAGTTTGTTACCTGCCAATTGAATTGTTGCTAACTGTCCTGTATTCTGAAATACTCGGTGGGGAAGATCGTGTAAATTATTACCTTGTAAGTACAAGTTCTGTAGATGTTGAAGGCCTTCAAATGTCTTATATTCAATCTCTACGAGTTCACAGTGGCTCAAATCTAATTGTTTTAAACTTATGAGATCTGTGAACACCCCCGACTGCAATCGTTGAATGGGATTATTCTTTACATCAAGGGTTGTTAGACTTCGTAGACCTTTAAATAGGGATACAGTGGTTTCTTCGTAGTAATACCAAAATGAGCCAAAATCATCATTTTGTAGAGACAAATTTTTAATGAACCTACTATTATTGAACATGATATCGAAGTCGATGTAGTCCAGGAAGAGATGAATTCCACAGTCGTTTAAAACAAAAGTTTGTAGATTAGGGACATTAATCCGCATTACTTCTAAACGACATCCCGTCAAATTTAAGTATTCGAGGCTCCTTAAACCTGAAATATCCGGAATGAATAAGTGTTCTAATTTGGTATTTCCACTCAATACTAAAATCTTCAAGTTCATCAAACCTACAAATGATTTTGGATTAATACTATGCAGGGAGTTGGAAACAAGATACAATTCTTCCAAGTCTATATCCCATGTTGCTTGACTATCAATGTCACCAATCTCCCAAATACTATTAAAATTTAGACGAAGAATACGTAACCCTTTCATTCTTGTAAAATCTGTAGGATGTATGACTTCAATTTGACATCGATCTAGAATAAGTTCATGAAGGAAAGGCAAATCTAAAAATCCCTTCTTGGTAATGTTTGGCAAATTATTATAGCTAAGATCGAGAACCTGCAGTGTTTTATTCTGCAAGGGTATGAAACAGTGAGGAGCAATGTCCCCTATATCTGTATTTTGTAAAAGAAGTTCCTTGATTTCAGAGTTTCCAATGCCTATGAAGAACCGTTGCCACAGCTCTGGCGACATGCACTTCTGACAGACATGACTGATAGAGAAAATTCGGGAGCGTATGGTCGCTACAGTGTGTGGATCAATCGTCGAGATAGGCACATTCAGAAACGGCTTAAGATACAGCGCATTTAACTCACAGTCGATTCGGAATGTTCTGTTTGTAATCGATGTAATCCAGCTGCTCTCTAGATTAATATTAAGTTCACGAGATCCTGAACTACAAGTAGTGATGTGTATGTGGGATATCATGGTCATACCTAGTTTTAGTATCTGTAGATTAGGGAGCCATCTTAAGATGTCACTAGGGAGAAACTGGAAAGCGTTATCATTATATAAACTTAGATAGGCCAATTTAGTAGAAATTTTGAACATTTCAGATGTTATTCTTTTCAGTCTTTTATTATTTCCTAGTTCCAGGTACTCAAGGTCTGGCAATGAATGAAAGCTTCCAATAGCTATCTCTCCTATATCATTAGAATATAGGGACAATTTCTTGAGACGTCTGTATGGGCTAAATGACGAGTTTGAAAGGATTTTGATTTCATTGACTGCAATATCTAGTTCTTCCACACCAGGAAATAAGTCGTATGGAACATATCTGAGTCCCAATCCTTTGCAGGAAATAATTTTCATGAGTGGACCGAGCGAACAATTTGTAGCCGTCAAGTCTGGATAGCGTATGTAGTTGCCTTGAGATATTAAATCTTGGGATGATACCTTCGGTACACACAAAAAGGTCACATACAGTACAATTGATAGCTGCATCAATCCTGTTTGAGCCATGTCGTTCGAAATGAGCTGAAAATAATAAGAAAAGGGCGACATGTATACGCATTGCAACTCCACGTAAGTCAAATTTGTTCGAACTAGATTGCGTTGTTAATATTAATTGTGCTCGTCGTGAAAGTTAAGTTTGTGGTGGGGGCAATAAGAACAAGTTTCCCTGTTGTATACCTTAATAATGATATTGTTGTTACTGTTACTCTTACAATTTTTATCTTGTTGTAGTGGTTAAATGCCTATAGAACACTAATAAGATCCCATACATGCCATACGCAAGTGATATTCTATAGATATCTCCCATTATACTGGGCGTTTAAAAAAAAAAGGAAACCCAACTTTAAAAATTCTTGTGAATGAACTATATGCCGAGAATGAAATTCATATCATATGACAGGGTAATTCCTATTCTTTCCAATAGTAACTTGTCTAGGTTTTCAGGGTCATGCCTCACTGAACACCATTGTCTCCAAAATTTTGTGCTAAAATCTAGTTGGTTCACTTTCTTATAAAACACAATAGGCATGATGCTGAGTAGATGCCTTTGTGCAAAGGCCTGAAAGTTCCAATTCTCTTTGTGCATGATTTTCTTCTTCTTTCAAATTTGTGTTAATGAGATTCTATTCACCCACGATTCAGGATTTTTGCTTTGTAAGACCCTTTTCAGATAGGAAAGTTTTGCAAAGAAGACAGTCTAGATGAATTTGAACAAGGTTGCATACCCAAGAAACAGTGCGAACATGAAGAATTGCAAGATCACAGAGCAATGCAAATCAAAGACAAACAGCATGAATAAGGAAACTAAAAAAGCTCATTCATGTGTTTGAAGATTTGACTGTGCTGATTTTCAAAAAATGTCGGCTTTTTGTTAAAAATGGGTGGAAGATGCCTGCAATTCTGGAGATACCTAGGGGGCAAAACCCCATTTTGGGGGTTTTTGAGACACGGGCTGTTGTAAAAGGTTGTTGGGTATCAACTTGTTTGGGGACTACCCTGCACAACTTCCAGGTGGACTACCTTCGGAAATACGCTGCTGAAAAAAAATGGCGCCTATTTTTTCAAAATGGCCGCCATGTATTACTAGCATTGACAATTTTGAATATAACTTTTTAAAAGAACCTTTAAATACCATGTATGACCCATGAAATTGAAAAAAATTAAATTCCCTACAACATGCTGTCACATTCGATTGTCTTGATGATTTGCACGAACATTTTGGGCCAAATATGTGAATTTTTATCATTTCCCCCCAAAATATGAATTGCACTAAATCACATTTTTCTCCAGACTATTGGTCCCGTAATGAGACCTGGTTTCAATTGTAAAATACGGTATTATAGCAGACTCACAGCATGGGTTCTTACCTAAACGATTTTGCACTACTCAGGCCGTCAGTTTGTTTTTTGATTGGGCAAAAGTTTTAGATCGCCCTAATCCACCCAGAATCGATGTTGTTTTTTTTGGATTGGGCGAAGGCTTTTGATAAAGTTGATCATTATTTACTGTTGACCAATTTGCATAAATATGGTATTTGTGGTAGAGTACTTTTTTGGATTAAATCTTTTCTTTCAAATCGGAAAAAGAGTGTGTTGTTTGAGGGTGGTAAATCTGATTGGGTATCCATGAGTTCTGGTGTACCTCAGGGGTCAGTGATTGGGCCCATCCTTTTTAACTTGTACGTTTCCGACTTGCCTGATGTGGTATCTTCGTCTATTAGGCAGTACGCCGATGACACCGTACTATACCGTACAATTACTAATTCAAATGATGTTGGTGTTTTACAAACAGATCTTTCCAATATAAATCGGTGGTGTCAAGATAATTGTATGTCTCTTAACATTTCTAAATGTAAACTGTAATGCACATTACTCGCTCTAGAAAATTAATTGATGTTAACTATGATATAAACGAACAGTTTCTTGAAACGGTCAAAACTTATCAGTATATAGGTTTTGTTATTTCTCATGACCTCAGTTGGACATATCATGTAAGTATATTGTTACTAAATGTTCAAGATTGTGTGGATTCATACGCCGAGTTGTTATTACTAGAAATCCAGTGATACTAAAAAAATTATTTTGTTCACTTTGCCGTCCAATTTTGGAATATGGTGTCCCCGTTTGGTTACCGTACCAAAAGAATCATATTCAGTCAGTTGAAGCAGTACAAAGACGCTTCTCCCGCTTCTGTTTTTCTTATGAAAGAGTAAATTCTCTCTCATATCATGAACGTTTAGTTATTCTAGATTTGCCGCCTTTGTACAACAGAATGGTTTATCTTTCTGTTTGCTTTGTTGCTAAGAGTTTACATTGCTTATATGATATTTCTCGTACCATTTTGCCAAAAACAAGTTCTGGAAGGACACATTTTTTCACTTTCAATCATGAATTTGCTAGAACTAACTGCTTAAAGTTCACATGCTTAATTATGTACCCCCGGACACACTCCCACGTTCCATTGCTGATTTATGTGTCGATGCATCTGTTTGGCCTTTTTTAAATGCTTTACGCAATATGCTGTTTGACATGCCTCCAATTGTCGATGCATATTGAATTTCTCTTAGACGGTATCCACTTAATAACAATATAAGTGGTTAAGTGTTTAGCATTTTTTCTGATAATTTCACTGTTAATAACCTTAGGACACATGTTTTTTTTCTCTCTTTTCTTTTCTTCTTTCTTTCTTTCCTTTTTTTTTTTCTTTTTCTTTCTTTCTTTTTTTTTCCTTTCTTTCATTTCTTTCTTTTATTCTATCGGCACAGTAATTATAAATTATTTATGATTATGATATTCAATGGTTAACTGGCGAACGCCACAGGCATGTTATGTTTTATTCTTATTTGTTTTTTATATTGTTGCCACATGCTACCTATTATTGTTTGTATTAGTTTGTATAACAACAACCAATGAGGAGAGTCTTTAAACAGAAATTATCATTTCTTATAGGTAATCCCCAGGCATTGGTTGTTGTTGATGTTACACTTATGTTGTTATGTTTGTTTGAAAATTGTTTGTCATGTTATTATATGTTCCTGGAAATTAAATAGATAAATAAATAAAATACTTTGTGGTAGGATTCCGAACTTGGGCTCGAATCCCCGCACCCCCCCCCGAAATGTCCATGCCCATACCCCTAGACCCACCACAGTTCCAAAGAAGAAGTTCATGACAAGGGCATTATTGTGAAATACAATGTAATTGGGGGATGAATCTTGACCAGTTACAATATTTGTTAAATGATATTAGATTAAGCTCAATCCAATTTTACTTAAGAAAATCTATTTGGGTTAATTTCAGCACGAGTGTGGGCGGGAGTTATAGGAAATTTGTGAAAAGTTTCCTCCTTAACCACTCTGCTGATTTTCTAAATACTCTTCAGTTTGCATCAATTACACTTTGATTGATAAAGTTTATGATTTCAACCAATGTCTCAATTTGAAAAAAAAAAAAATAATGAGAAGAAAGTGGGATAGGGCCATACCTTGTGGGGTAGCTATTCTGATCCCAAAACAGAAGCGTCGCTAGAGCCTAGAGGAAGTTGTGATGAGTCACACCCCACCAATCGAAATTCTTATTTGGGCAAAGTCGACATTTTTATAGGCTGTCAAGCAAATCTATAAAAAAAATGTGCACAGCAATTTAGAAATCCGACAATCAGTTTTTGTCGGAAATGTATGATCTGATGACCTTTTTTATTTTGGCTTGTTGTAAATTGTAAATTTCAGCTACCTTATCAGCAAATTTGGCCGCACATCCTCCCCCCCCCCCCCTCCCTCATTCAGAATGGACTTGGATGCCCCTGCCCAAAGCCGTCCAGTATCTACACGTCTGGGAGTTTGAATCTGTTGTATCTTTTGAATCTTCCATTATTTCACTAATACCAAAATTTGTTGTTTGGGGTTGTTGTTGTTGTTGTATTTTTTTTCTTGTGGATATTGATTTGGGTACAACTTTAAAGGGGAGGAGAGCTAGTGGGCAAGAAGTGTAGGATATAGGCAGACATATTATACCCAAAATAATGAATAAAAACTCATATCTTACTTCGTTTTTTTTTTGTATTTGACTGGAAACGGAAGAAGGGATGGGGGGGGGGGAGCAAGGAAATGTAATTGAGGGGTAGGGGCAGGGTGCGGAATTCCTACTACCAAGTATCTACATGTTTTGGAGTTTAAAATAATGTTTATCCCTTGAATCCAGGTCTCACTTATTTCACTGATGACCTAAATTGGTTTGTTCTATAAAACAATTCGTGTAGATATTGATGATTACGTCAAATTTAAGAGAAAGGGAAGGGGGCAAGAAAGGTAAGGCACTGACTGATTTTTCCCCCTTTACAATAAGATTTTAAATGAGTTGTCAAGAATCTTCGATCTATTGATCTATTTTCCATTACTATATACTTAATGAATATTGCTTTGCACTAAAAACTCTCGCTTTTAATAACGCCGGAGGGGGGGGGGGGAATGCATGAACATGTCATGGGAAGGGAGAGGGGCGTTTGGTATAAGTTCTAAACCCCACTATCCAGTATCTTCAGTTGTTGGAGTTATCATGACTATCAAATCATTTTACGTATCATTGTACTTGTAGTCTTGAAATAGTTTCTGAAGGATTATCTTGGCAACAGCAACAGGGGGGGGGGGGGGTGCACGTTCTGAACCCCATCATCCAGTAAGAACATTTCATGACTATCACTTGAAAGTTGAAACCTGGGAGGTGTTTCATAAAGCTGTTCGTAAAGTTACGAACGACTTTACGCACGACTGGTACCTGTTCTTGGGTGCTAATCAGATTCTCAATCATTTTGATTCCCATCAGCTAAAGTTGAAATCCGATCTTTGTGGATTAAAATTCTTGCTGTTAAACAAGCATCCGAATGCAAAGTTTATTATTTGTCAAAATTGATAAGGGTTATTGGAAATTCAGTCCAACATGTTAAAACACCAGGGAAAATCTGGGATATCTCTTTTAGCACAAGAACTTATCACCAGTCGTGTGTAAAGTCGTTCGTAACTTACAAACAGCTTTATGAAACACCCCCCAGGTCTCATATCATGTGTTATTGGACCAATAGACTTTATTGGTTTCTGTACACTCATATCATCCATTGCTTATCATAGCAGTAATAAAGAGCTATTTATCATTAAAATATGATCAAACTGCATTATCTGACATCACACTCATTACTGAAATATTCATCCGCACGCCGATAGCAATTAATAATGAAATATTTGATTTTACACCTCACAATGTCAACTTGCTAGGGAGAAGGCAGCCCTTAGTAACCAATTTTTCACTCTTCAGCCAATATCAAAGTGTTAACTTTAGAGCGCTGTAACTTCTTTGCTAGAAAAGCAACGAACTTGTAATTTTCACAGGGTATTGACCATATATTTGGGCAGTTTTTAAAAAAAGTTTTAAGTCATTAATCATAAGGGCTTTTGAAATATGGAGAAAAATATAATTTAGTGCAATTCATATTTTTGGAAAAAATGATAAAAACTCAAATATTTGGCCCAAAATTGTTGTGCAAATCATCATCAAGACAATCGAATGTGGTAGCATTTAATAGGGAATTTAATTCTCTTCAATTTGATACGTCATACATAGTATTCAAAGGTTTAAAAAAAAAGATATATTAAAAATTGTCAATGCTAGTAATACATGGCGGCCATTTTGAAAAGATGGGAGCCATTTTTTTTCAGCAGCATATTTCCGAGGTAGTCCACCTGGAAGTTGTGCAGGGTGGTCCCCCAAACAAGTTGATACCTAACAACCTTTTACAAGAGCCCGTGTCTCATAAACCTCCTTTGCCCCCTAGGTAAGACAGAAAAACATATTCTCTGTGCTATCTGAAGATCTCACTCGAGTCACTTGTTCTTGGTCAAAGTTTATGACGAACAACTCGTTCCATGCTTTGTGAATTTTATAAGACTCTTTGTTAAGGCGTAAAATCAATCATTGTGAGATTTGCTTACTAACGAATGGCCATGAAGAGCGAACAGGTTAGTTAACAAAGCCATTCAATCCAAACCATGCCTGAATGTGTTTTACAAGAAAGTGAACCAACTAGAATTTTGCACGAAATTTTGAAGACCATGGTGTTCACTGATGCGTGACCTTGGAAACCTACTCAAGTTACTATTGGAAAGCAAATGAATTACTCTTTCATATGATATGAAATTAAACGCCGGTAAAAAAAAAAAAAAAAAGTCCACAACGAGAAATTTTCAAATTTGGGTTTCCCCTTTTAAAAAAATGCCCAGTAAGTGCGTATCGAAAAGGTATACCCAACTTTGATAGCTTCTAGTTAAAAAGTGATCAATGTGTGCAGAGTAACTTGTTTTCTCCCCAAAGATACCTCATTTTTACTTTTCTGCCATGGGTCATGGATTTTAAAAAATATCGTCAAAATCTACTTGTACCAAAGTATGGGCTGATGCAACGAATGGGGATTCGAGTGTATCTAAGCTTTCACATCTTTAATTTATTTTAATAGCCTTCTACATTTTTGTCTCATGATAATGAAAAACTCTCTGCTCATTTGTCCATTGCACCATTTTACCTGCATAAAGTGCATAAGGTGATTTTCCTCGAATAGCACATGAACCCAAAGGTTTACTGACCATAAAGACTAAAAAATAAAAGAAAGGATAAATGTGCATATCAAATCATTCAATATCATTGAATTAAGTGGAACATTATGCACCTCTCAAAAAAAATTACAACTAAACAGAAGCGAAAAAAACAAAAAACAAACAAACAAACAACAACAACAACAACAAACGCGGTACAAAATGTTAAAGTAACGAAAGCAATGTCACTGAGATTGGACTTGGCTAGTGTCGTTGCCGTCGATGACAATATACTAACAAGAGACAGCAAACAAAATCATCTGCGTTTAATTTTGGCAATTGTTTTCTCATACGAAATAAATCAAAATAGCATTTTAATGAAATGAAATCCAAGTCCAAGCACAAACATGCACCTATCAGGCGTAAAATGAATAACTGTTTTACATCACATATTTTTTGACTCAAAGTGACATTGATCATTCAAAGGCAATTTTTGCGCGTCTGAAAACGTATACGCGTGAAAAAACACCCCCCCCCCCCAGAAAAACAACAACAGTATACATAAATTAACTAACATAAACCGTTTGATAAGTAACCATGTTATGAAAATGAGAGATCAAAAACAGGGCCAATGTGAATGAATTTCAGTACCGATTTTACCAATAACTGGGAAAAATTTGAACACTGAAATTAGAAAGAAAAACGATTATCAACTTACCTTCAGATATTTGGAAAAAAAATGCAAGGTACATCGACCGAGCTTCAAGTGAGCCCCGGTGGAGATAAGGTTATACAGGTGTAGACAATTAGGGAGAGATAGCTTCAATGACTGATAGTTTTTGTGGTTGCCTCTTTTATATGTTGGTGGGGTTGATCTAAACCAGCTACTTTATCTAAAGGCGACGAAAGTGAAAATATCTATCATGTTAAGTCACTGTTTAGCGATGGTCGCCTCTATTAAACAAGAGGAAGAGTTTAGGCTAGGATGGATTGTAATATATATATATATATATTATATTGCTCGTACATTTATCAATTTGTGTGAAACGCTTGTTGAAAATCTAGATCTGACAACCTTGCCCCAATTAATCACACTTTTGATTACATCACGCGCACTCTCATAACCAAATGAGACGTAATTGAGATAATAGAACAGTTGCGGCATCTCCACTCTTGAAGTTTATATGTTTATATATGGCCAACCAAAGCATTCACAAATGAAACTGAATCCTGTAACTGTCTTGTATATCTATTCAATCAAAACACACCAGAATATAAATTTGGTTTCCCCCCAAATACTACAATATGGAAGGGATATCAATGTAAACATACTCTTTATTAAATACTTAATGATCAAGAAATGACAAATTGACACCTGTTCCTGCCCATCATTTTCTTTGTGTCTTACTGCATGGAGCTGCTATACCATATTAAGTGTATCGTTAAAGGCCAAGTCCACACTAATATCAAGTTGATTTGAACAAATAGAGGAAAATTAAACAAGCGTAACAGCGAAAATTTCACTGAAATCGGATGTAAAATAGGAAAGTTACGGCATTTTGAAGTTTTGCATTATTACATGAAACAGTGATATGCATAACATGGTGGTATGCAAATGAGTGAACTGATGTCACACACTCACTTTTCCTTTTGTATTTTATAATATGAAATTTCAAATACTTCAATGTTTATGGATGTGATAATAAAGAATATCTCCCTTTTATCAAAAATAAGTTACAATAATGATAATTTTACATGTTCCATAAGGAGTCAAACCATGTTTTACATTACTGAAGCGAAAAATTGAAATATATATTTCATATAATAAAATACATAAGGAAAAGTGAGTGTGTGACATCATCGGTTCACTCATTGCATACCGCCCATGTTATGCATATCACTGTTTCAAGAAATAATTTCGTATTTTACATCCGATTTCAATAAAATTTTCATTGTTATGCTTGTTTAATTTTACTCTATTTTATTTATTCAAATCAGCTTGATATTAGTGTGGACTTGGCCTTTAAGGCCATAACATTTCTGAAAGGTGCACGGTTCAGTTTCATTTGATACATCATGCACGTAAAATAATTAAATGATGATAAATAGGTGACTGGAAAGTGAAATCTGTCAGTAATGTAATCGTTTTTATCATAATTATGGTACCCCGACGATGACAAAGAGCACTACTCGAAAATTACTAAGTTTCTATCCAAAACGATATCAAAATTGAAATTAGCTCCTTTGAAAAAATAAATGCTATTGCTCTTCAGATCTTTTCTAAGACATAACCAAGTACCCGGTAACAGACGCAGATTTTCACTTAGACAAATTAATACAAGTAATGTCGTGCCACTTCATGATTGTCCCTAATCATTACAATCAACTGATGCCTATGTTAAGCCGAAAATTAGACGGTTGAAAGGTGAAATTGAGACGGTCATAAAACATCACTGACACAATTTCGTTGTAAACATATCTGAATGATTATTTTCATAAATATTGGATTTATCATAATTATATTACCTTAACCGTGTCTATAATAAAGCATTATTATAGTATTATTAATGTATGTACCCTTGGGCATATAATGCACACATTTTGAGTACAGGCACGGTTTGGAAAAGAATAAAGTTCTATTAGAGAATCTAATATCGTGGATGAAAGAAGTAACATTCTTCCCCAAAATGATTTTTAAAAACCCCAGTACATATACATATAGGGCTACAATGACAGCGTTATGAAATCTTTGATAATAGGACACCATAACATAGCAAATACTGCTGAAAAAGCAGGGTTCGTCGATTAGATTCGCAATAGTTATTTCATTTTCTTTATCCGTGTTTCAAACATCATTTATTCCATGGTATATTTTCTGTGTACCTCTCTTTCTATCTCTCTCTGTCTTCCCAAGATGTTGTTGATCTCCAACTTTGTTTTTCAAAACCATTTTATTTTCTCTTTCCTTTCTTTCTTTCTTTCTTTCTTTCTTTCTTTCTTATATATCTTGACTGTTTTTTGGAACAATGATATATCCTTTCTTTTTTAAGCTCGTCCCTAGCTGACCCCTCTCCTGTGTTTTCCTGATAACACGATTAAAACTACTTTCGAAAAATAAACTCAAGAGCAGTTTCAAAGGCCTATTGTACTGCCTGTAGAAATCAGGTTCGGATTACGTAATATGGCATTGTAATGTTCGCACATTTCTAAAGGTGACAGACAGGGCTATTGAAATTGGCTTCAGTTGATTTTTCGAAATAGTTTTTATCGTGTTTTATCAATCCATTTATTTTCTGCCCAGTTGTTCTTTTCAAAACTATCCTCCTTTCTCCTTACTTTCCTTCTTCCTTATTTTGAAGAACAATATCATATCATTTTTTAATGATGATGATGATGATGATAATTATAATAATAATAATAATAATAATAATAATAATAATAATGATATTGATAATAATAATAATAATAAATAATAATAATAATAATAATAATAATAATAATAATAATAATAATAATAATAATAGAACAGTTCTTGTATTGGGCATTGTACCTTTGAAAAAGGTCTCAACGCACTTAGGAAAACATGGGAAATGTGAGAAACAAGAGAAACAAGTAGGAAAGCTGCCGGAAATGTAATTTAGTACTGAGTACAATATTAATCATTTGAATATGTATGTTTCCAGTGCAGATTTGATTTGCCCAACTGTATTAGCTTTTCTCACATTGTGAGGGATATTATTCCACACCAGCACGCCCACTCACAACCACGGTCACACACATACATATGTTCATAAGGCCCAAAACTCCTCCCATCTATATAGACAAACACATTCACACCATGATATGATTGAAACGTATAACAAATGAATTCAAATTCAAACTAGAATTATAATTCGTCACTGCTTTGTAAGATGTGATAATATTTGTGCAGGATGATAATCCTGATAATGTCGACAATGGATGGAGAGAAAATCGAGCAGAAATAACATAGATACTGCTCAAAGAAGACTCAAATGTAGAATCAAGATTTGAGAAAAAGTCATGTCCCATAGAGAATACACGCAAAATGTGAAAATTGACATGCTTCCTTTAATCGCAAAAATATGCCATAATTCCTTTTTTAAAAATTAAAAAATGGTGAGACTGATCTTGTAGAGAATTGTCTCAGCTACAACATATAAAAGTTTGGAAGAAAATCGACTACCTATTACTGAAAGAACATGCACTGAAAGCACGTACGCACGTCTTACTGGCGACCTCCCGAATTTTGAACTGACAGTCAACACCAATTCAATGATTAACATTTGATATCTTGTTTTGTGGAATATATATCTACAAGTCTTCAATAATGAACGTCGTTACCAGGCAAAAAAAGAAGGATTCTGGAGGTGAAAAGACTTCAAACCACACGGACCCAAAGCCAAAGGAGAGTTTGGGCGTGGCAGCCGCTGCGCTCGTCAATCACCCGGCATCATCACAAAACGCCAGCCCGACGATTACCGGGGCGGCAATATCTCCCACCGATGGGGCCGCAGCTATGATTGAGATAAAGGATATGATTCATGCCCTGTCGCTAGAAATGTCAAGTAAATTTGACCGGGTTCTTACCGACTTATACCAGCTCAATTTAAGTCTTACTGAAACGAGAAAAAAGGTCAGCACCCTAGAATCATGTGTATCAGATTCCTCTGCTAGAATTACAGATATTGAAAAAGGAAAGCTACCCAAATTACAAGATGATATTCAAAAAGTGCGGGAAGAGATGGAGGAGAAGTGCCTCCTCCTTGAGATTCACGACAGAAAGGCAAACCTTCTATACGGTGTTCATCGTTCACCCAACGAAGATGTCTACCAAAAGGCAAGTGAGGTATTCTCTGCCTTCCTGGGAATCTCCGCAGTAGAAACTTCAAAAATACCAATCGCCAACGCCCATCGCCTTCCCAGCAAAGTCTCGCAACCCACTAAGTCCCCGCGCCCTGATGCTATAATTGTTCGTTTCGTTCTTATGAAGGACCGAGACCGAATCCTCCGTGCTTACGAGAATCCTGGACGCCAGCGCTTTCCCGAAGATTCCCCGCTCGCCAGGGTGTCTACCAGGACGGATCTCCCGCCAGCAATGAAACGCGAACGGAGCAGGCTAGCGTCACAAGCCTACAACTTGAGGAAGAACCAGCAGCTTCAAACAAGAATAAAGGTTGTAGGAGCTAAAGTGTCATTACACATCAGGAAAACAACAAGAAATGGGGGTCCACCGGGTGAGTGGTTTGGAAAGAGTGAGTTCCATATCAAGTGTATCGGTTAGGAAAAGCTAACAGGAAAATATTTTGCCGTTTATGATTTGCTAGTCTACTTAACTGTAATACTCCCATTACGCGATACCCTATTTCAGATGCTTCAAGTATTTATCTCAACTTAAGGATGGATCAGAGAGAAATATGCACTATCCCCCATAACAGATACATTCCAAAACAAACATTTAACTGTTCTGATAGCGGCTATTACCTTTGTGCTGTTTGCATTGTATATGATTTATATCAACTTTATACGAATTGCATTTACATTATTCTAAGTACTAAAAACACTGTTATACTTCTCATTGAATAGAGGACAGAATTGTAAATAGATATTTGGCTTATTTGTATGGAAATACATGATTGCCAACCACCATGGGTTTAATTTTATACAAAACTAACAACTCAACAAAATCAAAATGAAACTCTGTCCTCTACCTCAGATAATGCAATCAGAAATTAAACACCCTGTTAAACTTCATACTGGATAGAGGACAGAATTGTCGATAGATATTTGGCTTGTACTTGGCTTATTTCTTTGGAAATACATGAATACCCAACCACCATGGGTTTAATTTCATACAAAATTAACAATTCAACAAAATCTAAATGAAAATCTGTCCTCTACCTCAGATAATGCAATCAGAAATATAACACCCTGTAAAAACTTCATACTGAACAGAGGACAGAATTGTAGATAGATATTTGGCTTATATATGGCTAATTTCTATGAAAACAAATCTTCCCAACATGTATTAAGTATTACTTTGTATATAAGCAAAATGTCTGCCTTCCGGTTTGTTTCTTTGTTTTTTGTGTTTTATTCCTCCAAGACGACTTCATGACCCCACTCACTGCAACTCAGGAAAAGTTGCAACATGCTTTTCACTGCTAGTCATTAATTGAGCTCGTACTATACATAACATTATTGTAGCCTATTATTAGTGACCAGGCTCCATCACTAATTTTTTTTTTTCTTTCTTTTTTTAATTTTTATTCACATGTTTTATTGATTTTCACCAAAAAATTTGATGGTACTACGAGCAACTGTACCAGAAACTCTTCTTATTATTCACGGTGCTTCTTTTTCGTCGTTTTCTTGATTACCCAATTATATCTTGTAAACATAATTATGCCTGTCTGCCTGAACCGCCAACTATTTAATTAATTATTCATAACATTGCTACTGCCTTTTATCTTTCTCCGGTTGGACAAATTCCTGACTAGCTTCCATACCGCAATTTATGTTATACAAGATTAATCCTGTGCAACTGAACATATTCTTTGGGAATGTACCAACTAGAACACCACATGCTTCCATAACACTTGCATCACAATGGTGTTCAGACATTCCCCTCTATAATATCGTTGTCAGCCAGCTGCTGTTCAGGCATGCTCAATTAAATTGAATTGCCAATCATTTATTTCCATTGTATGAAGGAATGATTCTTCGTTTTTCACCAGGAACTTATATCAGCCATGACATTCCTCTCCCTACCAACAACAACTTCTTACGTACTTAAATGGTTACTAACTATAGCCTCCTGCTTCAAAAATATTTGAGGACATCAACACTACGTGCCTTTATCTGATGCCCTCATTATTCACACTGTAATATAGCGGGAAGGTAGAAGTGGCTAGATTGGGGTCAGCTGGGTCCAACTGATATGCCCGGTCAATATATCTTACTTTTCTCTAGTAAAAAATTGACTGTAAACTACGACTAGATGATGGTAAAAGGCGACTGGAATATTATTTTGTTGAACCCAGCTGACCCTTTCGTCGGGTCATTTTTAGCTAATTTGTTTTAAGAATGCAGGCTCTTTAACCCTTATTAGAATAATAATAAAAATGTCAATCTGCATGATTCTGTCATGTATTTTCTATATGCTATACGAAGAGTTTCTTGTAACCAGATTCAATGCCTTTTTTTATCAGCTGGGACACCAGTTAGAGAAGTCTGTCTGTCAAAATTCATGATATGTTGTTTTGTATAATTATGTGCCATGTATGCGGAAGAGGTCATAAACCGCAGGGAGTAAGAACGTCTACGTTTTCCATAAATGATTACGTCAATGGTGCTATGACGCGTTGAGACTACCGTGTGTATTGCTATACACTGCCGTTCTGTACTAATTACACAGACGACTTTAATTTGCAAAAGTCCTCTGTCATGTCTGTCCTAAGGATAGACTCGGCAACATTGCTTGCCCTGTATAACTCCATGTTTCACCAGGAAACTGTGTTATGACATACTGACATCTTATCTGCCTTGTCATTCCTCTCCGTACTATATGACCAGTTACCACATCCTCATAATTATTATTTTTACCTAATCAATAGCTAATCACTTGTGTACTTAGAACACTACATGCTTTTATTCGATGCCCTCATATAATCTCTGATCCGGATAATAACGGAAGAGATACTGAAGCCATTTACATGATTATGTAATGTGTATCTGTATTATATAACTTTTTTCTATGTATATTCTCAGGCACTGCCTCTTCCATCCAGCCTGATTTGTAGTATTTTGCATGTGTGTATATGCGTAGCGTAAACGTTTTGGATACAAATTGTGGCCCCACATATTCCTTCACTTTTTTCTATTCAATTTAGTAATGCACTTTCAACTGGAGGGTCCTTCTCAATCAAACTTCAATCTGTTTTTTTTTTTCTTCTTCTCCTTCTTCTTCTTTGTTTCTCTTCTTTGGTGAATTGATTTACTACTTCAGTGATCAGAGATCAACCTAGTATGTATCCAGGGAATTATGTTTAATTAGTATTATGCATGTAGGCAATCTGATGCGCTCAGAATCGCCTTTGCCCTTGCAATTTTCTGAATAAATAGAGTGGTATTTGTGAGTAATCGATCTTGTCAACACTGCTTGTGTTTGAATGGTGACACTCTGAGACAATTTAGGGTCACATACAATAAATACTTCAGTCATAGTTATAGTAGGTGCGGGAAAATACACCCACTTTGGGCACTTGCAGCTCAGAGTCCCCTATAGGAATGGCGTAATTTCGAATTCCTGCTTCGTTCATATAATATATACTAGGTTACATGTTATGATGTTAATAAGATTTCCTTTTAATATTTTTTTTTTTTTTTTTTTTTTTTTGCTATCCTTGGGAGACATCATGCTCCCTTCTCTCAGTTTTTGATCTTTTTTTCTCTCTCTCCTTTCTTAAACTATAACCACTTTAAATAGTTATACAGATGAACTCCGTTTCATACATGCACCTTTTAGGACTCTAATTTGACGCTGTTTAAAATTTCATGAAATGTTATGTTTTGTACAATTATTATGTACCATACATGCGGAAGAGGGAATGAACCGCTTGGAGTGAGAACATTTCATGTCTTTCATAATAATTGTTTTAATTATCTGAACTTGTAAGCTATTACTCTCTATTTTTTTTATTGTATTTTCATACCTAAGGGTCAATTCAGCCTCCATATGTACAGACGGCTTCAGTCAGTATAATTATGTATATGTTTATATATAGTTTTTCTCGTTCTTTTTTATGAAGACTAATATGGTATAGCCTATGCATGGTGTTTGTATTTTCATACCTAATGGTCAATTCAGCCTCCATATATGCTTATATATAAATGTTCTTGTTCTTTTTTATGAAGACTTATGGTATAGCCTATGCATGGTGTAGCCAACGATATATCTTTTCCTAACGGGAGAAATGCCATTAACGTGCTCTTTTTTTTTCTTCTTGTGTACGACCGTATTATAGTCGGTGTCCTTTGTACAAGTTCATTTTATCATAATGAACCTTCTTTTTTCTTTCTTTTTTTTCTTCTTCTCTCTCTCTCTCTCTCTGTCATGTCAAGAGATTCTTTTGCTGTGCCCCTGTATAACTCGTCGTGTCCGTGTTTGTCAGTTGTTTCTATCTGTCGTCTTGCTGCATATGTTTGCTCCGCTGTCCTTTATTTTCTTATCTCCTTTCTTCTGCACCAGCCGGTGCCATCTATACATGGAGTTTGGCCGGCTCTGCTCCGGTGGGTAACAGTATGGCGCCCTGTTGCTTTGTTAGACAACCATGTAACAAAGAAATATGTGCCATGTTGTGCCCAACTGGGGCCGAGTTGGTCGGGCTCTGTGTGTGGATGGCTCCGGCACCAGCATACTAAGACCGCCACCAATGGTTTATTTGATATGCTTTTTCCTTTTCAGGTACTGCTTCTGAACTCCTTATGGCTTGCCTGAACGATCATATGGCTTTTAATTCCCTCACAGATGACGATCTATTCGATTTACACAGACCCTCTCTCTCCAATAACATAACATTGCCAAATTTCCCAGGTACCTATGATGATTCTATTGCTGACTGTATTAATTCCTCGTCTGAAGAACTTCGATTTGATTTTGATCAGCAGGACCCAGCACAAAGCTCTCTCAGCAAATATATAACAGTTTCACAATTTAATGATATAGTTATGAACTTTAAACGCGATACATTCTCTCTACTTCATCTGAATATAAGGAGCTTAAACAAACACTTTGATGATCTACAGTTACTTTTGAATAATCCCTCACCCAAACCTCTATCTGTAATAGGTTTGACAGAGACTTGGCTGTCTCAGGATTCCAATCTACCATTTTCTATTGATAATTATGATTTTGTCTTCAAAAACAGGCAAGGAAGAACAGGTGGAGGTGTCGCTCTATACGTACTTAACAGTTTTTGTTACTCAGTTCACGATAACATCTCAGTTAGTAATGACATCATTGAATGTCTTTTTATAGAAATTAAAGTGCCAGGTGCTAAGAATGTAATAGTAGGTGTTGTTTACCGACCTCCGAGCTCCAGTGGAAACGATTTTATTATACATTTGTCCAACTTGCTTCGAAGTACAACATTTAATAATAAGGACTGTTTGTTGATGGGGGACTTCAACATAAACATACTAAAATGTGCCACTAATAATATCGCCCATGAGCTCATTGAAACTTTCTTATCTGCCTCCTTCTTGCCACTTGTTTCTAAACCCACTCGCGTAGCAAATCTATCTGCCACTCTAATAGACAATATTTTCTCCAACGTTATTCCTCATCCTGATTCATACATCATTCTTTCAGATACAACCGATCACTATCCAATTTTGACGTACTACACCGTATCTCAGTCACTTAACAATCATGGTCCCCGCCCTCTACGACGTAAAGTTAATGCGAATTTGACCCGTTTAAGTGTTAGTCTTGAAAATGTGGACTGGTCATGTGTTTTTGATATAGATGATGTGGACTCTTCGTACGATATGTTTTGTAATATTCTAAACAACCAGCTAGATATATTCATTCCCAAACAAAGAGACAATAATAGAAATTACAAAAAGTCCCCGAGACTTCCATGGATATCTAAGTCTCTACTCCGGTCTATAAATCGGAAAAATAATCTTTATTATAAGTACAAATCAAAAGGTACAGACAAAACTAAACACAAATATACATCCTACAAAAATACATTGACTAAAATCATACGTTTAGAAAAGAAAAAATACTTTATAAACCAACTTGAACTACATAAACATGGTATGAACAACACTTGGAAAGTCCTCAAACAAGCAATGAACGTGACAAACAATAAAGCTGTTATAACGGAAATCAAACTTAACGATGAAATTGTAAAGGAGCCTGTTAACATCGCTAATACATTTAATACCCACTTTTCCTCCATAGGGGATAACCTTGCCAAAGATATACCTTCTTCCAATAAACGTTTTACAGATTTTCTTGGTGCAGCTAACCAAAATTCTATATTTTTTACTCCGACATATACCCATGAAATTATAGACATCGTTTCAAATCTAGACAACAAGAAAAGTTCTGGCTACGATGATATTAATAATGTTATCCTTAAAGCCATTATTCCATTCATAGTAGATCCCCTGGTACATATATTTAATTTGTCTTTACTACATGGGCAAATTCCCAACTCTATGAAAATCGCCAAAGTCCTTCCTTTATTTAAAAAGGGGGACAAACTAAATGTAAACAACTATCGACCGATCTCATTGTTATCTTCTTTCTCTAAGATCTTAGAGAAAATCGTATATATTAGAACAGTTGCCTTCCTAAAAGATCACAATGTTTTCTCTAACTTTCAATTTGGTTTTAGGGAAAAGCATAGTACCATTCATGCTTTATTATCTTTTGTGGAGAAAGTGGCTCTTGCTATGGATAATTCCTCTCATATGGTTGGTATCTTCCTGGACTTCTCCAAAGCCTTTGACACAATAAACCACGATATATTACTTAATAAACTTTCCCATTACGGTGTACGTGGAAAGGCTTTGGAGTGGTTCAGGAACTATCTTTCTAACAGAAAGCAATATGTCTCTTTAAACGATTGTTCATCAGATTTATGTAATATTAGCTGTGGTGTTCCACAGGGAAGCCTCCTGGGTCCACTTTTATTTATTTTATATATAAATGATTTCTGCAGATCATCCCATATTTTATCGTTTATACTTTTTGCTGACGACACGAATCTGTTCTTTTCCCACAACAATCCATACACTCTTGCGCAAACGGTTAATTCTGAACTATCTAAGATTCTACAATGGATCAGAGCAAACAAACTTTCACTTAATCTCCAAAAAACTAAATATATGTTGTTCAGTAACACTATAGACTCACTGCCAATAAATATTGAATTCGATGAGATCCCGTTGGAGAGTGTTTCTCACACTAAATTTTTGGGCGTAACAGTCGACAATAAACTCTCCTGGAAGTATCATATTGACAACATCTGTAAAACTATTTCTCGAAATATTGGTGTCATGAATAGATTAAAAACACATCTCCCTTCATCTTCCTTACTTATGCTTTATTCCTCTCTGGTCTTACCATATCTACATTATGGACTCCTGGTGTGGGGCAATACGCACCAAACTTTGTTAAACAGAATATCATTATTACAAAAGAAAGCTCTTCGTATCATTTGCCTTTCTCATTTTCACTCCCATACGGATCCTCTTTTCTTTGAAAATAAAATATTGAAAATTAAAGATCTTTATCTTCTCCAGTTAGGTCAGTTTATGTATTCTTATAATAACGACATGCTTCCTTCCGTTTTTGATGATATGTTCACCCAAAATAAATCCTCTCATAAGTACCCAACCCGGCGCTGTAATGACTTTCATCTACCTCTGTTGAGAACCCTTCTAGCTCAAAACACGTTTATTTATACAGCCCCCAAATTTTGGAACTCTCTTCATAATGACATTCAACTTGCCCCCTCACTTTATTCATTTAAAAGGAAATTGAAATTGTTTCTTATACTTTCTTACAATACAAATTAATATCAGTGCATAGTCTAATCATGTCTCGCCTTTTTTTAAATGCATTTATCCTTCCCGTCATGTCTTTACGCTCTATATGCAACTTACTATAATTATGGTCACTACCCCTGTAGTATGCACATCGTGTGCTCTCTCCCTCTCTCTCTCTCTCTCTCTCTCTCTCTCTTCTCCTCTCCACCTCTCCTCTCTTTTTCTTTACTCTTCACATATGCAGCAACATTTACTATCCTTGTATTTTTCTCTTCCCTTGCTTTGATTTATGTTGTCTTATATTCTTTTTATTATGTTCACCATACTATATACGTGTCGTAACAAGCAAATTATGGATTTATAATTGTATTATTATTCTGCCACTTTTTTGTAATCTATGTATATCTATATATTTTGGGGGGTTTTTTTTGGTTTTTTTTTTTGTCTATATATTTACATGGTAAAAAAAAATACGTTTGTCATTATTTCGAGGGATCCACATACTACAAGCTTTGCTTTTCAGTGGATCCCTCCATTTCCACAGGTTTAACTTAAAAAAAAAAAAAATACAATTATACTGGATGTCTATGTATACTTTCTATTTTATCACTTTAAACCATGTAAAATGTATTTTGTTATTGAATATTGAATTGTATATTTGATTTCTTGTTAAAATCACTGTTCTGTTGGAAATGAAAATAAAACTGAAACTAAAACTGAACTGAACTGAAATGAAATGAATACAAAAATTATGACGTCATTTTTTTCAAAATCATTTTTTAAAGTTCATATGCAAATATGATGACGTTTCGACCTATCGACCCCCCCCAATTTTTTCATGAATTCTAATCTACAACTTACAGGCTTTCAGAATATGTAAAAAATTGGGGGCTCATCAACCTTTCTGACAAGCTATGGCGGATTCCATATATGCATATTTTTACCACTTTTTTACATTTTTTACATTTTTTACATTGACACGTGCACGAATTTGAAAGTTTGATGCGCGTGTGGCATGATGGAATGTCGAGAATGACTGTAAATAGTTGGAAATTGTCAAGAATAGTGTCAGGAAGACAAAGCGAGCAAAAAAAAACAACAAAAAAAAACAACAAAAAAAACCGCGTTATTACGTTTCTGTACGCGCTGCGCGCGCGCATAACGCGCACACGGACACTTATGCACGGAAAATTTTGAAATGCTTAAAATTTCCTGAAACGTATACTCTTATTTGATTAAAAAGTGATTTTCAGCATTTTTAAAATTTGACGGGTCATACGTTGACATTTTATGTTGACCCTTGACCTGAAGTTCATGCGTGTCAAATATGGTTCATTTTTTGATAATTCGTTATGAAGATATGATCGATAATGTAATTTCACAAAATGGCGCCTGGATGACGTCATGATGACCTGATGACCTTGAAAAGGATACCCGAATTTGATTTTATAGAGCCTGATAACTGACGAAAATTTGAAGAAAATTGACTGAGCCGATTTTGAGGAATCATGGTAAAAAGAAAGTGGGAGAAAAATAAATATAAATAAAAATAAAGAAAGAAAATTGTGACGAAATTAAGAGGTGATCTGTCGATACCGACAGACCACCTAATAACATAAATTCAATTGTAGTCATTTTCATTTTAATGAGTTTTACAAGTGATGGAATAATTACTATAATAACGAAGGTATATTTGAAGAGCATAGTAATACAATTCACAACATATTTCAGTGAAGTACATGATACTATAGTATCATGTACTTCACTGAAATCTTCACTGAAATCTACACCTACTTAGTCATGTAAAAGATAAAGTTAACGAATCGCAAAATACTTGATACTGAGACTATATACCGAATATATATGTACGCTCTAACGCGGAAATGATATAAAGGTAAACACACTCCCTTCTCTTTCTCCTCTTCGGCATGTCTAGTACGAAAATCAAGAGCAAGGGATGAAAGATTAACTTTTTTATACCACTTCTGTCTGTTTGTCTCTTGTTTATTGGTGCTGCTATATGATTAAAGGTTTCATTATGGACCACAATATCTACAAAGGATAGTAATATTTTGACAGATCATGTACTCGACAGTAACTGATTAATAAGCAGATGACTGGAAAGTGAAAATTGTCGGCAATTAACTAATTTAATTGTAATTATGGAACCCGCCCTGACAAATCACATCACTTGAAGGGGGGGGGGGGGGGGGGGTAGATCACTGCAGCTTCTTTTCTGAAGAATGGGGAGAGAAATTGATTCTGAATTAAACTGCCACTCGAAGGAGCCGATCGATACTGAGAATTTCCATAACGTGCCCTTTGAAAGTTCGACCTATATTAATTGGCCTTTTACAAAGTACATTACCAAAGGTCAACCATGCTGAAAACAGGCTTTATTACAGTAGGTGCTTTAACGAGACATCCACCCAAAGAAAAAGATTTCTTGTCCCAATTTCTCTCATGTGCCCTTTATTACTATTATTTGTTATTATTATGACAGCTCCTAAAAATCTCCTAAAAGCTCGCTCGCTAGCAATCGTAATATATCTGAGTATGCATTAAATTAATCAGATGCTATGTCAAGTATGTTAAAACATCCGTGCCTTTCAAATGTCTTATTCTTTTGTTTATTATGAGATTGTTATTAAAACCACATCACGTTTGGTTGTTGTCTAGAATGAAATCTGCCTGGTCGAAATGCGACCTGACCCTATTATTATTATTATTATAAATGCATTGGAAATCATTGCTAAAATGAATGATATAATTTAGAAAAACCATCGACTTCGTGTAAAGAAAATAAAATGAAATTATTCTAAAAGGCCATACAATATGAATAGACGGTTGTCATTAGGCAAAAAAAAAAATTGTTTGGTTGTCCTCGACCGACCGACCCTCTGAAATGGGGCCGACCCAATTTTCTTTTTTTTTTTTCTTTTTTTTTCTTCAAAACCGGCCAACCACGGCAAAACTTACGTGGAAAAGCGAAATTAATTTCAACAACAGTTTGTATTACATAAATTGTTTAATATACAAGACTTAAACAGTGTAAGAGAAATAACAACTCTTTAATGTTTCTGGGTGATAATTAATAAATGTAAATACCATGTAAAAACGTTAAATATTGAAACTTGCTTTCCTTCTTTATTTTCTCAGTGTTAAAAAAAAAAAAAAAAAAAATCCGACCGACCGACCCTCTTTTAAAAAAAATGTCACTAGAAGACAACCAAACATTTTTTGTCTTTTTTTGACCTTATCAAATTGCTGTAAATTGGCACATAATGCGCAACCCATGGCCATCAATATTTGTAGAAACCTCGTGATCTGTTGAGCATGTGATAAAGCAACTCCATCGCCGCGGCATTTTATAGCAGCGCGGATGGTCGTTGCGCAATCACCGCCAAATCAGCAGCAGGGCAGCAGAACGCGAACGCTATAGTCCAGCCTGGCCTCTTTGAGAGGGAAGTTACTATTCCCGAAGCCCAACATAGAGGGAGACATAATACATAGTACAAGACATTGTCTCTGGAATGCAACGTTGCCAGAGTTGGCATAATTCTGCTTTCTGACAGAATTTTGACCGCTTTAGCATCTAGCATTATGCTAGGCATAATTTGACAAAATTTATCAGAATTTTAGCATAATTCTGGTGTTGTTTTTTTTTGCTTGTCAGAGAATTTTTGAGTAAAATTTTGATTTAGCGGTAAAATTTTTGATTTAGGTAGCTTAGCGAAATGTAGTGGTGCATAAGCACGGGGGATTTAAACAAAAGAACGCAAGCGGCCAATCAGCGACAGCGTTTCTCGCTTCCGGGATTTTACCCCCTGGGGAACGAAGACTCTGTGTCTGACAAAAGCGATCCCGTCTCCCGGTGCTGAAAAGCCGCGATTTATTTTTGGTCTTCTCTGCAGACTTGTTAAAACGCTATAGCCCCCTCTACGGCTACATTATTGTGTACTTCTACGTGTTTTTCTCGACGCGGCAAACCACTATCATGACAGGTCAAGTCTGCGGGACACATTCATGATGATCCGTTGTATTAAATTTTCTCAATACGTATCTATCTATGCTTGTATTTATATACTTCGATAAAAACACTTGTAAATAACAATCTAATTGTTTCGTTCTATCTTACTGGGGACTCTAAAACTATAGCATTTACTAAGAGCAGTGAGTCTATCAGTATCGAAATTCTCTGTCTTTTAAAAATATTTTTAATATATATTTTCATGGTAGGTCAAAATCAGTATGTGGGCTTTATCGTTTAACGAGGGAATTCAAGAGGAACATCGATTTGAATACCGTTTTAATCATGTTTTCCTCATGAAGAGTATTATTGTTTATTCATAAATATTATTTATTTCTTCTTTCATTCATGGTTAAAACAAATATCCGAGAGAGTCTGGATCATTATTACGAGGTTAAAAGTATTGCGTGCCTTTCAAATATATTGCTCTTATTGACTTCAATTATTTCTGCCCATCACCTTTTTCTGTCAATGACCTCTTCCTAATTGAGATCCCAATCTCCATCAGAATTTTGTGCAGTAATATATGCGCCCACAAGTATAAAGTGCATGAAATAGTAGGTAAAAGGTTCGAAATTCGAAGGAAATCGTAATTTCTGATTGCCTTGCTTCAGTCTTATAATCGCAAATCCAGAGGGACAGGGTTACATGTCCCCCCCCCCCAACATGATGGTAATTGTCATTATGGTGATGATGATGATGTCGATGATACTACTACTAATAATAATTACATTATTAATAATATTAGTAAGTAGGCAAAAGATTGTTTTCTTGTTATATTGTGATAAGGATGTGCACTGATGAATATTTCGGATTATATTGTAGACATTCTTGTTGTCATGGCAATAAAATTTCAAAGTGATTTAGAAGCTCGAAGGGAGGGGGGGGGGGAGGGCTGTAAAGGTTGCGCTGTAGCTAATTATTAACAGACATCAGCCAATCCTTTTCAGTTGTTTATCCATTCCTGAATAGCCTACCGAAGCAGGGAATGATAACATATAAAACGGAGAGAATGCAGCCCGTTCATTTGTCAGTAGTCGGAAAATTAGTCAACGTAGAGCAAGGGCGGCGCACCCCGGGGCCAGGGGGCACAGTGCCCTCCCACTTTTTCAAGTACCCCAAAAGTGCCCTTTTTACATCTGAAAAAATGCCCCCTTCCTCTCTGATAAGTGCCCTTTTTACTACTAAAAGTGCCCCTTTTCCTTTCTAATAAGTGCCCCTTCCCCTTCCAATAAGTGTTTTTTCCCTCCTGATAAGTGCCCCTTTTCAAAATCTGATAATTGGCTCCTTATCTCTCTAATAAGTGCCCTTTTCTTCTGATGATAAGTACATTTTTACTTCTGATAGGTGCCCCTTTTCCCTTCTAAATAGTGCCAACTTTCCCCTTCTGATAAATGCCATTTTTACATCTCATAAGCTCCCCTTTTCATGTCTAATATGTGCCATTTTCCTCTTCTCATGAGTGCCTCTTTTCACTTCTTATAAGTGCCCCATTCCATCTCTGATAAGCGCCCTTTCCTCTTCGGATAAATGCCCCCTTTTACGTATGTTTCCCGTTGTATCTTACAAAAAAAGCCATATCTAACTTCAAAGTATCGATGCGGCTTTATGTAGTAGCAGGTACACATACATGTATTACTACAATGTAAGGCAGTGGAGCTGGAGGCAAGAGGGGCATAATGCCTACCCCCCCCCCCCCAGTAAAGGAATTCTTATTCCGCTCGCTCGAATATGCCCATAATTTACACCAATTAAGGGCAATATTTTCTGAAAATCTCCCCAAAACTCCCTCGCTACGCTCGCTAGCTCTTATGAAAGCAAGCAGATCGCATAAAGTATGTTGATATAGATGTAATCCTAAAGAAAAGCGACAGGGATAATGTATGAATTAAAAGATAATTCAACATTCCCCCAATTAATTTGCTGTTGTCAATTTCATTATATCGCTATAAATGATTCTCAACCAAAGGAATTCAGCATTAGAAAAAAGTCTGAAAATGTTTGCTCGTTCGCTTCGCTCGCTCGCACATGAGTCATTAGACCACCACACACAACTGCTAATTTATTGGGGGAAGCTGAAGCAGTGTCCAGAACCACAATAAAAAGGAAGAAGATGATGCTTGATAATGTATTAATCATGTTAACTGGGCTGTAGGGTAATACCAATGTCACAAAAATGGTCCCTTTTTTTCGTTTTATGTTCACCCCTTGTAGGTGCCCCCTTTTCCCAAAAGTGCCCTATTTGGCTGGTGCCCCCCCCCCCCCCCCCACTTTGAAAGACGCTCCGCTGCCCCTGACGTAGAGAAATAGCCCAGGCCAAACCCGGTTCAAGCTGACAAGCTTTTTGTGAATAACATGGATAGTCTAAGTAACTGTAAGGGGGTAAAATCTCATAATTTATGTAAAATGGGGTGACTATTTCGGGAAGGTTCCCAGACTATGTAAGTTCTATGTGAAACAAATTGCATGGGTTAATCAATGTGAACAAGAAAAGAGTATGTCCTATTTAAGTTAATTATAGGCTAAATTGCAAGTTCAGTGTATGATAACAGAAGGACGATACAGGTAACAAACCAGTATTATGTAACAGGGAACAAAGAAAGACATCCCAACGGAGTGAATAGGCATTGTCTAGTGCAGGTGTGAGGCCACCGGCCGAGGTGCGCTTAATCTCTCCAGAATGGAGAGTGTTCTTAGAACACTCCGAGTCATGTGCATCATAACAACTTTCGAATGACTTAAGTTCACAATTTGAACTCTTGGTAATACAATGAATAACCTATGTTTAACACTCCTACAAAATATCAACCCAATCCGACAATTCATTTCATGGCGGTTGCTATGGCCTTTTGATTCACTCTCTATTGATTTTCTTTCTTGTTTTCTTGCTCCTCACGCTTGAATGGTCCCTCTGTAGAACAGCTGAGCTGCAATGGCACGGCTGAGCAGGGCGATCCTTCCAATATTATTTTCTCATGTTATCATGTATGTTATTATATATATGTTTTTATAATTGGTAAATAAAATAAGAATAGTCTACCCTTAAACATTCGTTCCTGCCCTTCAGCTGAATCTTTCAAAAGAAATCTTAAGACTTATTTGTTTTCTCTATGATTGGATTTGGTTGTGTGCACTTGGAGAGCAAAATAATTACTTTGTTTCATTTTTTCTTATTGTAAAGCGCCTTGAGCATGTTTATATGGAAGGGCGCTGTATGTATGTATGTAAATCGATCAAATCAAATATAGGCCTCAACTTTAGAGCTCATTTCCTCCCTAACTGATACCAGCAAACCTATCTTACAAGCTCTTTTCGTTCGCTAAATCAAAAGGGTTATAAAGTTTCAAGTTTAAAGCTGAGACTTTGTTCTATCCAAATAGAATAAAATTAGATTTGTTTGTTTGTTTGTTTGTTTGTGTGTTTGTTTGTTTTTGGGGGTTTTTTCGGGGGGGGGGGGGTTGGTGGTTTTGTGGTGCCGGGTCACAAATGTTCAAGGACGTTTTTTGTTTAAAGGGCCCTGTCCAAGGGTCCCCGCCGCAATACTCGCAATACACGCGAATACACCCCTCCCCTTCCCTTTCAGTCACATAACAGAGAAAAAAGAGAAGGTGAAAGAGGGTGAAAAGAAAAGAAAAAAAATCATTACGAAAAATATGCGAATTCGCTGGCTCGCAATTTATTCATTTATTTTCATTTTTAGATTACATGCAAACATGATACTCGGTTGAAAGGCATCAGCCCCTCCCACGAGAAAATATGGCCATACGCCAGGATTTGATCATAAGTGAGCTGTTCTTTTATTTACGGGTGTGAAAAATTCGGGAGTGGGAAGGGGGTGGGTCTTGAAGTTCTTGACAAATTAAAGTCGGTTTATTTTTAAGCTTGTGCATGCAAGCCGGTGAATATAATTTAGTCAAAATTAGAAGTGAAAATTCTAAATAGAAGTCCTGCCCCCTCCCCGAACATGATTAATACATATCAAGCATCATCTTCTTCCTTTTTATTATGGTTCTGGACATGTTTCAGCTTCCCTAACTGGCAGTAATGTGTGATAGTCTAATGATCCATGTGCGAGCGAAGCGAGGAGCAAAAGTTTTCAGACTTTTTTCTAACGTTGAAGTCCTATGTTTGTGCATTTTTTTTTACGGCGATATAATGAAAATGACAAGAGAAACTTAATTTGGGGAATGTCGAAAGATATTTTAATTCGTGCTTTAACCCTGTCGTTTTTCTTTAGGATTTCATCGATATCAACATACTTTAGTATGATAAATGCTTGATTTCATTATGTATTATAAGAGTTTCGGGGAAATTTTCGGAAAATATTATCCTTACTTGGTAGTATTATGGCATATTCGAGAGAGCGGAATGACAAATACTTTGCTGGGGGGGGGGGGCATGGCATGCCCCTCTTGCCTCCAGCCCCACTGCTTTACATTGTAGTTTAGTAATGGGTACCTGTTAAGCCGCACCGATTATTTGAAGCTATATAAATATGGCTCTTTTTGTAAGAAACAGTGGGAAATATTGGTAAAAGGGGCATTTATCAGAAGAGGAAAGGGTGTTTATCAGAGGTGGGAAGGGGCAATTAAAAGAGGTGAAAAGAGGCACTTATGAGGAAGAGGGCACATATTACGTAGGGAAAGGGGTAATTATCAGAAGGGGGAAAAGGGCACTTATTAGAAGGGAAAATGGGCACCTACCAGAAGCATAAATGCTCTTATGAAATGAGAAAAGGGCACAAATTAGACAGAATTAGGGGCATTTATCAAAAGGAGAAAAGGGCACCTATAAGAGAGAAAGGGAACAGTTTTCAGAAAAAAGGGACACGTTTTGGGTACTTCAAAAGTGGTCCCCCCCCCCCTGCTCCCACGAGAGCGCCGCCTCTGCCTACCCTCTAAGGGCGCAAGACCCGAGGGGCATTTGGTGTCTGTGTGTGTTGGGGGGGGGGGGGTCTAGGAGCAACAAAATTCCCCAGATCGTATTTGTGGCGGGTGTCACACGCGCCCACACACACACACACACACACACACAGAGGGAAGGGGGAAATAATATCCAACTTATATTTTTAACTAGGTACATATGACATTGGGAATGCACCACATGACTTCCCAAGGTTTTCGAGGGGAAAGGGGAGGGAGTTAGGAAAACAATGTTGTGATGGCAGATGCAAATTATCTCGAATTGTCAGGGAAATGAAAAGGAATTATATTTTCGCCCACATTGATTTTAACTTGAAGAAAATTATGAGCCGAAGATTTAGAACTCCAGTAAGAAATTGACAAAACGGTCCAAGTCAAAATAGAGTTTGTGTCGCAGACTTTAATAGGGGAAGTATGGGGAAGGGAGTTAGGGGCAGGATTAAGATTAACAATTTTTGTCAACCTGGAAATAGTTTTTCAGAATACTGCTGACTGGCCGTATTCTGAAATACTATGGGGTGGCGAAGGAATTAAGCTACAGGGCCAAGAAAGTTTTTCCTGATGTGTTTCCTCCCCGGAATATGAAAAAAATTCGTGAATTTTATCTGATTTTCAGAATAAAGATGACTTAAAAACATTGCAATGTAATTGATCGACGTCAATGTTTATTAACATAAAACAGAGTCGTAATTACGATAGCCACAAATGTATTGTTTTAGTTTGTATGATCCTTCCATTGTCATGGAAATTAAGTTAAAAATAACCATATACATCAGTCTGGGATTATTTAATCCCCTTATTCGAGGAAATTATAAATGATATGGAGAGACGAAGAACGAAAGAGAAGAAATGGAAAAAGTATTGAAAACATGGAGAAGTCAAGAAAATAAGAAAAAGAAGACTATAGAAAAACAGAGGGGGAATCACATCAACTGCACGTGGCCTTTAGTTAAGCACTTTTTTATAGGGTGCTGCCATCAGTTAGGGTTTGATATATTTCAAGATATGTATCATACACTGAAGCCCCTACTCTGTGCAATGAAAATCTACTTCAGTGAAAGGCTTGTCTCAAATTTTGCATAGAGCTATATAGTTCGAAGAAGAAATAATAATGGGGGATCGGACCTATTGTGTTGAGTTGAATGCATGTAGGACGGAGGAATAATGGGGAGGCGGCTTTGGTTATACGTGCGTTCGAGCAGCGTCAGCGTTTGTTCTTATGATGAAAAGACAGGAAGTCTATTGACTACTTATATAAAGAAGTAATAGGAGAGAGAGAGCCCTACTGCTAATCCCTGTTAAACTGAACTTCCCTCAGTGACATAACAACATGTTATGCATAGGCGGCTATTACAGGACTCAGGCCGACAGCATGGACTGATGATAGTATTGATTTGATTTGGTTTGATGGATTCATGATATATTCTAGAGTAAAAATCCCCTCATTATACCATACTTGCCTCTTCGCTACTTTTTTGCTGCATATCTAGATTAGATCAAGCTAGAACGACACGCACTCTAAAAAGAAAATGCTCATGCGGACAAATATTATTGCATGCAAAGGGCTCTTTTGGTATTTAGTTTTAAATGTAATTTTCAATTCGATAATTTAAAAAGACATAAAAAACTGTATTTCTCATTATCTTATACTAGTTCACTTTCTGCAGAGACGTCGCTAGAAAATTTTGAATGGGGAGGGGATGACGCCAAAATTTTTCCGACAAATCGTTAAGGTCTGACACTCGAATTTGCCTACAAAAAATGCCGCACCCTAAGCTGTACCCACAGAGTTCAGTGGCTATACCCTAATTCCCCCCCCCCCCCAACACACACACACATAGAGAGAGCTTGATCATACCGGCCAGGCGGCCACTATTCTAATCTAAATACAGAAGTTACAGAATTATCCTGGCTGCCCAAATATTTGAATATTCTGGCACCTCGCTACCTGAATATGAAGTGTTGCATTGTTGCCCGAATATCGGAACTTAAAAAAATCATCAGGGGGAGGGGGGGGGGGGGAGGTGGGGCGCAGCCCATTATCGAAGGGGTGCCTTTTGTCCGAATATTAACTTTCCACTATTTTTTTTGGGGGGGGGGGGTAGCAGAAACAAATTTCCCAGATATATTTGTGGCGAGTGTGGAACCGAAAATTTAAGCAATGGAAAGGAGAAATAATGGCCAACTTTAAATTCTAACTAGGCATGTGATATTGGGAATACACTAACATGACTAAAGGCCTTCCCAAGGTTCTCGAGGGAAGAGGGGAGAGGGGGTTAGGACCAACAACAACCAAAATGATAGCAGATGCAAATCATCTAGAATTGTCAGGAAAAAGAAAACGGTTTATATTTTCGCCGACAGCGCTTTGAACTGGAAGTAAGTTTATGGGGAACCGCTGGCCCTCTAGATCTGTGGGGTCCATCGAGGGATTGGAAGGGGGGGGGGCAGTAAAACGGACCCCCGCAAAAAGTAATAATATGTATATGAAAATTGTATCCCGGAATAAGATTCATAATGTATTTTTTCTCAGTCACACGAGAAAACATTCCATTTCGCGCCCAAAATGAATGGTAAATGAATCGTAAGCTAATTTCAAAATAATGCCGACTTTAAAAATATGACGATAAGAGTTATCGGCAGCGGCGTCGATGGGGGGGGGGGGGGTTGAGGGATCACACTTCCACTCAAAATTGCTGTCGGCAAATGCGCCACCTCTGTCGGCAAAAAAAGGAGGGAGAAAATGGGGAGAGGGAAGAGGAAAGAGAAAAGAAAAAGGAGAAAAGAGAAAGGAAAAGGGAAAGGGGGAGAAAAGGAAAAGGAAAGGAATTCAAAACTAAAACAGAAAGAAAAGAGGGAAAGGAAAAGGGGAGCAAAGAAAAAGAAGGAAAAACTTCTTTTTTTTTTCTTTTTTTTTGTGTGTTTTTTTCCTCGCTCTCAGAAAAGTGAATGGATAATATTCGGGCAAAATGCGTCCCCCTTCGGCAATGGGCTGTACATAGCCCCCTCCCGAGGATTTTCAAAGTTCCGATGTATGGCCAGCCACCACTTCATATTCGGGTAGAGAGGTGCCAGAATATCCACATATTTGGGTAGTGAGGTTTTCTTGATATGTAACTTCTGTACATTTTTACTAAGAAAAGTTGTTTTTGTTGTTGTTTTTGTTTTTGTTTTGTTTTTTAATTTAGAAGTTGAAAAGTTGATATTCGGGTAAAAGGCGTCAGCCTATCCCCTTGCGAAAATGGGCCCGTATGATCATGACTTCTACATCTGCGATTTTCTTGTATCATTATGTGAGGGGAGATTAGGGTGTACCATGTATCATTTTTTGGCAAATTTAGGTGTCACACCCTAAAAATCTGTTGGCAAATTTGGGTGTCACACCCAAAATTTTGATGGCAAATTTGGGTGTCCCACCCCATCCCCATTCAAATGTTCTAGCGATGCCCCTGGATATCGGCGTTGATTCAATCTTCATTCCTTTTTCTGTCTGGACTACAAGATCCCTTATCTTTCATAAGCTTTTGTTTTGCCACTTTAATCCCATTTGAAGGGGAAATCTAGGAAAATCTGTACTGTCCCTTTCCTATTTAATGGTTTTTAATCTCCGATTTGTATACTTGAAATACATAGGCATAGCCAGGGGGCCCATGGGGGCACTGGCCCCCCTATTCAGCCCCTAAAAAAAAAGTGAGAACGAAAAAGCGGGAGAAGTGAGACAAAAAAAAACCTGAAAAGGCGCTACGAGTCGTTACCTTTCAATCACAATTTGCTAAAACTTCAAAGTTTTCGCGCTTCGCGCGGGAAGGGGGAAATAACTCCCCCTTCCCTGCACCCACACCTATTATATACAGTAAAATATTGCGTCCAAATTATTGAAAAGCAGTCCGAGCGTCGAACTATAACTTTCCGCCTAAAAAAATTGTTTGCTATGAGCTTTCTCTCAAATTTGTTAAAACGTCATAGCTTTCGCGCTTCGCGCGGGAGGGGGAAAAGTCCCCCCTCCCTGCACCCACCCCTGTTACAGTGCATTATTGCGTCCAAATAATTGAAAAGCAGTCCGGGCGTTGAACTAACTTTCCGCCTAAAAAAAGGTGCTGCGAGCCGTTATCTTTCTCTCAAACTCCCCCCTCCCTTCACGCTTTGCGTGCTAATCACCAATTTCGCACGCTTCGCGTTCTCACAACCCAACCCCCCTAAAATGAAATCCTGGCTACGCGGTTGGATTCTTCACGTCTGCCCCCCCCCCATTGAAAAATCCTGGCTACGCCAATGTTGAAATACCATGCCATGCTCTACTCATATGGCTCAATAAGTTTCACTTCTTTAATACACTACCCCCGAAAATCAACACATGTGATGTAAAAAATAGCTCCAATACCATTATGACTATGATGATGATGATGATGATAATAATAATAAATAATAATAACAACAACATCAAAACCATAATGCTAATGCTAATCATAATCTTAATCATAATAATCACGATAACAACATTGCCAATACTGATAAATAAAAATCATGTCTATATTGACATTTGATGGGTAGCCTCATCAGTATTTATACTGATGAGGCTTGGGGGCAAATCAATTACTAACCCAACATTGAAAGCTACATGATTAATACTTTTTTTGATAGGGTCCTGCCATTACATCAGTTAGGGTTTGATATATTTCAAGATAATGTATCATACACTGAAGCCCGTAGTCTGTTCATTGAAAGGCTACTTTGAACAGTGAATGTCTTGTCTCAAATTTTGCACAGAGCTATAGTTCTTCAGAGAAATAACAATGGGGATCGGACCTATTGTGTTGAGTTGAATGCGTGGGACGGAGGAATAATGGGAGGGGCGGCTTTATACGTGCGTTCGATCCGCGCCAGCGTTTGTTGTTATGTTGAAAAGACAGGAAGTCTATTGACTATTGATATAAAGAAGAATTAGGAGAGAGAGAGAGAGAGAGAGAGAGAGAGAGAGAGAGAGCCCAACTGCAAATCCCCTGTTAAACTTCAATTGTCCTCAATGACAAAGTAAAGTGTTATTATGCATAGGCGGCTATTACAGGTCTCAGGCCGACAGCAAGGACAAATGTTAGTATTGATTTGATTTGGGTTGATGAGTTAATGATATCATAATAAGATATTCTAAAAGTAAAAATCCCCTCATTGTACTATATACTTGTCTCTTCGCTACAATAGTTATTTGCCTCACATCTAGAAAATGATCATGGGGAAAAATTTAATATCATTACAAATAAAGGAGTCTTTTTGTCTTTAGTTCTAAATGTAGTTTTCAATTCGAAAATTCAAGACATACAAAACTGCATTTCTCATTATCCTATAAAAGTTCATTTCTCTCGTTTTCCCTGCCCTTAAATTATAAGTAGATTTTTCCATCATCATTCACGTCTTTAATTTCTGATATTGATTTCCACGTCTTATCCACATGCTATCATTTTAGAACATAACATATTTTTTTAAAGATAAACATGCGAACTGAGGAAAATAGAACAAGAATCAGAATATTTGGAGAAAACTGAGAAAAGAGTGTGTGTGAGAGAGAGAGAGAGAGAGAAAGAGAGAGGGAGAGATTGAGAGAAGACGAAGGCAATCATTATATTGGGTTTAATGGCTGCCATTTCCATTAATTATGTGGTGTTGTGTTGTTGTTTTTTGGTTCCACCAGCGCTGTTCTAGTTCTATTTTTTTTTTTTGGGGGGGGGGGGGGGTGGGGAGCACACAATGATCGTTGAAATGCAATAGACATATTCTAGTCATACAAGATAAGAAGAATTGGAGAAGGGGAGAGAAAGGAATAAGAGGAGCAATAAAACATAAAGAACAATAAACTGTTAGGCAAGCCAATGCCATCGGAAACTCACTCTATTTTAAAAATATTTATATATTCTATTTATTTTGTTGTTATTGTTCCACTACTACACACTAGCCTTTCATACACATATACTGACAGAAGAGGGCGTACTTCCGGAATCAGTGAATGGTACCAAGAGCTTCTTTCTTTGAATTTATCAAGAAGATTGGCTCGGATCCGGGAAGACTGCATTATAGGCTCCATGCGATCGTTATGTAGAAGGCTCGGAGCTCATTGCAGTGTTCACGCACAGTAAGAACGCATCAGTTCCGGATGCGTTCTTATGCACCACGACATTTCGCTAAACTACCTTAGCAGAATGTTCGCTCCTCCCAAGCAGAATAGCATTTTTTTCGCTGGCCACACTGTGCCTCAGTCACACAGCCAAACTGACTCCATAGGCGATTCCAAAACTGATTCCATTCCGATCGATTCTTTTCCATTCGGGGTAATGTAATTTCATAGATCGGTCTGTTGTTGGTCTTCTTGGTGTGAATGAGCTAGGTATAAATCAATTGTTTATGACTTTCACTTTTGAATGAAATCTAGCTGAGGTTTTATTTGTTATCACGAGATTCTCAGCGACGTCATCGAAAAGTGGTTCAGAAAGCTGCACTTCCAGTGGTACCCATCTTCACCGTCATCGCTGTCGACTTCGCGTTCGACCCCATTGTCAATCGGATCCAGGATTCCTTCGCTCTACTGTGATGGAGTCCGACTTGTAATGACAAATACAGGTAGCAATGGAATGGCATACCAGTGCCGTGATCGTTTTGATGTCTTTTGCTGGGTCTGCTGTCTACCTTGCTGTCTTCTGACATGTCCGTGTTATAGAGTAAATATTCGATCTGATCTTTCTGTTTTGATATCATCTTTTCAGATATACATATTTTCATGCGCATGACTGTTAAATTGATTTTAAAAATTCCAATATGGTATACGTAAATAGAAAATGTAAGAAGTTACATTCACGCTGAATGCATCAGTAACATAAATTTGATGGGCTGCAGCGTAAGCATGAAGCGTGAAACTTGGAGCCCTCAGTTGTAACCAGTGGCGTAATGAGCCAAACAATTTGAGGGGGCTGAGCATAGGCTTATGGAGCCCAATTTCTGAGTACTTGCATGCAAGGGAGAGAAGCGAATATTTTTTAAATGAAAGTGTAATTTTGTTATATATCCGGTAGGTAATTTGAATTTTTCTTTCTTTCTTTTTTTTTTGGCGTGGAACTTTTGGGGGCTGCAGCCCCCAAGCCCCCACCAGTACGCCAGTGGTTATAACTACAGAAAATAATTAAGGAATGAAGATAGTGACTTGTAAAGATTGAAGGAAAACGAAAGGAAAGGAAAGAGAGCTGTTTTTCTGAATAATAGGTCACAACCAACTAATACCATGTGATCACGATGACAACCAAAGGTCAACTTAAACCCAGCTATAGAGATCTAGATAATCTTCTTCCCCTAGGACATATACACTAGGAAAACTACCCAACTATCTCCATAACAACTATACCCTTCCATGTCAATTAATATATAAAATATTTAACAAACTCTTACAAAATTGTAAGAACACAAAATAATCTGCCGGCCTTTGTAAAATACATCTCAAATATTTTTGCAGTGAGATTTTGAAGAAGAAAAAAAAAAATCATGAGACTTGATCATGACATCTTTTTTTCGAAAATTCTCTTCTCTTTCTCTCTCTCTCTCTCTCTTTCTTATTTTCTTTATCTCTCCTTTTCTCATTCTCTGTTTCAATTGCAATTTTTTTTTTTAACTTGTAAATTTTTGTAAATTTTTGTAAATATTTGTTGTTGTTGTTACTTTTCTTTATTATTGTTTTAAATAGGTAAGAACTTGCTGAAAAACAGCCCTGCGGCTGAAAGTAAGTTTTTTTTTATGCCGTATTCTAATGAATAAAATCAAAATCGAAATCATTTAACACTGAACTCGAACTACTCAGGACCAACACTGACCTATTTGTTTGACTATAGGTTTAAGTTGTGGAAAAAAGGGCATTCCCTCATCCTGACTGCCAGGAAATTTCGAGGAAAATCACAGCAAAATCTTTTTACAGTGCAAGGATTCAGTAGCTTATAACAGTTATTGCAACTTGTCATTGATAACAAGTTTTATGAAACAGGGCCCTGGGTTGTGTGCAAATCATAATCACAAGCTACTAGTAGAGGCTATATTTAGAGGGCCCAGAAATACTTACAAAAAAAACAAAAAACACTCCAATAATAGGCGTGACAGAACGGAAAATGCATGGGCTGCGGAGCCGGGGGGGGGGGGGGGGGGGGCTGCAGTTGAGTAGACACGTTAAAAAAAATCTCGGAAAAAAGGTTCGAAAATTGTCATTAATGAGTGAAATCAGATCAGCCCCCCCCCCCCCACTTTCAAAAACGCTCCGCGGCCCCTGAAATGTGGCAACAAATGCACTTCTATTCAAAATTTATAGGAACAATTTTACAGAGAGTTTGTTGGTAAGTTTAGTAAATGCTGGGTATTTAGACTATTTTTCTCTTGAGGAGACGGTACCATGTGTCTATAGTTTTACATATTCGTTTTTTAATGTTAAGATTACATGGATTTCTTTCCATTGATTTTTATTAAATTAATGAAAAATACTTTTCTTTTTATAATTGTCTTTTTTGGTTACACCTTATTTAAACTTCCTGTTCACTTCCTGTCTAGGTATTGATAAATTATTGATAAATGTAAAATTGGTCTTATTATCACATAACATCCCCTTTTGTTAGAAAATGTGGCTCTCCCACATTTGTTTAAAAGAAATTTTAAATCAATACAATATATTAAAGGTGGATATGTCCATATCCTCAACACGGTTAAGTTATTCAACGCAGTGAAACTTTGCAATTATCTTCTACCTTCTCTCTCTCTCAAACTTTCATACAGTGCATCAATAACAATATTACCATTACGTAAAGATAGTTGCATAAAGGTACAAAACGAAATTACATGAATTTCTCTCAAATGTGCAGACTTATGCACTGTTTCGTTCTTCTGAACGCTATTATACATATTTACACGATCAAGATAACCTACAGGAAATCACCTATAGTATGAAATAAGATGTGAATACAATGGGTGTGTATTCCTTACAATTAACAACAAACATATTGAATCAAATAAATTATTAACGAAATTAACTCAGTAATACTTTCATAATCATACTAAAGAAAAAGAATTTCAAACATGTTGCAACATATTTACAGAGCTCAATCATATCAATCTTCAAATTCCACAAACTAATCTCTTTCAGTCTATGATTTCGGAAAGAAACGAGGACGCTCAAGATATTGGATAACTCTATGCAAATCGAGAACACTTGTACTTCAAATTAAAGAAGTGTGAACATAGAATATTGTACAATCCAAATCCTACTCGTTTATAATTAAAGTCTAAAGACAAATTTTCCTACGTCATAAATCTTTGATACGGTTCTTCACAAATACTTTCAAACTTGTATATAATCATTACAAAATGATCTAAAAAGCAAATCATCATATCTGCCAAATTATCAATGTCGAATAACATACTTCAGGTATGTTGGTAAGAGTAAAACTCTAGATTGAAGACATGATATCTGAACCTTAATAACCACAATTCACAACCAAATTATACAAACAAATTCTGCAACATCCTCTTGGGAGTGCCTGTAACTGGTATAATCTTATCAAACAAGATTCTCTTAACCAATTCTTCGTGATTAGGATACATGTCTATATTCCACCAAAATTGTACTTGTCTACAAGGTTTGTTCTCGACCTGTGGTTTCTCGAAAGAAACGAGAATTTGCAAGTGTCCTGACTTAAATCGTCCTCGATGAAGAGTCATTGTGTCATTGGTATGGGCAGTCATTAGTAAGTCAATTTGTTTCCTTAATTCGTCCTGTGTCATTGTCTTAGGGGCAGCTATACCTTGATTCTCTGCTATAGACAAGGTGTATAGATTCTCATCTATTGGCTCTGTTCTTTGAAAGCACATAATTTGATCACAATCAAACATTGGCAAGTTTTCATCACATTCATTGATGAACTGTACTGACTCTTTATCAGAGTTATCTTGTCCTTTCTGTGTTTGGTCGCTTTTTCCTAGTGCTTGTTTCAGTTTCTTGATGTGGGTTATGTTTTTCCTTTCATTGGAGGTTCTAACAAAGCAGGGTTTTAGTCTATTATAATTGAACACATCTCTTAGGATTTCTCCCTTTAGGGTGGCCAGAATATAATGCGTTCTGTCCAACACCTCGTGGATTACTAGAGGTCCACACCATTCAGCAGCAATCTTCTTAGAATTTGCTGTTAGGGAGGAAGAGCTTGGTTTGTACAAGTAGACTAATTGTCCTACTGAATAGATAGGGCTTTTGCTTAGCCTTTGTGAGATTTTTGCGTTTTGTTTGTCTTGTTGCTTCCTTTGTAGTGAAAGCATGGTTCGTGAGATTTGTTGAAATTTCTTCTTGAGATGATCAACGTACTCCTCATAGGTTTGGGATAATCCTTTCATAGGATTAAAAGTCAAGTTTGTCAGGTTGGGAGGTTCCCGTCCGAAAACTAGCTCATATGGGCTATGATTCCCTAACTGAGCTGAGGAGAAAGAGTTGTATGCATAGCAGGTAGTTGAGATATATCTCACCCAATCATTTCCAAATTGGTTCAAGTTTACTTTCAAGAACTGAGAAAGTGTACGGATATGTCTCTCAACATGCAAACTACCATGATTCTCTACACTAATGACCTTCTTGTCTATCTGAAGTGCATCACACAATAATGTCAACAATTTTCCTGTCAATGATGCTGCTGCATCTGTCACTATGCAAGATGGTGGTCCAAATACGCAAATCACTTTCTGTATCAAGGCTTCGCAGATCGTTTCTGCATCAAGAGACTTCAACGGTGCACAAATCACAAACCTAGTGATTTCATCACACACAACCATCAAATGTTTATAACCTATGATGGAATTTGGCATAGATTTGAAGTCTAAGCTAATCTTGGCAAATGGACGGTATGAGTCTGGAACTCTAGTGTGAAAAGGTCTAACTTTGTCTGGCTTACCACGGAACTGTTGACATCTAAGACATGCCTTAACGTAATTACTGATCCTCTCGAACATATTGGGAAAGTAGAAGTTACGTCTGATAGTCAAGTATGTACGCATAGTTCCTTGATGGTTACTAAGGAGATTGTCATGATACTGTGATATGATAGTGCCAGTCACACTTTCTGGGATAGCTAGTTGTAGGGTGTAATCATCGTCATTGTCATGAAAGAATAAGCGAAACAGAAGACCATCACACAAAATGTATTGTTCTGACTTGAGTTGGACAGCTTTAGCTGCTTTTCTGTCACTTGGCAATATATCATAAGCCAAATAGTCATAGACCGGCTTATAGAATGGTGATGTTTCTTGCTCTGTTTTCAAAGTTCTCATGTCTATTGACAAATTGTAGTCCCTAATGATCTTTTTCTTGATCACATCCATGATCTTGCGATTATGTGAAGTGCATGTAGTTGGATTTGATTCATTCTGACCATATGGAATGTCATACTGAGATTTAGGCAAATCCTTCGTAATTGATAATGGGTCATCTGTGGACTGTCGGGTCGTTTGTTTTACAGTTACTGAGGGCTGTTCACATTGCTCCTCGTTTGGAGTCTTCTTGGGATACAAGTCTGGAACTGAAATTCCCATCTGTTTGGCATATGCCCTAGTTACGGTTCGTTCTGCGGGTTGTACTGGGTTAAGTGAATCCTCACTATCAAATAATTCTTCTTCTGAAAAGAGACTGTATGCCATAGGAATTACTTTGTCAATTTCCGAGTCATCCTCACGTGGTGCGCGAGATAGAAAGTCCGCCAAAACTAATTCTGATCCCTTCTTGTATCCAATTTTGAATGAGTATTCTGATAATTTGAGAATTGGCTTTTGTAAGCGCTTGGTGCATGGTTCTTCCTTTGATTTCATCTGAACAATAGAACTATGATCGACGAATGCATCAAATTCACAGCTTTTGAGCAGATGTTTGAATGCAGTAACATTTATCAAAAGTCCAAACAATTCCAATTCGGTAACACTGTATCTTTGGCATGCATTTGGTAATACTTTGGAATAATATCCAATAATTTGTTCCTTGCCTTGAACAGTTTGAGTCAAGTATGAACCTGTTGCAGTTCTAGAAGTATCACTATACAAGGAAAATCTACCAAATTTTTGTGGCATGTGAAGTACAGGTGGGTTAGTCATCAATTCCTTAACCTTTACAAATGCTTGTTCATGTTCATCAGTCCAAACGAACTTGTTCTTTTTCCTGGTCAGTTGGTGAAGTGGTCGTAAAATGGCCTGAATGTTGGGGAAGAAGCTGGACACATAATTTACTGCTCCCACGAGTCTCCTAACTTGTTTAGGGGTCTTGGGCTTAGGTAAATCCCTAATAGCTTTACATCTATCAGTCATCGGTTGGATGCATGGGTCACCAAACTTGTCAATTGTTATTCTGTGTCCCATGTATGTGACGTCATCCCTGAAAAGTTTGCATTTCTTGGGGTTGACCTTAAGTCCATTCTCAGTAAGAGCTTGAAGTACAAGTTCTAATTGTTGTTTGTGAGTCGTCTTGTCAGGGCTAAATAGTATGATGTCATCGTGGTGTACAATGCAAAATTTCCTTGAATCTGGAATAGTACCCAAAATGTCATCTATCTTGGCCTGAAATATGCCTGGTGAAACATTCAATCCTTGAGCTAATCTCTTATAGTAGTAGTGTTTACCTCCGTGGTATGATGCAATACCTGTGTATTTCTGTGCTTTCTTAGAAAGTGGAATGCAATGAAAAGCTGATTTCAAATCAATAACACTCATGACCTTGGTGTCAGCATTTCCTATCCGTTTCAATGTCTCGGCTAGCAAGGGGAAGGGGTGATTGATGCGTCTAATACGAGAATTCAAGTATCGGAAATCAGTCACAACTCTTTTCTCTGCCGTATCCTTCTTGGATATGAGAAGTACGGGAGAAGTGTATGCTTGATGTCCTACTTCGAGTATGCCTAATTTAACTAATTTATTGAGTTCATGTTCTATTCTCCTCTTGTCAGTTTCGGTAGCAAAGTATGGACGTATGAAAAATGGATCATCGTTTGCGAGTTCTATGTCTACTTCAAAATTCGGACAGCTTGAAAGTTCTCCGTATAGAGAAAATGCTTCTCTATTTTCTTGAGCACGTCATACATATTTTTTTGTTCTTCTGGGGAAAGTACACTATCTGTAAGATTAATTTGTTTCCTGATTATTTCTTCTTCTGTCATACTACTTATCGGGTCTTCAGGGTCGAGATGGGGATACTTCTTGAGATTTTCAGATTTTACATTGGTTGATCTTCGTCCATTAGCTTTAAGTGCTACAAACATGTCATCTACTGGGAGGGATTGTGCAGTATTAATTAGGTTCCCTAAGTCTAATGAGGCAATGGGTCTGCCTTTGGTAAGATGTATTGGCCTATCAGTAGAGTTAGTTACGAGGATTTGTGTTCTACCTTTCTGTAGTGTTACGATCATCGTGCTTGGGCAATGTCTACTAAGATATGAATTCGCATTTATGGTAACCTCAGAGTTTCTAACATAAACGGGTGTCTTTCCCTGTTATGTGACATGTTTCGTTTGTCCTGGGTTAATCGTCACTTTGTTCACTGGGGCAAATGTTATTTTCCTAGGTCTGATCTTGAACCATCTAGGTCAGACAGAGTATTCTGTCCTAAGATCAAATCAACTCCTATCAGATCGTCAACGATGAGAGCTGAAATTTCAAATTTATGTCCTTGTACTGTTACTTGAAATTTTATGACTGATCTAGCAATGAGAAATTGACCATTACCTATTCTGAATCTTAACAGGAGCGACTCTGGTAGTAGGAAGGGTGGATAGATATTTACATGACTTTACAAAGTTTCCTGAAATGATTGTCCTAGAAGCACCACTATCAAAGAGAATGAATATATTCTTGCCACTGGGTAAATGTCCTTTAACAAAGTTACGTCCATTTAGTTTCAAGTCAACATCGTCAGTTCCTATGTATTTTGATTCGTAAGTAGAGTTGGGCCTAGATTTTTGTTCAGAATTCGGGAAGGATGAATAATGAGCGCTATTATCAGCCTCCCGTTCTAAAAATCCTGTTGTTGTCTGTTATTGTCGCGTCTCTTTTGCTTATTTTCGAGGTCTCTTTGTCGTTTGCGGCAGACCCGCCAGAAGTGTCCAGGGATTAGACAGTAGTCACATATGGTACTAGATCGTCTGTCGGTTTGATAAGGGCGTTGGTCAGGGCGTCGGTCATTATTTCGATATGGGCTATGCCCAGCGCTGCGTTCGCGACTGCGGCTCTTATTACGCCATGTGCGCGGTGCCGGATTGCGATCCTGGCTGCGAGCACGGTATCGCTGGCTGTTCTCGTCGTTTTGTAATTTGAGGGAATGTATCTCGTCCCTAAGTCGAGTAATCTCGTCCTGTGTTGAAAAGGAAACTTCGGTCCTAGCATGCGTGTCCTGGTCTAAGTCAATAAAGCATTGCGCTTTGGTCGCAATTTCGTCGCTGCTCGCGGTCTCAGGATAGCGGCGCGGCATTTCGGTGAAAGAGTAGACAAGAGTTTATCTCTTATCTGTGCTTCGCCATAGCCAATGCGCGCAGCAGCTTGCTTTACGCGCTGCAAATAGACTTCTGCGCTTTCGTCCGTATTCGTGGTCAGTTCATTGAATTCCCTAACGTAAGCGTATGTTGATTTGGTTCCGCTGAACCTTCCTATAAAGGAGGATTTCAGTTTGTCGAATGTTTCAAAGGTTCGTCCCTCTATCCAAAGTCTAGCTTGGCCCTGGAGGCTTCTCTTAAATATTTTCAGTATGTCGGGAAATTGGTTATTGTCAGTCGTGGTATAGTCATGGGCGTCAAGATAGTCCTCAAATGTTAAAAAATGTGCAGTCCATAGGTCACGGTCAATAGTGTTGCCAGAAAATCTATTTGGTAGGAAGTCGGTTTGTCGTAGGGTCGGGGTAGGTCTTGAGGTAGGGTCAACAGGCATTTTGGAGTATTACAAATTACAAAATAAATTAGAGTAATTACAACTGCTTAAATACAAAGTAAGCAAGGGTGATAGCCAAACTGAAGAGTAGTAGTACACTAAACTATGATGCATGAACTGTCATACACACTTTCACTCTCACTTATATTCGGTAGAAAATAATGTGTCTCACTTACCACTTTTGAATTCCAGATGTTGATGAAATTACAAGAAAATTTGTATTTTTAGTTAGATTGGTACAGTTTGTCCATAATTCATGTGTCTTTCTTGACTTTGTGAATACTGCTGGCTATTGAAGATGGGCGATGTCCCCGTCAGTCATGTCGGTGATGTACACTGTAGCGTTGGAGTTGAACTGGTTAGCACATCCTTCTGGTCATCTGTCTGGTCGTCCGTCTGTCCTTCTGTCTGCTCATCCGTCTGAAATCAAATTGTCTTAATACGGTGTCATATTATCAGGACTCGTTGTGGAAAGCGAGTTCACAATGTATAGAGATACATCAGGAGGTGTCTCATAAATTCGATATACCAACGAATAGTGGCGTATTTGATGATTATGGTGATTTAGTAATGACGAGAGATGAAATAGAGAACGATGGAAGGATGCTCCCGAAGATTGAAGATGATTAGTCAGTCTCTCTATAACTCAATGAAAAAACGGGTTCTCCACCATGTTGTGTAGGGATCGGTTGAATTACAGTTTACTTTCTTGAGTACAGAGAGAGAACATCATGAACGCTTGGCACACAGTCAATTACAGTTGGAAACTATATTTATTCAGATGAAGTATAACATGAGGATAAAGATGAATATAACAATGAAGCCTATAGAGTAAGTCTGATGGTGACTATACTCTCATGATGTCTGGAATCTACTCTGAAGTAAATCTTGAAGTCTATTCTGAATTATATTCTATTCTGCTCTGATTCCTGGAGTCCCGAAGTGAACCCCTTTTATAATGGGTAAACCCCTTATTGGGAGTTGGTCAACCTTGAGTCCTTGACCAAATGACCATAAGTACGTCATAACTTTTACTCAGTATTGGGGAGTGGGGCTGTTATCTGGAAGGAGTGATGTTGAGAATAAGAAGACCATAAAGTGACCATTGCGTCATAGCTTTAGTTGGAAGTTAGATGAGTAATACTTTCTGAAGAAAGTGTGAAGTTTGTAAACATTTAAACTTCCTGTTCACTTCCTGTCTAGGTATTGATAAATTATTGATAAATGTAAAATTGGTCTTATTATCACATAACAATATGATCATATTATCAACATTTTAAGACTATTGTGACGAAATTTCAAAAGCAATTGGGACATTGTGATTAAAGAAAATAATTGAATACAATCGTCGGGTGATATTTCTCTCCCCCAAATGACTTTTGTAATTGATCTTGTCAATCTCCCTCAAAAGATTTTAAAAGAAAATGACTCACCCAGAAAATAGGCCTATGTGCGAGAGTGGAACCTGTGGGCCTATTTCTCTTTTAATACAAGAAATAATATTCATTTTGTCTGAAACTTTCTAGTATGCTTTCCAAGCAGTTTATAAATTTCAACCATTTTCACTTTTTACTCAGAAATGTCAAATAGTACATATTGCACGAAATATATTCAGAATTTGTTCCTGTAGTTTAGAAACCAAAAGGCCCTTTTTTAATGCTACATAATAATACTTTCGTCATTTTTTTTCATTTTTTTTTTTTACATACAATGAGATAGATGGGGGTGTCTTAATTGGTGTTTGTAATTACTCATAGGCGAAATCCAATCCGTCATTGTATTTTGAGAAGTCGAAGATATTAAAATTTGGCAAAAGCATAAATCACAAGTAGTATGTTTCAAACTTGAAGTAAATTTCTTATTATCGACTGAATTCACATTCGAAGGTAGATCATGGCCCTGTCTTATAAAGAGTTGTAGTTTTTCTCGATTGCAAAATTATAATCTATCAATCGATTTAGATCGATTGCAACTCTTTATAAGACGGGGTTCTGGTGTGATAATTATAAGCAAAACAAGATCCAGTAATGGAATTGGGACACTTTGCGTTCTATATGTAAACTGTTATGTAGTACTTTTTTTTTTTCACTAAAATCTTTGCTTAATGTGCAAAAATACCACGACATTCTTTTACGTGATAACCCTGCCGGAAAGAACACAGTGTCCCACAGTGTGTTTCCCAGTGTGAAACACAGTGTGAAATAATCATCACACTGTTAAATTCGAGCGGTTTAACACTGTGAATCACATATTCACATTGTGAGCGAGTAAATTCACACTGTGAAATCGAACATCACTATGTTAACACTCTGTGGTAAACCACACTGTGGAGGTGTCCACAGTGTGAAATAATCTTGACACTGTTAGATTCGAGCATTTTAACATTGTGAATCACATTTTCACAGAGTCGACTATGTGAACACACTGTGAACACACTGTGGGACACTGTGTTCTTTCCGGCAGGTATAGCTTTAGCATTTTTTCTTTTATTTATTTTTGTATACATATGGTGTAAACTGTTATATTCATGACATGCAGACATTTTATGATCTGTCCATATGTAAATTACAGAAATATCTGTACAAAATTTTAAGAACAGCGAATATGTGTAAAAAAAAAAAACAACTAACATCACAAAACAGGACATCATTTTTAAAAAGTAATTGAAATTTTATTAAATTTCAAAGGCATAAGATATACGAAAGGTGTTTAATTAAATATATATGCGTCCGAATGCAAGGGAACAGAAATATTCAGAACAAGTAAAAGTCATCATAGGCATATATCAAAAAGCAGACTTTACGACTTTTGAACGTTTGTTACTAATAATTTCCAAAGCTCTTTGGAAGCTTGTAGAGACGTTAGACTATAAGGTGATATGCGCTATACTGGAGAACGGAGCAGTATTATCATTATTATTATTATTATTATTATTATTATTATTATCATTGTTATTATCATTATTATTATCATTATAAGTATTATTATTATTATTATTATCATTATTATTATAATTATAAATATTAATATTATTATTACTAATATCATTATTATTATCATCATTAGTAGTAGTAGTAGTAGGACAGAATGTTAAAGAAATTCTTTTGCATGTGTTGGAGCCAGTTTGTTTAATGCACTCCCTGGTAATGCTCAGAGGTGTACATTCCTTTATAAGTTTAAAAAACTATGCGAAGCTTTAAAGCTTGACTCACTGGAATTATAACATTGCTGTTCAAAAATGTACATGTGTTAAACTGCAGGGCGCCTTTGGAAAGCAGTTTTGCATAACTGAACAGGCCAAACCTGCAGTATGAAATAAAGAAGACAAAAAAATTAATTAAATAAATAATTAAATAATAGTAGTAAGTTTCTCTATGGCGTCGTTAGTGTGGTAGGGTTAATAGGAGACTGAAATTTGATAGAGCGGTGATATTTACGGTCAAATGATTGTTGATTTCTTTATTACTATTCCACTGCCAGTGCAATTTGTTCAGTAGATTATATATTTAATGTGCAATGGACACTTGGTCTATGTTTGACCAAAGACGGATAACAATGAAGTTAATACATGCCCGTTGATAATATAAACAAGTAGTAAGTACGACTGAGTAAATATTATTGTGCACAATCTAACATTATCAACATCGCTCAAAGTGGATTGCAGGGGGCGGATCTAGCTTTTTTCCAAGGGGGGGGGGGTTTGAGGGGCTGAGCTGGGTATTGCAAGGGAGCGTAGCGACCGAGCCCGAGCGAGCGAAGCGAGCGAGGGGGGAGGGTGTGGGACGGGGGATACCCCCTCCCACAGTAGGGAGATTTTTCATTTTTAGGGTTGCCAGCTTGCGATTTTAAGCATACTTGCATGCTCTATTTTTTCTCTTTTTTGTTTTCCTATGCACATTAAATGTTTACTTGGCAGCCGAAGGGGGGGGGGGGGTTAAACCCCCTAACCCCCCCCCCCCGTAGATCCGCCACTGGATTGTGTCAATGAAGTGTAACAAATTCTGTCATAAAATAAAAGCATATTTACACAAAATACACTCCTGTGTAATATTTGCTGATGTTGGCTCATTTCTCATTTCATAAAACAAAATTATTTAAAACAAGTACCGAATGGTAAAGTCCACCGCTTGCCGACGAATGAGTAAGGATTCCTTGAGATCATATTATTTTTTACCTGTCCCCGACCATTGCACAAAGTAGGGAGATTTTTTTTTATATATAAAGACTCTGTAAATTGATGAAAAGCAAGAGCATGATTTTTTCTCCGTGTGATGTTTTTTTTTCTCCTGGCGATGCAATGATGATTTCGAAAACTTCTCCTTTCTTTTATTGAATATATCATCGCTCAACGAGTCCATTTGATGCTGGGTGGTAAGATGTAGTGCGAATCCTAGAGCTGCCAAGCAGATGAGTTAGGGCTTGAAAGAGAGATGATTCAAATTGTCGTCCTCTGTCGGTAGTGATGGTTGAGGGAGCTCCGAAGCGAGATACCCATTGTGAAATGAAAGCTTGGGCAACAGTCTCGGCTGATATGTCGGAGATTGGTATTGCCTCAGGCCATCGAGTGAAACGGTCAACACAAGTGAGGAGATATGCATTGCCATTTGAAGGAGGGAGGGGTCCCACGAGATCGATGTGGACATGGTCGAATCTAGCGTCTGGTGTTGCAAAAGTACCTATCGGTGTCTTGGTACGACGATGTACTTTGCAACGTTGGCACTGTATGCAGGTTTTGGTCCAACTTCTGACATCTTTGTTGATTCCAGGCCATACAAATCGCTCAGTGATGAGTTTCTGAGTAGCATTGATGCCGGGGTGAGATAGGTTGTGAAGAGCATCAAACACAACTCGACGAAATTTGGCTGGGATGTAAGGGCGAGGATTTGTAGTAGAAGTGTCGCATAGAATAGTTGAGTCAGAAGTAGGGAGTGGTAGAGCTTGGAGTTTGAGCGAGGTTGAAGTGAGTTGCTTGAGTTGCTCGTCATCCTCCTGTGCAGTGGCGATGGCATTGAAATCAATGGTGGAAGATGATTTGAGAGAGTTGATTTCCATGCGGGAGAGTGTGTCTGCCACTACATTGTGTTTGCCGCTAACATGCCTTATGTCAGTTGTGAACTGAGAAATGTAATCTAGATGCCGGACTTCTCGTGGTGAATACCTGTCAGGTCTTGAGTTGTAGGCATGTATTAGTGGTTTGTGATCTGTGTAGACACAGAATTGTCGTCCTTCTAGTGCATGCTTGAAGTGACGAATGGTGAGGTAGATAGATAGAAGTTCACGTCCGAAAGTGCTATACCTGGTCTCTGCTGGCTGCAGGCGTTTGGAGAAGAAGGCGATGGGTTGCCAGTCATCGTCAACTTGTTGCTGCAACACACCTCCAACAGCGACATCTGATGCATCAACCATTATGCAAAGTGGTGCATTAGGGTTAGGGTGTGAAAGAAGTGTAGCGTTAGCTAATGCTGTCTTGACGGAGTGGAATGCATTGAGGGCTGCCTCGTCGAGATGGATTGCCTTATTTTTCTGCTTGCAAGCCAGTAGATCAGTGAGTGGTTGTGTGGTAGCTGCACAATCAGGAATGAAACGCCGATAGAAGTTGACTAGTCCAAGAAACTCACGAAGTTTGCGCAGAGAATCAGGGACAGGGAAGTCGTTGATGACCTTGACTTTCTCGGGAAGAGGGCGGATGCCGTTCTCATCAAAGATATGGCCGAGAAAGGTGAGGGAGGATGCGCCAAATTCACACTTGGCTGGGTTGATGACGACTCCATATTTTGCAAGTCTAGTAAAGAGAAGTTGCAGGTGTTGTACATGCTCCTCTGGTGTTTCGCTTGCGATCAGGAGGTCGTCGATGTAGGCGTACACAAAGGGAAGACCACGGGTTACCTCATCAATGAATCGTTGAAAAGTTTGTGCGGCATTGCGTAGCCCAAAAGGCATGCGCACAAACTCAAATAACCCAAAGGGTGTGGTTATGGCTGTTTTGTGTACGTCTGATGGGTTGACTGGGATTTGGTGATAGGCTCTGACGAGGTCGAATTTTGAGAAGACTCGCTTGCCTGCCAGAGCAGAAGTGAAATCCTGGAGATGAGGGATCGGATATTTATCGGGTATCGTATTCTTGTTGAGTGCACGATAGTCTCCGCATGGCCTCCAGTCGCCAGGGGTTTTCTTGGGCACCATATGAAGTGGGGATGCCCAGTTGCTGCTTGATGGTTGGATTATCCCTAGTTCCAGCATGTGGTCAAATTCAGCCCTAGCAACGCTGTACCTGTCGGTTGCTAGGCGACGAGGACGGGCTGAAACGGGAGGGCCTCTCGTCACAATGTGATGGGTGACGGAGTGTTTGATTTTGGTTTCTTTGTAGACGGGGCGTGTGATGTCAGGAAATTGATCAAGAAGAGATTTGTAAGCAGCTTGACTGTCTGGCTTTACAAACATAGGACTGATAGAAGGAGAAGAAGAAAGGATGCCCCTTACAGATAGATTGGTAATTGAGTCGATGAGTCTAAGATTGCGAACATCTACAAGCAAACCAAAGTGATGTAGGAAGTCGGCCCCTAGGATAGGTATGGAAATATCAGCAATGATGAAAATCCATCTGCAAGCTCGACGTAAGCCGACGTCGAGAGTCAGGCTTCGCTCTCCATAAGTAGTAATACTTGAGCGATTTACTGCTTGCAGATGAAATTTCGAAGAAGGGTGATTTCTCTCGGATTTTGAAGGAGGAAGAACGCTCACTTCAGCTCCAGTGTCTACGAGAAATCGAATTCCAGCTTTCCTATCAGTAATGTAGAAGAGACGACTATTTTGTGTGGTGCCAGTGGGACTTGTCGCCGCTAGTCGCTGGCTTGGTCGTTTCCCTGGTTGGTAGAAGCAGTTTTGAAAGAGCAGGGAGGAGAGCATTTCTTGGCCTCACTACCGAACCTCCAGTGATAATAGCAGTCCCCTCCAGCATGGCGTTGTGAGCTGGGACTTCTCGCTTTTTGGTCTTGTTTTTGACGAGAACCGCGATCACGGCTGCGACTTCGGCCTCGATTAGGCTGAGAAGACAGGGCTTGAACTTGCAATGAAAGCTGTGAAATTTGAGCCTTGAGTTCTTGCATCTCAGCAGAAGAAGAAGAAAAAAGAGAAGGGTGAGAGGAAGAAGACAGGTTTGAGATAGCGTGATAGTTCGATGGAGAAGAAGTCTCAATAATTTTGTCCGCCAAATCCGCGAGCTTTTCTATCTCCATAGAGTCCCTAGTTGAAGCTAGTACAAGTTGGACATTGGTTGGGAGCCTCTGTAGGAAAAGTTGCTTCAGAATGTTCTCCTCCAGCTTGTTGGTTCCTAAAAGTTGCTTCATTTTTCGGAGTAACTGAGAGGGTTTGCGATCTCCCAGCTCCTCTGAAATGAGTAGCTGATGTAGGCGTTTTTGCTCGGATGCTGATGTCCTCTGAATAAGCTCAGCCTGTAGTTTGTCGTATGGCTTTTCCTTCGGGGGTGAGATGAGAATATCCCGAATTTCTTGAGCATATTCAGGCTGAAGGGATGCGACAACGTAGGCAAATTTAGTTGCCTGAGCAGTGACGCCTCGGGTTGTGAACTGCGCCTCTACCTGGGCGAACCAAATGGTAGGATCATTTGGCCAGAAAGGAGGAAGCTTGAGTTGTACATTAGAGATAGAGGGTGAGCTAGAAGTAGTTTCCGAAGAAGAAGTTGTTAAAGAATCGGTCTGATTATCACTTGGCATGGTGATAGTAATGCGAGTGAAATAATCGAAGGAAAGGGTGACAATAAATGCAAGTTATTTGACGAAGGATGAATGCTGCTCACACGTTGGTCGGGATTAATCACGTCGGGGTCACCAGTGAAGAGGTTGGTTGCTAACTATAAGCGAGAGGGGAATAAAAATTAAGCAATCACCACTTACCGACTTTACGCGTGCAGGCGTTTCCCTGGCATGAATCCTCCACTAATAGCAATATTGCACAATTTCCCAAATATAGTTACACAGATAACACCACAGAAATTATCACAAAACTACTTGGCTAGCTCAAGCGAGATTTTGGATTGTTCTCTGAGTGAATTGCAGAGAATAAGATGATGAAAGAGGTAGTACAAATTTCTCCAGGTGAGATGAAGGAGTGTAGAATGTAAAGGATTGAATTGTAGAAATTGCTTCAATTGAAGTGCAGGAAACAAATTCAGGAGTGTAAAGATGACATCCTCAAATTATCGTGTTAACTCGAAGAGAAAACTTTGAGAAGTGTATCTCTAGCAAAGATGGAGATGAAAAAATGTTTGTTCTCATCCCTTGCTAGAGAAGCAGGATGAAAGAGAAAGAGAGTATTGTTGCAATTCCTTGAATTGAGGGTGAGTCACTAATGTGTGATGGCTATGCAGCTGACCACTTGTTGATAAATAAATGTGATAATACAGGAGTGGTAGTGACTTCTATAGTACAAAGGGCAATGTCCTCTCAAAATGACTTTGTACAATTGGAAATGAAAGTGAGAAATTAAAGAAGAAGATGAAGTGAGGATGAGGAAAATACTACATTATAAATTTAATTGGTCAGTCTTCGGGCTAACATGGTGACCGCCAAGACGCTTAGGAAGCTGGAGAAAGATGATTTATTAGCCCCAGATGTATAGTTTTGATCAGGGTACATGCGGCAGGTATCAGGACAAACGAGACCCATGTATTCAGCCTTGGACTGGCACATCCCGTCCATATAATACATGGGACAGTAACCACTGGTGTCTTCACATTGGGCTGTTGAAAAAAAAAGAACGAAAGAACACGGTCACATATACATGTATGCCATTTGATAATCTAAATGATATGAGCGAGAATCCAGAATGAGACAGCTGGGGCGAGTGTATAATAGGCAAATTGAGGTAAGATAGACCATTCAAGAATAGATTTTTAACTTCAAATATGTGACGATTTACAGTTTTTATGAAGAAAAAATACCCGGTCTTTAAGGGGAGTCTCTATCCAGAGTGAAAGTTTAATTTAGTCTTCTAAGTTCTGTATTTCACAGCCATTATACTGCCTTTTGACAAATTCTGTTCCAGTTGCTAGATAGGATGAGATCGATCAGCTAGATGTCTGTTTCGAGAAATCTTGGCAACTTTACAACTACAGTTAGACTGACAACCCCAGCTCGTTGTTTTCGTTAAATCTGTTATATGGGTTTCGATCTTAACGAATGCTTTGGCGCATTTGATTCTTTTCGAATAGTTTGAGACACAGGATCAATCTTATTTGGGTTACACATTAAGTGAATATTAATTACCCTGAGGTAAAAGTTCTAGAGATGAGCTAGCTGCACAAAGTGAACAGCTTTTCCTACACTCGTAGTTCATGCACGCAGGATTAAGTGTACACTGGTCATTGGCTGCCCATTCAGTACAGTTGTCATGGTAATCCTCACAACCTGCAAACAGAGTAATCCAAAGATCGAAAAAGTGATTATCAGACGTGTGCTTTTTTCCAGCTGTATGGGCTAGATAGCCATAATGATTAGGTTCCCAAACTGCAATTAGGTAGCTGATCTGGGGGTGTCTCATAAAGCTGTTCGTAAAGTTACGCATGACATTACGAATATGACAAGCCATATGGGATGCTCAATCAATTTTAATTGCATCAACTAAATTGCATCAACTAAAGTTGAACTGTACAGATGTAGATTAACATTCTTATTATAACAAACATTTTTAATGTAAAGTATATTTTTTGCCATAATTTAATTGAGGTTATTGGAAATACAGTCACACTTTGTTAAAACATCAGGAAAAACTTTGGGCATCCTATCTGGCACTTCATATTCAAGTCGTTCGTAAAGTCATGCGTAACTTTAAGAACAGCTTTATGAAACACCCCTGGTATATATTTCCAGAGAATGTGGCCTTAATTTGTGCCCATGATCAATGTTATTGTAATATGGTCACAAAAACATTGGCAGATCCAAGGGGTACATGTGTCTCACTTTTAAAGCTGCCTTAAACGGGCAGAATAGAACAGCGCCATCTTGTGGTCATTCCTTACTATTTGATACAAATAAGATTATAATTAAGATCATTTGCAAGTTATTTTGAATTCAAGCAAACAACTCACTTGGAAAAATATGCACACTTTTGTATTTCAATTATTACTTTTGACTTGCAAACGGAGAAAGTTGCTTCCCTTTTCATGGCTGATAAGTGCCCTATTTTCTTTCTAATGCGTGCCCTTTTTCACCTTTCGTTGAGTGCCCATTTAAACATCAGATATTAGTGCCCCTTTCGAAATCTGATAAACGCCACTGTTTACGTGTGACTAGTGCCCATTTTTCTCTTCTAATAGAGCAATTTTCCCTTCTGATAAGTGCCCCTTTTTCTTCTAGTACATGCCCTTTTGATAAGTTCCCCTTTTAAGCTAGGAAAAGTGCCCCTTTTGAAATGTGATAAGTGCACCTGTTTTCGTCTGATTAGTGCCCATTTTCCTTTCTAATAGTACAATTTTTTCCTTTATGATAAGTGTGATTTTCCTTTATGATAAGTGCATTTTTTCACCTCTGAAAAATGCCCCCTCTTACTTCTGATAACTGCCCCTTTTAACCTATATATCAAGATATCACTTACAAAATGTGCCCTAAACTCAACAAAAGAGCCACATACCTATAGCTCCATAGTATCAGAGAGACTTCATAGATATCAGCACAATGTGAGGCTGTGTGTCAGGGAGCAAGAGGGGGACAGTGCCCTAAATTATACAAGAATGAGGAGTTCCCCTAAATGAAAAGAACTGAGGACAATTTTTAATAAATTTTTTTTTAGAGCTCGCTCGCTACACTCGCTTGCATTTACAATATATCTTCTTATCATATTATTAGAATCACATGAATTATGTTGACGTTATGGTTGTAACCTTCAAGTACTATGCATTCTTCTTCTTTTTATGACGAGATTGTGCCTTAAACCGCATCAAGTTGGGTTATTTCCTCAAATAAAATCTGATTGGTAGCAATGCGACCTCACAAATGCATTGAAATTAGGCCTATCGCTGAGACAATGATAAGAAAAACGACAAAGTTAACGTACGGAAATAATGGTAAATGAATTTGCGGTTGTTATTTTATTTTATCGCTGTAAATAATGCAACACCCATGGCCACAGCATTAGAAAAAAAATATTAATTTTTTTTTCGCTCGCTCGCGAATGAATAATCAGACCATTACCCACAACTGCAAAGTATTTTTTATCTAAAACCAAGTTAATATAGAAACAATGTCTCGAAAATGATCCTCGAAAGTGCATTAATCAGAAAGTAGGGGTATACCAATGTCTAAAAATGTTTTTATTCCCCCCCCCCCCGCTTGTTTTCACCCTTTGTAGGTGCCCCATTTTTCACCTAATGTGCTCCTTTTTGTTGGTGCACCCCTCCCGCTTTGAAAGACGATCCACCGCCCCTATGCTTTGTGATATATTTTTATAGGGCATTTTCAGCTGATGTTGGAGTGTATAGCCCTATTGTCAAATGTCAAACAACACCAGCTGCAAACCCGCATGCCTGAATTAGCAATAGCCTTATCAAAAGAATTTACTTGATAAATTTTTACTTATCGCCAAAGTAAATGGTTTTTTTTTTAGCCCACTACTTCTATGTTGAATTTTTTAAAGCTGCAATCAAAAGGTTAGAAAAAGCATTTGCTATACGGCCCAATATCATACGAAACAATGAAAAATATTAAATATGAATCACAACAACTCGAATATGAAGAGAGAGACAAAGTTGTACACACACCGGCAATTTTCTCTAAATCCTGATGAGGAGATCATTCCCTAATATGAGCAGATAAAATGTGCGTTTATCTACCCATGTGTATCCAGCATAGGGCGAATCATGTGTAACCCCCTTCCCCCACCATGTAGGCTTAGGGGGGGGGGGGGGGGGGACTCTTTTGTATATTTTCGTAAACTAATTTCTTTCGTCCCTAGCTTTTGCATCTTAGCCAATAGCGTCAAATCTTTTGTATCTTTTGATATCGATTATTTATAATTTCGACTGTGGGTTATGTGCAGTGCGAAAAATCTTAACAGATTCGTCGTATTTATCGTATAAATTCAGAATTGCCATACATGAATATATGAATAATTGATAAGCTATAATACTAAAAGCCTTTGATATGTAGATATAACAAATTGACGGCCTTATTTAAAAAAACAACAAAACAAAACAAAACTCATCTGTTCGCCAGGGATGCGAAAAGTGAAGGGCTTATTTTTAAGGAAATGTTTTATCTTCCCGCCAATTTCATATTTTTCGTTACTACGCTGCCGAGATCCGAGACAACATTTCGCCCCCTGTTTATACAGTTTCTGAATACGCCACTGATGTACACTATATTTCTCCATCTCAGAGAAGCAACGGTCTCTCATGCAAGATCTAGTCTTTACCTACTTGTCATTAGCCTTTACTTACTTGCCATTAGCCTACTACTGCACTGTCCACAGGAGCGGGGACAAATTTCCATCATATAGGCCGGGTAAAGGGTGCAATACAGCATTGTTTTTTTTATCAAAATTGGTAATTTTTTCAACTTTTCGTCAAAGTTCTTAAGCATATATATTGTTTTCAAAGACATTACATTTTATTAGAACCATGTAGCATTAAAAGAAAAATATTATTGTTGCCAATTTGAAGAGAAAAATGAGATGAATTTAGCCCTTAAATAATTCTTGTCTTGAAAGGGTTAAAGTCTGAAGCAAACTCACCAGTGGGTGTAGTAGTATCACACTGATCACAACTAACGGGACAGTTGGGCAACATCCAAGCAGGGTTGTCCTCACACTGACCGACGCTAGCCCAATCAGCACAGTTATCGTTCATGTCTCTGCATTCTGCATGACCAAGAAAAAAACGAAGACAGCCCAAACCAGGAGTGTATAATTGGAATTTCCATTCAATATATGTAATTGAACAAACTTACAAATATATCTTTGAATTTCTTTTCCCCACCAGTTCTATATGTGGTATAATAGCATGATCTATGTGCCATAAGAACGCTGTAATGAACTATAATGCTTTTCAGGCTACTCATCATTATATGTATAATATGCATAGTACTGTTTTTCTATGCTAAAATGTATAGGATTTGTGATTAATTCACTGTTGTCAGGTTGTAAACACTCGAATACCACCCCCAGGTTACCGGTCTGAAACAGAAGGATACTCACCATCTTTGCCATCAGTTCCTGCAAGAATACAAAAAGAAGAAAATATTAATATCTTTCGATTTCCAGTTGAGAAGAAAATTGGGATCACTCTTTAAAATTATATATGTAAAATCAATATTCAACAGCCGGGCAGTCATGGCAATTATGTGTTCGACTAACTTTGGGCAATTTTAAGCTGTCTTGGGTAGTTTTTTGCCAAATCCCGATCACCTTTTACAACATACTTAGCAAAAACTACCTGAGTTGGACGTATATTTGCCTGAAAATGCCAAAAGTTGGTCTTACATTCATATTGGGTAATCTTTCATAATAATACAACATCATTTTTAAATTGTACTACTATATTATAATAACAACATCAACATCAACAGCAACAGCAAATCCTCCATGTATTTTAATTGGTACCGTAACTACAATACGAGCAGCGGAAAGGGGGGGGGGGGGGGGGGACTGTACTCCCATTTTTTGAGTAGACATGTTTCAGTAATAACAGTGATGATATTGCTATTGATGCTGATGGTAACAATGATAGGGACAAAAATAGGTATAAAAACAACAACAACAACAGCAAAAGGTTTATCATGCTTATTAAGACAGACACTGACCATTGGAAGAGTCACAGATACCGCAGCTGATCATACAGTTGAGGTGCATCCAAGATGGATTTCTGTCGCAGTATCCATCCGCTGCCCATTTCTGGCAATGCTCGTTCATGTCCATGCAGTCCATATCATCAGGCACTGATGATTAAATACACAATCATGATTTTATGCAGTATTGCTATTAGACAGAAAACTTTCAATGGTTGGGCCTGATTATAACATGTAGTTTAAGCTTCTACCAACCTTAAAATTTAATAGGCAAGCTTTCATCCACTCCTGTGGCTTGAGAAAGTCCACAGGAGTGTATGAAAGCTTAAACTACATGTTAGCATTGCTATTTGTTTCTTGATAGTTCGTTGGTAATAATAAACGCTAGAAATGGAAGTAAACTCAGTACATGATATGGACATGTCAAATGAAAATTAAGAGTACACACTTCCAAGTCTCAAGGAAAAAAAGGAGTTTGAGTAAGAGTAAACAAGACCATTACGTTGAACCAGGGGCGACGGAACGTTTTATCAAGCGAGGGGGGGGGGGGGGGGGCGGCATCGCGAAAAGGGCTGTACGACATTTGCTTCGGCGACAATTTACCCCGCGATGATTTCCGACACTAAGAGAATTCCTTACTTCAACCCTGGATCAAACACTATACCTCACCCTAACGTCTTAGCCTAAACCTGACCTAAAACCCCATTGCAACGCTTACGCCTACCCTAAGGCCTGTGGCCCGTATTCTCGAAAGGCGCCTAACTTAAGCCCCCGCCTAAGTGTGTAGATTTAGGCCACCGAATCATGGAGAGCAAAATGTCACCCTCTTTCAATCCTACTAAATTACCATAGTTCTGGGACTAAATACAAATACAAAATCCGACACAACAGAATTGATTTCTGATGCTCATTTCAAGCCAGAAAACAAATTTGTTTATTCATTTTGTTACATAAATGTGGTAATTTATCCGGGACTTAAGGGTTGACAAATGGTCTTCCATAAATCAGTGGCCTAAGCTGGGCCTAAGTTAAAGCCAGGCTTAAATCATGCCACTTTCGAGAATACGAGCCTATGTCCCTGACACGAAATAAAGCCCGGAGCAATTTCGCTACAGCATATGTCGGAGCAAAACAACAACGACAACAACAACAACAACAACAACAACAACAACAAAGATAATGAATTCAAAAGGGAATTGTTTCAAAGAAGCGACATCCGGTTCCGTCGCCGCTGCTTAAAAAAACAAAATTACATAATCTTGTTGCTACATGCAGGGGCTGTGATTTCTTGTCACGGCCGGGGGGGGTTGGCGGGGGTTGAAAATAAAGGAAGATACTGCATTTTGCAGTATAAAAAACTTTGAATTTTGGCGTATTCCTTAGTAAATTATGATTATTTTATTGTTGTCCCCTCACCCCGCCCCCCCTCCCCCATTGCCGCCCCTGGCTACATATCTAAAATCGAATTATAAACTATATTCAAATGAGATCGATCCTTTACTACTAGATTTGTTTTAAGGAAAAATCATTCTTTTTTTCCATTTAACTTTATGTTAAATGTATAATTAGCATGATAAGGATGCTTTTCATTTGTTTACTTACATGTGGGTCTAGTTTCATCAGTGGTGCCTTCTCCATAGAACGCAGTGGATGAATAATGGAGAAAGAAAATGCGCAATCATTAGTATTCATTGTGATATTTAACTTCCGTCCCTATCATAACGATCACGTAGAACTCACAGAATTCATTATTACTGCCTGACAATGGCGAAAGACTTATCATTTTCGTTTCGTGCATGGCGTTATTCAAGGGGATGACCCCTGTTGTAACGTAATCATTCAGCATTTCTCTCAAACTAGTTGTCCATTAGAGCTAAAGATTAAAATTCGTTTCCCCTTTCTCTATAAATAATATTTCAAAAAGTATAAAACATTTGAGGCTAATAATAATTTCCGAACACTTTAGAAGTGCATAGAGATATTATAATCTATGTGATATGCGTTACACAAAAACGGAACATCATCATTATTTTATCACAATTATCTTCTTTTTTTTTTTAATTGTGTGGTAAAGTCACGTAAAACAACATGCTACATCCACTTTTTATCAAAACTGATTTATTTTTTTGTTGCAAAGTCTGTTGAATGTACTTATTTCCAGAAGCCACATACATTGACACATCCAAAAGGTTGAATTTCTTATGAAAAAGTAAAAGAAATCTGGCCTCAAAAATGAGATTGGTTCCAAAACATACTAAGTCAATTTTAGTTTGGTTCTAGAACATGCTCTATTTCCATAAAACAATGGCCTGCTTCGGGAACTGACAAATTACAGAGCAGCATGACGCGCATGGAAGATCGCACACTGATATTCAGTTTTCCACGCAATAGACGGTGATTTCGGTTCCAAAACGTGCTACATCCACAGTTTTTTTTTAAAGTAATTAATTATTTAAACAAAGCAAAACAAAACAAGACAAAACAACAACAACAACAAAACACCAAACAAACTAAGGCACCTGGATTTTTGCAAAGAGTGGTTGTTTTATTCCGATACAAAGGAGTAAAATAGGACCGAGTTACATTTCAAATTGATAATGATAATGCAATAAAAAATTGTTTTTTTTCTCAGAACTTATATCTATGGATGTAGCCGATTTTGGAACCAAATTCTTAATATATAGAACAATAAAACAAACAACAGTCGGGTGAGAGAAAGGAGAAAGAGAGAGAGATGGGGAGGGGGCGGTAGAGAGACAACGCGAGTGAAAGCAGAGAAAGAGAGAGAGAGAGAGATAGCGAGATAGATAGATATATAAAGAGAGAGACAGAGAGAAAACACTGTGTAGAATGAAGGGTTGTGCATGATCATCGTATTGTAATTGTTCATAATGTGCTAAAACGTACGAACTGCCACAGTGAGGCCAATCTAAAGATGAACTGGTTCTTTTCCTCATCACTTACCACATTCGTAATAGATATTAATCTTGTCGATATCGTTGGAGCTAAAGTCTGAGCGGTAGTCGAGTCGGATCCTTGGGTCGCGAGCGACGATGGTCGGCTCTCCGTTAGACGTGAAGGCGGTCATGGAGTAATGCATAATGGAGACGTAATCGTACGGGGTCCCGAGATGGTCGATTTTAGTTTGCGCATGCCTGTCGAAGTTGTGTTCCATACCTGAGAGATTGGAACAGGTAAAATGACATCCCGGGTAATTAATGGACATAATCTGCCAAGTTGTGGCATTGCGGGGGAAAAAACTGTAATGAAATTTATCAAAGGCATTAAACTTATTGTCCAAAATATATTTCGTTTATTTTGTATTTTTTGAATATTCTTGTATGTATCCAGTGAGATCATTTTTACATTTGTGATTATATTATATGATAATGATTTTTTTGACTAGCGGTTTCGAAGTTTTGGGAATTGGGAAAATGACACTCATTTATAGCGTCAAAATAGCGACAGAAAAAAGAAATGAAAACAAATGTGACAAAATACACTTCTCACGACCATCGCAAACATTTATACCTCGAATGATATTTTCTCTGTAGATGATCACGTATTGATCCCTGTCCGATCTTGTTTGCTCGTGATGGAAGCCGAGGGCGTGCATGAGTTCGTGGACGATCGTACCCAGATTAATAGTACATCCCGTACCTAGAGATAGTTGCTGCATGCCCCCGAACCGGCCGACTATGGAATAGCACCTGATTGTCGAACATTTGACAAAGCATTTTATATCGACCCTACCACACAAAGACTTTTTAAAAAATAGTATAACTTACAGTTTAATTTCTGTCTTTTATCATTCTTATCAACTACGGGACAATTTTTATTTTAGGAATAGCAAACTCTGAATAAAAACATCATTTATATAGGTAAATAATGACGGTATTCAGTTGGACAACGAAAGTGACATAGTAGCAATAACAATAAGTTCATCGCTCTGGATCCTTATCATATCTAGTGGAAAGACGAAAAAGAAAAAGGGAATGAGCTGATGGAACTATAAATTGAGCGCATTACGGAGCCTGGAAGAGGACATGAGCGAAACAAAATTTTTGATACTAAGTCGTTCCCACTACTTACGAATAAATGATGAGAACAACTTACGTGGTGGGAGAGACTATTAAGTGGTGGGGGCGCCTTTTAAGTGTTGGGAGCGACTTATAAGTGGTGGGAGCGACTTATGAAAGGTGGGAACGACTTCAAGTGGTGAGAACAACTTAAGGCCCGGTCACACCGCCAGAACTTTGCTGGAGCGTTCCTGGAGCGGTGAAAAAAATTCATCACCGCTCGTAACCGTTCACCACCGTTTAACAGAAGTTGGCCCCCGTTAAGGCAACGCCGTATACGCTCGGCCACCGCTGATGGTCCCTCCTACCGCTCCGAAAGTTTTGAGCTGCACAAAATATTGCGAGCGGTGAGGAGCGGGCAATTTTCCGCTCCGGCAAAGTTCACCACCGCTCCAACAACGCCCAGTCAAAGTTTGGCACCGCTAGACGCAAGTTCGTGGACGCTTGGGTCCGCTAGGCCAACGCAGAAATCTTGAACGCTGGACCACCGCTGCTTCGCCAGCTTTGCCCGGGCGGTGATTAAACGTTGCACAAACTTTGGTGGAGCGGTTGTAAGCGTTTTACGAGCGGACACGGGATTGCTGGAACGGTGTCGGGCGTTGAAGCAGCGATCCATTGCGGTGATGAACTTTGGTTTGGCGTTGGTATGGAGGTGTCGGAGCTAAACCAACGCTCGCTACCGCTCGCTACCGTTAAACCAACGCTAAAGCAACGCCGGCTTCAGCGGTGCACCGCTAAGGCAACGCCCGTGTTTTCGATTTTTTTCCCATTTTGTGCGCGGTGACGAGCGTTGTCGAAATTCGGCCCCCTCTCCCTACCGTTCAAGGAACGCTCCAACAAAGTTTGGGCGGTGTGACCGGGCCTTTAGTAAGTGGCTGAATAATTTTATCAGGATGGTTTAAATTATTAAGAATAAGACGGGAACGCATACCAGTAACTGTTTGATATTCATGACGCGGCGATCGCCAAAACTGTATCCTCTGGCGATCGGAAAACTGGCGGCTAACTTCAACACCAGTTCGCCAGTAGACGTCCAAGGAAGGTGTCTGAAGCATAGACATCGAAACTGTCACAGGTAAAAACCCTTTTGGATGTGTCATTGAACTTGTTCTTGATGACTTAGTAAGTGGTGGGACTTTGTATCAAATTCTTCTTTTCAAAGATACATTTTGGTGCAAGATACAGCCTAATCAACACTAAATTGTGTGATGAAACCTGAAGATGTGAAAGACGTAAGTACAAAATTAACTATTAATTTCATTATTTTCTCTTACCCGTTTCCTGGAAAGATGTATATATAATCTTGTTCGTTTGTCCTCTGCACAAATCTGATGCATGTGGTGGCGTGGTAACGATTGATGGCTCTCATGATACGACCTCGGGCGCCTTCATCTATACCATCAAAGAAAACGAAAATTATTAGGAATCAGAAGAAAAGGCGGAAGAGGAGAATGAGGAGGAAGAGGATGACGGGAGGAGGAGGAGAAGAAGGAGGAGGAGGAGGAGGAGGAGAAGAAGAAGGAGGAGGAGGAGGAGAAGAAGAAGAATAAGAAGAAGAAGAAGAACAAGAAGAAGATGATGATGGAGAAGAAAATGAAGAATATACACAGAGAGAGAAAGAGGGGGAGGGCGTTGAATTTCGTTTTACGGCAAATTCCTTGTGTCGTAATGTCCATTTAGGACAAACTTTCTCTCTACAAACAATAATTGATGAATAATTTTTGTGTGGTCGTGGCAGTGATACCGGAAGAAGGATAAGTCATTGGCCATATAAAGCGATTTTTCTTTTTCTTTTCTCTGTTCGCTTTTCAATATATATGCCGTACAGAACACATTTCACGGAATCGCCCTTCTCAGCGGCTATGTCTCCGTAGGTTGTATGTAAACTGATACAAGAACGACCAAGGTGACGGTACAATGCCGTGGACGAGCCCTATAAGTATCATCTGATGTATGTTATTATATATGAAGTAAAAGATACTGCTCTGCAAATCTGATCGGAGTGGCAAACGGTGAGGAAGAAATGCGAGTAAAATTGATAAAGGAAAACACCTGAAGTTGCAGAATTATAGAAATAATTGAGAAGAAAAAATAAACCCGAGCAATGTGACGAAAAAGTAAGAGTGTAAGATTATTGATACCGTATCGGTTATCGATGACGTAAGGGACGATACCGTCGTTCCATCTCCTCCTACGATCTCGGAGAGCATTTCGTCTTTTTCGTCTGGACTGTGGAATTAAGAAGAGATGATGGCAGTCATTATCAGCAGATGATATGTAAAAGTTACAAGCCAAATTGACAAGTCGTTGATATTTACGAAAGATAAATTTTCTATATCAATACAGCATTATGACTAACTTCTACATAGTATTTATCAGGATTGAAAGCCTTCTGTTTTGGAATTATGTTCGTTCTTGTCTGTTGGAACTTTTGATTTTGCCAGAACTGCCACCTATGAAAATATTTCATACGAGGGATTTAGTACATTACAGGTAGACAATAAAACGATAGATTAGGGAGTAAGTATGAAAAACACACTTTATAAGGTCTCTAGCTTTTTTGCAATCCAAATCTTTTGAACATTGTTATACATTTCATCTCTTGATAAGCCGTTCCCACGAGCATACAAAGTATGCCTTCTGTCCCTTCACACATGAAAGTAAATGAAAAAGTACTGTGGGATTTCTTTCAATTGAGAATAACATATAAAAGGCTTACATCTCTGTCGCATGGAACAGGTATATCCCCCTCAATGAAGCACATCTCTGGAAAAAAGATAATACAACTTGTAACTGAATGAAATGCGTTTTCAGATATTGAACTTGCATTAAAACGCCACATTTACACACCCTCGTATTAACACACGATCATACACACCTCACATCTGCACACACATATAAGAAAAAAAAAATCACGTTAGATTGATGTAAAGGATATCTTGGAGTAAAGCGATTTTCTACCAATGATACGGACAACACTAGAAGACAACAAACTGATCTTCCTTATTTATTTATTTGTAGTTCTGTTTATAAAGGATAGAATTGTCAGTTACAAAACGGCTTTCCACAAGGGCCTTGTAGGCATACATTAAGTACATGACCATTATGCTATAAGATAAAAATCACAGAAAAATTAATCAATTGCAGAAATTAATGACAGAAAATTATACATAGATAAAAAATAATGATTTTGGAGACAAATTAAAACAGAATGAAGAACAATTTAAAGCGCAATCTGAGAATACAGAAAATAAAATTAAAGCAAAAACAGGGACACTAAAAAAAAAAAAAAATTAAAAAAAAAAAAAAAAAAACAAAGAGTAAAAATGATTTAAAAATAATCTTAAACATTCTGTTTAGAACTAAGTAACTAACATCATTATGAAAAACACCCATTATATCAACGGTTAATGTAGACTATTCAGTGACAATTTTAAAGCATGCAACTATTTCTTTGATTCATACTAAAGGTGCTCCACCCTAAACCTCCCATGTATTCAAAAGTACGACTGGCAACATTGTTACAATTGCTGGAAAGGTAACACAGATTAGATGTAAGAATAAAAAGGAACTGATAAGAAAAGTGGAGTAGAAAGAGAGGGAAAGAGAGGGGGGGGGGTGGAGAGAGAGAGAGAGAGAGAAAGACAATGGAGAGAAGGAGAGGGAGACCCAAAAAACAAAAACAAAAAGAAACAAAAACAAAAAACAAACTGCAATCCTTCACCCCGGATTGTTTCAATTTTGTTCTCACGTGAGCTGGTAACCCCACCTTTTTATGCTTAGCCCCATGCAGGAAAGGTGATGCTAACCCTGCTTTTTTTCGAGGGCCTGATAATCCTGCATTACCGGTGGGGCTAGCCAACTTTGGTAAAATCGAGTGAGAGAACAAAGTGGGCTATAAGCTTAGCCGCTTACTATTGGTAAGGTTAAGGCTAAGACCTCGCTCAGCCCCACTGACAGTAAGCAAAATTTTGTGAGTGAGAAAAGGGTAAGATGATAACAAGAAACTGATACCGATCTTACTTGTTGAGTTGTTTGCACTGTTCCTCTTCATGATATTATCAAATGCATCTCCGCTCCGTGCTGTGCCAAAATCCATCATTTCTATTGAAAGGAAAGAAGATTCAAGGGGAAAATAGAAGGGGAAAAAAAATTCATATGAATAATTTAATTCGCTCGGTTTTGCATTGACTCTAAACCATTTTATTTATTTATTTATTTTTATTTTATTTTATTTTATTTTATTCATTTATTTATTTATTTTTAATTTTTAATTTTTATTTTATTTTTTTAAAATTTATTTATTTATTTATCTATTTATTTATTTTTTATTTATTTATTTATTTATTTATTTATTTTTTTTTTTTTTTTTTTTTGGGGGGGTTCTTTTATGTGACACATAAAAAGCCGTATATTGCTCTATCTTATATTTCTCTATTGCATGAAGTTGGTGATACATGTACATTATTTTTATTCAGTCATATCTAATCCGTGTTTCAAAACCATTCTTGGTGGCTATGGAAAAATATCAATATTTCCCATGGGATCTAAAGCACAAATATATTCTGAATGCATTCTAGTCTTAATGTTATATTCACAATGGACATTTCAATAATTATCTACTTCAGAATACATTAATGCGTGGATGAAAACCTTGTGATTTTTATTCAACCTTTGCTTATAGTGAAGTTACGAAAAAAAAAAAGGAATAACACTATATGCAGCCGTGTTGTATGGGTACTTTGCTATTAATTAGCAGTAAAAATAAAAGGAATCTAAATTTATAAAGGATTTCACCATCACAACACAAGGGCTCTAACATGTTGTTCAACATTTTTGGATATGACAAAAAGTTGATCAAAGTAACTGATAGTAGAGCGAATATAACCAAGAAATAAAAACGTCAAGTGAAATATTGCTTTCACAAAATGAATTTTATAAGTAATATTGGCGTCTACCTGCGTGTGTTTCGTAAACGCATTAAAAAAAAAACAGAAATGAAAAAAAAAAAAAAGACAAAAAGAAGAAATTGTCATGTGTCTTTTTTATTCTCTCAACGACTGTTTACTCTGGTGAAACCGTTTTGTTCGAAACTTTCCAATATGTTTTTTTTTCTAATTATGTATGAACAGACTGATGTCCAATTCAAGTAATTCAGTTGTTAATTGAAAATAATAGATAGAATAGAATACGAAAACATGCTTTTAAAAATGATGAATGCTACTGCGTCCCCAATATAATTCCCATATATTAGTTCATGCATTATTACTATTTTCATGTATAATTTTTGCTATCTTTAATTTTCACAATCATTAATCTTATAACCTGTCTCCAAACTCCGCTTACCTTACTACAATTTACGTGTTTGCAGCTAAAAACTAGTAATCATCACTAATGATTGAGCTCTGGACCTTTGACCTTTGACCTACTTACCCCTAAATCTAATCAGTTCGTCTCCATGTAGCGATACATACTCGTACCAAGTTAGAAGTTCATGGCTTACATGGCTCTTGAGATATCTAGAAAACACAAGGTCTCCGCCACCGCCTTTGGTGGGCGGACGTATAAAAACACTTACAAGAACGCCAATACATTTGTGTTCCTCAAAGTAACCCGATATTGTTAACATTTTACATTCTAAAACTGGAATGGAATCAATTCCTCACCATGCTCGAGGCTTGCATTCTCTATCTCTCTCTCTCTAAAATACACATACACACACGCACCCACACATGGGGAAGCGTGGGCGTGCGTGTGCGTATTTATATTTAAAGAAGTAATTATTTACAAAAATACAACTTGCCTTGGAATGTTGGAGTGGCCACATCCACCTGAAGGGATTTAAGAATTATAAAATAATCTTTACAAACTGATTTAAGGCCCTACCGACTAGTCAATTGATGGTATGCTTAAAGTGAATGCCATCGAAACAAACATATTTTCAAACAGGGATAGAAAGCAAAGATGTAAAAATCATGACACGTACTGTACAGAAAGAAATTGCACACATAAGAGAAAATAATCAAGAAATACAAAATTGGGTTAAATAATAAGACAAAACAAATATTATTTATTCACATTTCCAAGTTTTAGGTAGAACATTTTACAAAACGTTATCAATTTCTTATCCTGTACAGTGTGTCCCAGAAAAAAACGAAACCGGATTTCATGGCAGAAATTTTTCTTTTTATACCGCAACCATCTCTAATGTTCCTTTTCATTCCCCATGTTTGTGTAAATGCACCCAAGCATGAAGTCCATTGTCAGCTGCTAGGTCAGGAAAGCCGAATGGCCTCTTACTCAACTATCCACTCATTTGGGCAGTCATCAAGCATGTTTTTATTTTACTTGTTCTCTGGCATACATCATTCATTTTGTACGCATGAAGTGTCATATAAAAGAGAAAAATATGAATTTTTATGTGATGTTTTTCTTCTTTCAAAATAAGTACGTTTACTACTCTAAAAACTCATTCAAAGTAGCAATTTGTTCGTGCAAATGAAATTTTGGTATCACCTTTTCCCAATGTTTTAATAAATTCAATCATGCGTGAATTATGAAAAATAAGTTGTGCATCAAATGAAAGAAGAGAAGCAGAGCTTTTCATACATCAAGGAAATTATTCATAATGACAGAAAATTTCTGCCACGAAATCCGGTTTCGTTTTTTCTTGGACACACTGTATATCGTAAAGTCATTTTTTTTGTATGTATATACATGTAATATAGAACATACTAAAGTATACTCACCGGTCCGTTTGGGACTCCGTACGTGTTTAATTCGCCAGTTTTGTAATATTCAGTCTGCAAAGAGAGAGAGAGAGAGAGAGAGAGAAAGAAAGAAAGAGAGATAGACAGAGAGAGGGGGGGGGGGGGGTTAGAGAGAAAAAAAAAGAAGAGAGAGTTCGAGTGAGAGAAAAGAAAAAAGACAAAACAAATATTATATATTCACATTTTCGCTCAGTCGCGCAAAAGAATGTTATGCATATATTTGGTAGCCAACCTTAAAACATGAAGCAGGGAGGGGGGGGGGGGGGTGATTTGGGGCACGTATCAAGCCCAACAGAGCGGATATGAACATCATTCTTGCATCGAACCTGAAAATAATAAAATCTGAAATATTTTCAAAGAAATAAATAAATAGCTTATGCATGAATTTCAATCATAACGAAATAAGGTAACCTTTTTTCCCGATTGCTCAACTGGCTTACAAAATAATAGCTGTGAATTCATTGTGGTGTTGCTCAGAGTGACACTACAATGAATAGAAATAAAAAAAAGTATTGTTAGTTATAGACCCTTTGCACTGTTACCAATATTTTCAAAAGTAATGAAGAAAATAGTACACAAAAGATTAAATGATCTTTAATTGCAAAGAAACATTTTGACCCCTCAGCAATTTGGCTTTCAAAAATGACATTTCTATCAGCATGGGTGTGTTAGATTTAATAAGCATCATTAAGTGCTATTGACAAAGACAAAGACTACCTTGGCATATTCTTAAATTTGTCAAAGGCATTTAACACCATTTACCATAATATTGAACATTATGGTGTCGGTGGAGTTGCATTGGATTGGTTAAAAATTTATTTATCTGATCGAATGCAGTATGTTGTGGTCAATGATGTCAATCACAGTCTGTTATCATAAGGCATGGTGTACCACAAGGCTCAGTTTTGGTGCCTTTATTGTTTTTAATTTGTATTAATGACATAGTCAAAACTTCCAATATATTTCCATATTCATTATTTGCTGCCGATACTCGTTTGTTTTCACATGATAATATTCCGGTTTTAATATCATCAGCGAATTAATGATTGGTTTTGTTGTTATGAATTGCTGTTAAAGATTTTTGAAAGGTGTTATTTTTAGGCCAAAAGGCAAGAACATTCCATGCAACGTTGATCCTTTAGTTATTGGTGGCCACCAAGTAACCAGAAGTGAAAATGTACAATTTCTTGGTATATTATTGTAGATGAATATTTATCATGAAAGTCACATTTTAATAGCGCGTTCTCCAAAAAGTTGAGGTTCATTTTACCTCCAAAAATTCTGATTACTCTGTATAATTCAGTTGTTGTACAACATTTATCATATTGTAATGTTGCATGGGGTCATACTTTTCGAAGCCACTTAATAACCCGTAAGTTTTGCAAAAGAAAGTTATTAGGTCAATGAAAAACTCAAATTTTAAAACCCAAGTACCCCTTTATTTTTGCAGCTACAACCCTTACCTTTGTTGAATTGGTTTCTTTGAACTGTTTGATATTTATGTTTAAAATCAAATGGAGTACACAACCTTGTTTATTAAAAGATTTATTTGTAGCAAACTCAGATGTTAAGAAAAATTTAATGCATCAACTGATACAACTGATATTACATTGAGTTAATTCTTTTGGTTTTGTATAAATGAATGGAACAAGCTAAGCCGGAATATTAAGAATAGTACCACAATTTCTATGTTTTAAAGGTACTAGCCCTCATTTGCAATCCCCACAAAAATGAAAGTCGGATAAAACAGGTTCATTATTACTTAACAGACAAGTTATAACAGTACCATACCTCACCTATCGTCTTTTGTCAAAAATATTCCATTTAAGAGAGAAAAGTAGGATTTTAAGCTCAATTTCTAAAAGCGTCGTCCCGACGCTTTAACGAATGTCAAAATTAAGCAGCGAGGGGTTGTATCAGTACCGTTGAACAAGAGGTAATCTGGGGACCGTTTCATGAAAGATGTCAGCTCTGACAAGTTGTCAGATTCTGACAGTTACCATAGTAACAGTCAGTGGCCAGTGCTTCTCAGCCAATCAGAACCAAGGATATTACTGAACTTGTCAGAGCTGACATCTTTCATGAAACGGTCCCCTGAAGGAACATGATGTTATATTTTTATTTGTTTTTACCGAAATAGAAGGCCGACTGAAATGATACTTTGTACACGTGTTACTGTAACCATATCCAAACTCCATGCCAACTCTGAGACGAATTGGTGCTGTTTTGCAAATGAGGGCTACTACCTTTAAGTATTGTGTCGAAAATACTTGTTTTCATGCTTAAGAGTTCAGCATGAATTATCTATATGACTTTATTGCATATTATAAACTGCATGTACGTTTCTTTTTTGTTTTGTTTGTTTTCTGTTAGGAATACGGCAAACGAGAAAATTTACATTAGGGCATATTGATACTGTGCATTTCACATCACTTGAAAGCTAATCGTTATACTACAAAATTATGGTTTCGTGTGTGTAGGGGGGAGGGGATTAAAAAATTATGATTTCATTTCGATATTATAGTTTATGTTGAATATCTAGTGCAATTAGTGACAACGCTATCCAAGAGGAGCGAAGCGAACGAGCAACATTTTTTGCTACATTACCTTTTAAATTACAGTTTTGGGGCAGGTGCATTATTCATAGTGCTTATATAATCAATTGATATGTACGTTTGAGCATATTTCGGATTAACTTCAATTCGTAACATAAAAACGGCGTTCAATTTCCTCTATTCGGGTTTACCTATATATACATGAACGCCAGAGCCTTTTCACTATTCTCTTAATTGTCTTAAAATTTGGCTTCATAACCTCTCCCTAACAACACCGTTTTGGGAGCTCGCATCACGGCCGAGCAGAAAAATTTTTGAGAAAATGTCCTTTATTCATGATGTTTTAACAGCAATTTGATGATTATTTACCTTTCAGTAATTTCGTCACCTAACTAAAAAGTCACTTATTATTTTTTTTTTCTTCGTTAGAAAATTTTCAGGGGGGTGGGGGACTGCCTCCTTGCCCCCTCAAATATGCTAGTGCTGAATCTCATTAAATCTCGTTTTTCATTGGTAAATATGTTAACAAAATAATGATAACAATAATTACAACAGATTGGTAAAGATACTATAAATGTAAATTATTAGCAGTAATAATGATACTATTTTTTTCTAAGTAAGTTACGCTTTTCTCGATGAAAGTGCTGTATAGTGTAGTGTTACCCCAATTTTTTTCAAAGGGAAATCCACCCTTAATGGCAAGTTGTTCTCCAAGAAAGAGGAAAAATCAGAGAAGCAGATTGGTGAAAAGTTTGAACGAAATCGGACAAGCAATAAGGAAGTTATGAATTTTGGAAAGTTGTAATCACTATGGGAAATTCAAATTGGCGAATCGGTAATCATGGTAATGTCACTGTGATGGAAAGTGTTGGAAAATACCCAAAATCAATGATAATTATTTTCCATTTTCCATAAGCACAAACAGAGCCAACTATACACATATATTGGGAAACTCGGTTTCAGCTAGACACATTCTGACGATCACTGATTTCATTGTTATGTGCTTGCCCAACAAAATTAATGTGTACCTTATTGGGGACACATAAGTAATTCATCCACTTGTAATGTATTCTTGTGAGGAGGAGCAAAGTTAATAGGATAAAAATTGATTAGAGAAATTCATATAAAATCGAGTAACTGTCCTCTGTAAATCTTAAGAAGGCAAATGATGTTTAATATTCATAGGGTTTTCAATTTTACTCATAGGCTGAATTGAGCTTGTTTTTGTGTACTTTTAAAGGGTCTATCTCAGTGTATTTCCATTGTTTCAGCCTGCGAGTCGGCGAGAGTTATGTTTAGCCGCAGTTCAGCCTTCATAGATTTTGTTATAGCCGGGAAAATGCGAATAGGCACCTCATTCAGGAGATTTTTATATTTTGTCTCTACTCTGAGCATTATACGAATTCCACCCCAACGTTTTCAAAATATGATTTTTTTTATTACTTTCAATTTAACAGATCAGATCAGATCAGCCCCCCACTTTCAAAAACCCTCCGCGGCCCCTGAATAGGTAAACACCAACAGACAAAATTGAATGTCGTTCAGTTTGAATATGCTCAAACATACACACACAAAACGCCTGGTTAAAAATTTTCCGTGTATAATCGCATTAGTTCACCAGGAATTTGGTAATTTGATTAGAGAAGATGCGCTTGAAATAACCAGGCAACAGGGTAAAAATTACCAGATTTGTGTTGGCTACCGGTCAACCCGGAACTCTGGTAAAGTTTAAAACTTTTTGTGTTAAAATTTTACAAGGAGTTTTTTTCAGTATACATAGATTAGAAATACATACCATAATGCAGCTGTCAAAAAATTGTAGTTCAAAAGGAAATGTAGCCTAAACTGAGTCCGTTCTCTCCGCTCGCTCGCAAATAACTTTACGAGTTCATTGAATACCGCTATACTACAATATTGAACAAATAACGTCATGTCGAAATCGAACTATAATATTATTGTTTTTAAAATGAAGAAGGGATACGGAAATGTAACGTCCGCCACCCTACCCCCTTCCGTCCATGCAACTTAGGGCCCACAAAGAGAATACATTGATCACCATAAGCTTGGATGTTTTGCCCCTCCTGACGCCAATGTGCAGATACGCCACTGCGGAAGAGTTACAAGATTAGAATAAATCAGTTTGTAGTACGAAGTTGCTGCTTGTGCTGCTTTTTTTCTTCTATTTTTTGTCGTTTTGTTTTGTTTTGTTTGTTTTTGTTTTACTTAATGTGCTCTTTGATATGAGTCTAGTGTCGTTATTGAATATGGCAGCGTAAAGCGTATTTTTAGTGTGGGCAAAGATCTGAAAGGACGGGATCTTCATTTTAACCAGGGATTATTATGTATTTTCGTGTAAATTAGCAGAAGGCGGGTAAACGACTTCTTTTATAATTACCAAAGGGGCTTTCTTTATGAAAATAAGCAAGCAGTGTTTTCCTGTGGAAAAATTAAAATACTACTTCCATTTTGATGCGGAATTGGAAAATAAAAAAGTAAAATACTACTTCCATGTTTATAGGAGTAAAAATCTGGAGCCTGCCGCTGTCTAGTAGGCATAAAATTTATGATTTGCGGATAGTGCATTTTTATCGTGCTTTCATACTTCTTTTCATAGTTCCTTCAGCTCCTACTCCCTCTTTTATCTTTCTTTTCAAATGTTTTTCTCCCCCATCTCTCTCTTTACTATTATCCCCATTCGATTGAGGGGGAGGGGGACAAAGGGTTACTGATTAGCTAAACCAGTGGTCTGTAATAACGACTTTTTGCGACAGTTGCTCTGTGCTTTATTTCGTCAAAGGTATAAGATTAGGGGTAGGCTTGCAAAATGGGTTTTAGATAAGGTTTGGGGGTAGGAGGTAGGGTAAGTTAAAGTATTTGGACCAGGACTGAAATTAGAAATTTGGTTAGTGCAATATATTGCCCATGATTCGCATGAGCATGTGTCGTACATTAAGTGGCGTATCTACGGGGGGGGGGGGGGGGGGGGGGAGGGGCAGAGGGGGCACGTGCCCTGGGCGGCACTTGAAGGGGGGGGGCACTCGACCCCAAAAGTGGTAGGTATGTGCAGCAGGCAAGACAAAAAACGGGGGCTTCGGAACGAGCGTTTCATAAAAAGGATAGTCTTCGGAACTGCTAACATTTTGGAAAAAGGGGGTCTTTGGAACTGGATTACAATATAAATATGATGCTACGGAACTGGTTCCCACAAGCTCCCATTAGCTATGTACGCTGTGTGTCATGAAAGTCTATGATGTGTGTATTCATATTAAGCGGGTTTAATTCCCATGCATGCGCTCAGCATGAATGAAAACTGAACTGGAACCGGATTGGAAGCAATGGGGAAAGCCCCGAGGGAATTAAGCACCTGGAATGAAACCAGGGGTGTCGATCCGTGTTCACGATTGAGGGGGGGGGGATGACCGGCGAGGGAGCGAGGCCAGTGGCATATCTAGGGATTATGGTGCCTGGGGCAAACAATGAAGTTACGCCCCCAAACTTATCTACGTTATTATACAAGCGAGGGAGCAAAGCGACCGAGCGGTAATTAAAAAAAAAAGAAATTTTTTAAACCCTAAAACACGCATTTTCTTGTGCATATTACTCAGGAAATTTGGCGATATTGACCACAGCAGTTGAGCTGTAAAGAAGTTCGAATTTTATACATTGATAAACGGGTTTCTATTCACTTACTTCTACAATGAGGAGCAAAACTTACGGAAACCATATAGGCTTGAGAAAGAGTCGAGAAATTCAGCAAGGCGACCTGAAGTTGAGATTTCTTTCAAAAGCTGAACCTTTGCAAATGCTGTTTTATACACTTTATCCTACATTGGGGGAGCAATATTTAGCAGGAGTCATATGAAACTCACATGATATAGGAAGCAAAGCAATTACATCTTTATTTTTTCAAACTTTTTGAACCCTTTAAGCTATTTAAGAACTATATACTGGGGGCGCAAAATTACGAGATCCTGAAAGAAAATAATTGCATTTTAGAGCATCCCAAAATGGTTTTTAATGAAAAGAAGGAATACACGGATCTACGCCAGTGGACGGAACCCCTTAATTGAGAACAATGCGAGCGAACGAATTTTCTTCGATATTTTCACATTGAAATTATTAGTTTTAAGTTAATGTATCATAATTCTTATTCATTTTATCCAAAAATATTGGGGGATGATAATACAGGCCATCCCCACCTCAAATTTTGGGGGGATATATACCCCCATCACCCCGGGATCGACACCCATGAATGAAACTCGTTTTCAATTTTTCACAAAAAAATGATATTCTTCGATACGGGCCGGTGCGGGCCAGAAGGGCCGGAACGACGGAATTAAAAAAAAAAAAAGAGGTGCTTTGGAACGGTTTTCTCTCTTTTTTTTTCTCAACAAGAAAAAAGGGTATGCTTTGGAACAGAAATTTGAGTGTAAAAATGGGGGTCTTCTCTGCGGCACATACCCACCGCACACTATATACTGAGTGCTCCCCCCCCCCCCCCCCCCCGGGCATACATTTAGCATGTTTAGTGCAAGTTGGGCACAATACGGTATGTTGTTTTGTTCGGCAAGCACACAACAAAGATTGTGCGCCAGTGTGTCCAGCTGAAACCGAGTTTCCCAATCTATGTGCATAGTTGGCTCCGTTGGTGCTTACAGAAGATGGAAAATAATTATCACTGATTTGGGGTATTTTTCAACAATTTCGGGGTGTTTTCTTTGCCAAGGCAAATTGCTCCTCCACCGCCTTCGCTTCAAATAACAAATAATGCAACTGTGTAGGATCGAAATATCTCTGTGGAAAAGACTAGGAAAGGTGGGTGCCTTACTTCTGTTGCAGCCAAAATGCTCAAGTAGAGTAAAACTGACAACTGGAGTAAACTGGATCGAGCCATATTGTTCGGAAGGAGCTGAAAGGAACAAGATTAATGTGGTATGCATGGTAAATCAATATTTACCCTATATAGCTGAGATAAAATACGATCATCATGTATTGCATGTAAATGATATAAACAAAGATGCAGTGATCACTCAATAGCATGTGCTAGGCATGTTATATTTATACGTTTAATTTAAAAAAAATGATAATACTAATGAAATAAAATAGAATAAAACAAAATAAAATGAAATAAAATGAAATAATAGCATGAAAATTTCTTTCTACCTTTTCAAGAAAATGTTACCTTTCACAGTCTGGTGATAATAGACTTCATAGAATTTGGCACAGCTTCAAATCATGGAATAAATATCTTGGTGATCAGGTGAACAATTTATAAAGTTATTCGATTGTCGGATAATTCTATTGGATATACTTGCTTGAGTGGTTGTGATTAATATATTGAACTGGGATGTATTGTCAATAATATATAAAGGAGACGAAAGTGAAAATAACGCAAATTTATACAGACATATCTCTGTAAATAATCATGTCATTGGAAAGTGAAAACAGTTCGTAAAGGATAATCATTATCTACATAATTACAGTCTCTAAGCACCACTCGAAAATGTAAGAATCGACTTATGATTTTTCGAAAGGAACAAAAAGATTAATGAGAGGCATATGAGAAAAATACGAAGTCTATATTGAGAAGCAATGACTTTTGATGGAGGAGTTAATACTATTCATTCACAGCAGTTATCAGATTAAAGCACTGCTTTGTACTTCATGTAATGCTTGGGTTCATATTTCATGCGCCAGTATTCCTATAAAAGTGTATGGTGACATATCTGAATTATTTTTTGATTGGAAATGTCCGAAATGTATTATGAATTACCATTTTATGATGAAAATTCTATGATACAGAATCAATCGAAGTTGTAGCTAATCCACTTGATGATTTAAAACAATTTTTAAGCAGAAAGTTCATAAAGACAGCTCTTATTATACAGAACTATCAACTAAGGGTCTCAGATTTGTTCATCTAAACATTGCCAGTCTATTAAAAAATATTGATGAATTGCGATATATTGTCATGAAAAATCAAATCCACATTTTTGCACTAAATGAAACTAGACTGGATAATAGCATTAGAAGTATTGAAATATAAATACTCCATTATGAACAAGATAAAACTACTTTCGAAAAATAAACTCAAGGGCAATTTCAAAGGCCTATTGTACTGCCCATAGAAATCAGGTTCAGATTACGTAATATACGCCATTGTAATGTTCGCACATTTCTAAAGGTGATAGACAGGGCTATTGAAATTGCCTTGAGTTGATTTTTCGAAAATAGTTTTTATCGTGTTTATGTAATAGAAAGGATAGAAACAGATCTGGGGCCTGTAACATAAAGAGATGCAATCAATCTTACAGTCAATTGTAACTCTTCAGTACATGGTTTGCCATAGACTTACGATTGATATCAATCGTAAGATTGATTTATCTCTTTATGTCACAGGCCCTTGGAGGGGGAGTTGCTATTTTTATACATGAAAGTCTTATTCATACAGTATGACAGCACCATCCTCTTTCACATCTCGAGGCTATATCTATTACTATCAGATTAAAGAATATACAATCTATTATATTTATCAGTTGGTATAGACCTCCTATAATTCTAAAAATGAAACTTTTGATTATTAAGAAGAAATATCATTTGCAGCAGGATTTGATTGACATTTAATATTGATGGGTGATAGAAACTGTGATATTGTAAAACAACCAAATAAATTGGCAGACTAAGAATTATAATCAAATTAATAGTATTCATTCCATGGATCAAATGATTACTACACAATGCACTCGATTTGTAAACTGTTCATCAACTTTAATAGATCGCATGCATGGTTACTACTTCTATAGATAAAATTAAGTCGAGGGGTGTCATTTACAATGGCCTTAGTGATCACTAGCATCAATTAGTTTCATTGTATGGAAATCCAATTGAGTTAATGTCACGAATGAAATATATGTTACTTTTAAAAAGCGTACAAATATAGATATTGAAGCTTTTAAGTCCAATATTAAAAAAAATCAACCTTGGAGTGAAATTAGGGCATTTAAAGACATTGATGAAGTAGCTAATGAATGGAAAGAATTTTTTCTTAATGTTATATATAGATAAATTTATGCCTTATAAAACTAAAAGAAGAAGAAACAAACAATCCCCCTGGTTGAATGAATCACCTTTTGAATTAGTGAAGGATAGAGATAAAATAAAAAAGAAAGCTATTTCGAAAAAAAGATGAAAAGTTTTGGAAAGAATATAGACGCTTGATGAATAAAGTTTTACATCAGGAAATCGAAAGTTTACAAAGAAATATTATTCTGATAAATTATGTAAAACTCAAAGCAGAATTCATTCTCGGAAGGTTTTAAAATCACTTACTACAAATGAAAGCCCTTTATCAACTATCTCCATTTCATCTAATGACACTCTAAGTGGTGCTAACAGATTTAATTTTCATTTTGCAAATGTAGCGAAAGATTTAATCAATGAATTGAGTGAAAGTGTAAATTATTCTGTTAATGCTTATATGATGCTGATAACTTGTTCATTTTACATACAGTAAAGGAGGAAGATGTTTTAAAAAAAAATTTAAGCTAAAAATAAGAAATCTATTGGTGCTGATGGTATATCGACTTTTATTTTTTTTAAATGTGCAAACGAACTAATTAGATCTTAATTAATAAGTCAATCCTAGACGGAAAAGTACCAGCCTTATGGAAGATAGCCAAAATAATTCATTTACATAAAAAAAGGTGACAAATCAAATCCTGATAACTATAGACCAATACAGCATTAGTCCCAGAGCAATCCGGATTTAGAGCAAAGCACTCAATCACAACAGCATTGATTAGAGTAACTGACGACTGGCTCCAAGCTATGGCTAATGGGCAATACACCGGGGCGATATTTATAGATTTACAAAAAGCTTTAGATATGGTTAACCACGAGCTACTTTTATTCAAACTGTCACGGATTAGTATAGTTGAAAAATCTCTAGACTGGTTTACAAGTTATTTACCAAACAGAAAAATTACAATTTTTATTAATAATGCGTTTTCAGAAGAATACTCAGTTAATAATGGAGTGCCCCAGGGGAGCTTGATCGAGCCAGTTCTCTTTGTAATATACTTAGCTTCTTTATTTGACAAATGTTTATTTCATTTATATGCAGATGATACCGATTTATATTTTTCTGATAAAGATCCGAAAGTCGTCGAAACAGCTTTAAATGACGAACTCGCCAAAGTAATCCAGTGGATGAATAAAAATAAATTGAAACTAAATTGTACCAAAACTGTAGGTATGTTATAATTGGAAGGAGACGTTAGCAAGGCACAGTGATTTAGATTTTAAAATTCATAATACAAAAGTTAAGAACGTAGACACTGTCAAAATATATCTTGTATTTTTTATTGATAAAGAGCTTAAATGGAATAATCAAGTTGAAAAGATGTGCTCAAAAATAGGCAAAATGATTTTGGAATGATTGAGGTATTTTGTTAATGAATCTATTTCAAAAATTGTATATTTTTCTATTATTCTTCCCCATTTTGCCTACGCAGATATAATTTAGTAGTCTGCCCTTAAGAGATATTTAGATTTGATACAAAAACTTCAGAACAGAGCAGGTAGAATCATATAAAAGATAAATCCATATTCCCATACCTCTACTTTAATTTTAAAATGGAAGAGATTGAGTGTCCGTCCAGAAGAATGTTCTAAATTTTAAATGATCTTGTACCTTTATAATTATATCAAACGCCCTTTTCCTATTAAACATGTTAAACAAGACATGTATTATAGGTAACTTCAGTCTCCCACAACCGAGAACCAATAACTGTAAAAGAAAATTCTACTACAGAGGAGCTTCATTATACAACAAATTGCCATCATATACCCGTAGTGTTTTTACAATCCAAACTTTTAAATCCAATCTACAAGATTATTTCAAAGTATAGAACTGTGGACAATGAAGTTTTCATCTCTCTCTTTCCTTCTATTTTGTGTTGTTTTGTTTATAGGGTTTGTATGGTTTTTTCTCCCTTATATAAAACCTTGAATATTTACTGCAAATAATTATAATCGAAAAGAATTGTTTTTTCAAATGATATCATGCATGTTTGATATAGGCATTGTTTTTGTTTTGTTTCGTTTCGTACAATATAAGTTTATGTATTCAATAAGACTTTGTACGTCTATTTTCCAAGAATGGTAATATTTGTGCATATCGTTTGTTTGGAGCCAGAAGGGCGTTAACTCTGTACAAATGATGGGACCTAGCGTCCTTCTGGCTCCAAACAGACGATATCATTGTTATTGAAGACCCCAGGGAAGAACAGCCGTATTTTGAAATGGGCTATCCGCGGTATGTGAATCGTGAATTATATTATGTATATTATTTATGTCACTGATTACGGAAATAAAAACAAATGATTCGATAACAAGATCAGAATGCCAGGGATGTCACCATGAAAGATTATGATGAAAAAGTGTTCTGTTAAAAAGTGGATAGATTAGACAGGTTATCAAACACCTTTAATAGAGTAAAGACGGTCATGATCGGGTAGGAAACACTGAACCTATTCTTTTGCCATCGAATATGACTTCTCCACACGGAATAGGTCACACTTGCTCATGGTGTCCATTCTTCTAGGAATGAGAAGAGCATTATGAATATATCTGTCACATTATACACAATGTAATAAGTAAATACAAAAATAAATAAATAAATAAATAAATAATGATATAACTTAACACTTTTCTTCTATCTTTTCAAAGTAGCACTGTGCTTTTAGAAACCCCGAAGATTATTAGTCATTACTTACAACTCATATGATTTGTTTCGTGGTTGGAGTGTACTGCAATAGACATGCCATTGAATCGTGTTTTAAAATAATGTTTACTTTGATGTTGAAATCCAACGTTGTAATCCACTTTAAGTCCACAATTGTCCAGTTCGACACGAATTGGACATAACTTAAAAAGGATTTTGGCCAAGTGGTCTGAATCCCATCTCATTCGAAGAAGAATTTAAATTCACAGCTGTTTATAATAATCGGAAAGATAGAAAAACAACAACCCTCAAACATAGCTCATGAAAGTATGAAAGAATAAGATAGATTTTGGGTGAAGCAGTAGTTATAGAATTTTTAAAGAAAAAAAACCCGAACAGAAATATTCATATCATCAAGGAGGAATGTTTCAATTCTAAATACTTAGATAGAGAGAGAGAGAGGGGGAGGGGGGGGGGGATATTAATAACAAAATAGGAGTTTTTGGCATGTATCAAAAGCAAAGTGTGTCTTAGTTTTTACGAATATGTTTGTCCTCAAAAAGTGCGATTATCATTGGGAGAACTATAAAGTGTACACGGTGGCCCAGAAAGAATGCAACACCTGAGATTTGCAATTTCAGCGATACCATTGACAGAATATTTTGTTTTACTGGGTAGAAAATTCTTTTTTCGAGTAAAACGACACCAAGATCATCAATTTTGGGTAAGGCGTTTCGATTCTGCGGCTATTTTTGTGAGGCAGTGTCATTTTCAAAATTTACTACTTTTTGCAACCGTAGTCATGCTTGAAGCAGCGAGAAATTTGCATATATGACGGCTTCTCACACAGTCAGCTTTGGTGACAAACGCATGACTGCTCTCGCTCTGAAAAGGGAGACAACATGAATGAAACAGAGATCGTGTGAATAGCCGTCATGCTTAAATTTCTCGCTGCTTCAAGCATGGCTATAGTTGCAAAAGTAGCACAAGTTTTGAAAATGACATTGCCTCACAAATATAGCCGTAGAATGAAAACGAAAAAAGAAAAGAAAAGAATTTTCCACCCAATAAAACAGAAACTAATGATATTGTATCAGTGATGTCGTTGAAATTGCAGATTTCAGGTGTAGCGTTCTTTCTGGCCCACTCTGTATATGCCCAACAGCCAACCAACCAACCAACCAACCAGTCGATGAGATGGTTGCGATTATGATACACGCAAGTATAACTGAATGATGAAAGGGGGTTGAAAGCAGTCTCACAAAAGGCTGGTAAAAATGGTTTTTGATCATATGTAAAAAGGAGAGCTCTACGAGAGGAAAACAGAAAACTGGGTTAGACAAAGTCACGGGGATGAAATGACGGAACTTTCTTTAGAAATTGAGGGAAACTGAAGAAACACTTTAGAAACACAGAGAGATAGGAACGCAAGTACTAGTAGTATGTATGCAGTATGTGTTGGCGTTGACTAATAGAGGGTTTCTATTGGCCTTTTCTTGCCGCTGGTAGAAGTTGCACAAACACAAAACGTGCATGACTACTTTATTGTCTTGGCAAGGTTTATATTCTTTATTAGATTTCTTTGAAATATATACATGTATTTCCACTTCCATGTCATTCAAGACTACTGAATATATCAGATCATTTGTACAAAATATAATCCTGAATATATATACTGATAAATCAATCTACTAAACGCCAGTCATATTATAAAACAATCCCAAGTTCATAACATATTCAACACATCTCTTTATATAACTCACAGTTTTAATCACTTGTTGCTATCAAATCCAACTTCTTTGTGGCTGGTACGGAAGTGGGAGGGTTAACATTTAGTCAGGGGGGCATTTCATCAAGTGTCTTTTCAGTGATTTTTACTGACAAATTTGCCCTCAGCCAATCAGATGCAAGGATTTCAGTAGCTTATAACAGTTATTGCAACTTGTCATTGATGGCAAGTTTTATGAAACAGGGCCCTGAAATGACTTTTTTCATACATATTAAGCCAAGATCACACCTGACATGGTAAACTGCATTTAAAAAAAAACTGCCGCAGCAAAATAAAAACCATTTTACATATACATAAATGGAAAAGGGGATGAAAAAGTGTATGTCTACTCAAGCAACAAAAGCCCGTAAGTGAACATGCTTTATCTGTGTTATCAGATACAGAAATGGGAAGCACACTATGCTTATTTTAAGGAGTTTTACTGCGTCTTGTGTAAACGATGCTTTAGAGCGTTTTCAAACGAACAAAAAAAGTGAGAAAGGCAAATGTTTCATGCCGAGAATTGTACATGTTCCCAAGTAACTCTCAGACCAAGACCAATTCCTTAGTTTAAAATACCAAAAATCAGGATGGGGTGCGAGCAAATAAAACTCGAATGAAAATCTTTTGTAATAAAGTTCATAAGTGTAGGTACCCAACAATCACAGATTTACACACTGTTTGAATTTCACCCTGAAAAAGTCTTGTTTACTGTTGGTCCATGTTACAATATGAGATGATATATGATTATGGGAACCAATTCAACAAGATTCAAGTTATCACTTTTCAGCTGGCTTTCTTTCAATGGTGTTTAACCCTTTTGAGACAATTTACCACATTTTGTGGTTTGGCTAAATAACTTTTGATTCAGAGCTCTAAAAAATATATCAGATGCATGAGTAGAAAGAGCAAAAATGTCTGTACACATTATGTTGATTATTGTTACATGACTATTTTGTATTTGATGCCAGGGATTTTTAAAATGAGAATAAGCTTTAAAATCCTTAAATTGGCAACACATTGAGAGGTTCAAAATCATTGTTTTTTCTCAAAATTGGCAATTTTTAAAACTTTTTGACAAAATTCCTAACCATGTATATTTTTTCAAAGACATAACACTTAATTAGAAGCATGTAGCACTAAAAGAAAAATATTATTGTTGCCAATTTGAACGACAAAATGTGATCAATTTAGCCCTGAAATATTTCCTGTCCTGAAGGGGTTAAAACAATACCATGCTGACACTTTTTTCTTTCCATTTTTTTTCATATTATCTACTGGAAGAGCACTGATAGAGAATACATCAAAAAACTTAAATAGCATCTCTTTTGTAACACACAATTCAATAATGTTGATTCACATTAGCATGGAACTGAAATCGATAAAAGACTAATCTATAATCAAATTCTTGGAAAAGTAACATTCCCTCATCAAGAATATAATTTCAGAATGATACTCAAATCTGAAAGGGTTACATATAAGAAATACTCTCAATTCAAACAATCCATTCACTGTACATGTATCTATTGATGCAGCATAATTGAAAATCCATAGATATATCCAAGAAAAAAGCAGTGGTGGCTCTAGACAGACCTTTTCCATAAAACTTGGTATCTATTAACAAGTTACAGAGATTGTGCTGCAAGGTTTCAGAATGATGGAAGCTGTTATTTTTAACAAGTATTATAAAGTGGCCCAGGGGTCCAATGACCATCCGATTGGGTACCTGAGCCTTCATATTACAACTGAAGATACCCCCACTCTGAGCACTCTCCCCCTGCGCCATCCCCTGTAATGGCAACCATAATGGCAACCAAAATGGCAACAATAATGGAAGCCTGGGGAGCATTTCATCAAGTGTCTTGTCAGTGATTTTTACTGACAAATTTGCTCTCAGCTAATCAGATGCAAGGATTTCAGAAGCTTATAACAGTTGTCAGTTAAAATCACTGACAAAACGCTTGATGAAACACTCCCCTGGAGAGCGTTTCATGAAAGGAATTTGTCGGATATTTCATCCGACAACTGTTATAAGCTACTGAAATCCTTGCATCTGAATGGCTGAGAGCAAATTTGTAGGATAAAATATCTGACAAGTCCTTTCATGAAACGCCCCCCTGGATCCCCTGGAACCACCACTGCCATGGAAACATTTCTCCTGGATTCAGTCAAACTACTAGCAACATTTTCATCATTTCATTACTGTACTAAATTTCAGTTAAACATTTGGGAAGGGCTGATTTATTCATGTGATGTTCCTTGTCACAAAGCTTTACCCTGTTATCATGGGGAAGACCCTTAAATAATTACTTTTTTTGTTAGATCGCATATAATTCTGCTAAATTGTGATTTCAGCATTACAGATAGACTTATATTCTTTTTGTAATGAGCAATTTATAATGGAACTATAAATATAAGAATGAAAACATGCCATTACATAATAATGTGAAATACTTCTGAATTCTTCATATTCCAAACTCCAATAAAATCGCATAGGCTTAAATGGAAATAATATACAAGCATTAATGCCACAAATGCTAATTACATCAAATGGAATGTCACCACAATGTAAAGAAAAAGAAACAAATGATAAGAAAAAATTCCTTCCCCATTTTATATAAGAAAGATAATAGAAATCAAATTAATTGATACCTGTACACTGAAAGAAGAATAATGACCATAATTAGACAATCCATATTGCTTTCAAACACTTTCACTTGCAAGCTACATGTATGTTCTACATTACTATTGCTGAGTTATATCTTCTAGCATTTTCTAAATGTTTTTGGATGGATGCTTCATTTGAATAATCGTTGGTTCTTTAATCAGACCCTTTGAATGAATATCACAGTGTTATGGATTTGATGAAAATCCATGTTTCTGGTTGCAACAAAATAATATACATTGACATATATCTTATCCAATGAGTCTAACCACACTCCCACCCCCCCCCCTATCAACAACTACCTTTACTTAGAGTGATAGGCAGATCAGCCTGGACAATAGGTCACCGGGCAGGGCGGGGCGGGGAGGGGAGGGGAGGGGAGGGGCGGGGAGGGGAGGGGAGGGGAGGGGAGGGGAGGGGAGGGGAGGGGAGGGGAGGGGAGGGGAGGGGAGGGGAGGGGGGAGGGGAGGGGAGGGGAGGGGAGGGGAGGGTAGGGGAGGGGAGGGGAGGGTAGGGGAGGGGAGGGGAGGGGAGGGGAGGGGAGGGGGGGGGGAGGGGGGGGGGGGGCATACAAATTAACACTACATATGTATTTTCCCCCAAAGGTGTTTACACAATATATTTTACGTGTTGTTTCTTATCTCACCTGAGTACAGAAAACAAAAGAGCCTCAGTGGCGTTTACTCAAAGTGTGGTTAAATTTTCTATGAAAGGCAATTACAGCATGGATGCACATAACAATGTTATGTACAACTAATGGTACATTAACATCAAGAATGAGAAAGCACTTTTTTTTAATGTTTCACATGCCACTGATTGTTTTCCCTAGCAGAATAATATATGCAGCAATGGCAGTGGCGGCATGAAAAATAAGAAAACATAGATAAATATGAATTGATAAATATCATTTGGCATTATCTAAAATACAAAAAGAAATATGATGCTTGGGAAAATAATAAATCTCGTGGGTTAATAGGGGAATTGCAAAGTCGTTGTAACAATAGTCATATATTAAAACATAGCATTTTGAAACTTAAAGCACACTAAAACAGAAGATAATCTCTCATAAATCAACTTTAGGGAAATTTAATCATCAGTCATTACAAATTGAGAATTGTTTGAAGAATGCAAGTTGATTATTAAAACTGAATATCTGGTTTAAAACACAAGGTACTCTGCAAAATGAAAAATGCTGAAATTTCCTTCAAACGCAATTTTGTACGAACATAATTAGGGGGAGTAGAAGTTGTTTTTCATCGTTCATCTTTATACATTAAACATTTCATAAACATCTACATTTACAATTCAGGAACCTATATTGAAAGATCTCTCCTCAGTATCACAATTTGCAGTGAAAGGGGGCGAATTATAAGTGTCTGCCTCATCCACAGTTCATCGTAATTCTGGTTTCTTTGTGAATGTGCAAAAAGTATTCAACACATTCTTGTGAATTACTAAATTCCATGAACATACGTGCAGTCAAATCCAATGAAAACGTAACATTGTATGAAATCTGCAGAATTACTTGTTTTTCTATATTGTTATTATTATTTTCTGGTGGCAGCACTAATATCAAAGGCTCTTGCCTTCCTATGCCATCTCCTCATTCATGCATTGCAGTTGTGGTGTGATTTTTGTCCCAAATTATTGTGTAAATGTACGTTTTATGAATGAATGATACTTCAACTTGAGCTTTTGACAGAACACAAGTACATACAGGTAGACAACAGGATAATTTATGGGGTATGCCAGTCCACAAAATTTGGCAACTGTTTTAGATCATCATTTCAAAGGACACCATTTACATGTAGGTGTGATGATCCAACATTTTATTCAGATGTAAAAATAGATGAATTAGAATTTTTGAAAGACATAGCAGCAAAATATTATTTTTCTCTGAGCACCTTTAGCAAGGTGACTGTGATACAAGGAAATTCAATATATTTAATCTAAGAAGGCAGTTTCATACTAGGAAAATGAATTAAGGGAGACCTTAATATCATCCCTTTCATAAAATCTGCCAGTCAATGCACATGTGCTCTATGAACATTTAGAATTTCTTTACATAAGGGAAAATATCAAACTTCATTTTTGTAAAATCTATCAGTACCTGGCACATATATACAAAGTATATATATATATATATATATATATATATATATATATATGTGTATATATATATATATATATATATATATATATATATATATATATATATATATATATATATCTGGCCTTTCGGAGAAATCATACCCCCCAAGTATGAGGACCTGTCTACGCCATTGTTTCAGAACATCTTCAGGAACTAAAACATAAGTGAACATGAACTGTTTATAGTCTGGAAGTTTGACATCAAGTGAACTCAATCCGATAAATTACAAACGGAAAAGGAATGAGATTAAAAGGAGGGTGATTGAAAAGTATACTAACAATCAAGTGGAATGTTAAATGGGATAAACAAATTGATTACAGTAAGAATATTGATTAGGAGGTAAATAAATAAATAAATAAAATATAAACTTGCAGTTTTTGGATTCATCGATCCGTTAGTTCACTGACCTTCGCGAATAAACCTCCACCAAAATCTTTCTTCCTTCAGTACCTTACCGTTCACTGAAAATCTTTATCAGCCTTTAATTTTTTTTTTCGTAAATGAACCCTTCGTTTGATCCTTCCTTAGCATGTGAGTATAAAGGTTTTGTGTGTATGGTTGTGTGTGTGTGTGTGTGTGTGTGTGTGTGCGAACAGAGAATGATGGAACGGAATGAAACAGGTCACTCGGTGTTTTCACAAACTTTTGGCTCCTGGCCTTCTTCAAGTTTATTTGCTAAATCAATCAGAATGAAACAAATAATAATAATAAGCAACTTAACAAAACTAAAGACAACTCAACAGAATTATCATAAAGCTGGCAACATAAATCAACAGGAGTAAGTGAAATTGAAAAGATGTTACTCGCCAAAACAAAACTAAAGACAACAGAACAAAATTGTCGTAAAGCTGGCAACATAAATCAACAAGAGTAAGTGAAATTGAAAAGATGTAAACTCGGCAGGAGTAAGTGAAAGTAAGTTATTTCACTTACTCCTGCCGAGTTACATCTTTTTTAACTACTTCTCAACGAAAATCACCCCCAGACAGCTACTTCTACTCCCGGACAGCAACTTTTTCCAGGGCGTTAACCCCCAAACAACTTTTTACACCCTGACATTACGCCCAAACAGCTAACCCTGGGACAAGTTCCCCCTACTTCAATTAACTCTTGTATAACTATTCCTTGAAGTTTACCCTGTTACCCATCGGACAGCTACAAAGGGGTAATTAACTTTTGGGTATTTTTTTTTTTTGAGGTACTTACCGACAATGCCCATTAATTTGTTATTCGAGCTTCATTGAACGTTGATTCAGAAAATACGTGTTTATGTTATTTCTATCCATTTGTCTATGTCGGATTTAAGCACCCTGTTTTAAAATATGTCTTGTATATACCATGCTTGCAGTCTCTTCAGCTTCATGAGTCTCAGGTCCTTCATTTGATCAATCTGCCCAAACTGGGCGTCCTTCTCAAGGAAACCAAGGAATCCACCGATGACCTGCTCTCATGTCTCAAACTCCCTAGCTACAGATCCTTGTCCACCAAACCCAGTAATGAGCCAAAAATTTTGAGCGGACTGAGCCAAAAAGTATTTTTTAAAGGAACGCCATACCTACTATTCTCGTTTGAATTGGGAATGTGGCGCATCCCCGCCCCTCTCAGGCTCTCACAAATAAGAAAACTTTGCATTTTGCTGTACCATGAAAATGTTGAACTTATTCAACGCCCTTGCTAAATTCCGAGCCGGAATATTTTAAGTTTTGTCGTTTGAGACTTTGCATTTCAGACCACTTTTATGCACACAAGTAATAATCAAAATCTGAGCTAAATGCCCACCCTTTCTTTTTTTTTCTCTTATTGGGATAGACAGCTTAAATCATCGTTATTTTTTGCGGATATCGATTTCGGGGAAGATTCTCTCTGCCTATGTAATACCTCTTGAGTTTTGATAGATTTAAAGTTTAAAGGGCAATCCACTGAATCCAACCTTGGTGATAAGATGACTTGTGTGAAAGCAGAAAAATGAGAACAACAGGATAGTGAGAGTTTGAAAGAAATTAGACAAGGAATAAGAAAGTTATGGATATTTGAAAAATGAGATCACTACAACTATGCGAATCTCAACCTGACGAATTTGGTATGTCAATTGTGACATACTTGCGGACAACTCTCCTGTTTGTCGTTCACAAAAATATCATTAATTTGCGGTTTTCTCCTAAGCGCCTTTACCCTCGGGCAGTACTCAAAATATATTGGAGATAGCATATTGTTATACGTCCTCATGAAAGAAAAAGATCCTACTGAGTAATACATTTTGAAAAAAAGTGACATTTTAGCTATTTTGTGAGTTGGAGCAAATTGGGGAGTTGTCCGCAACTACATCGCAGTGACATTACATATTCAGCCAATTTGAAATTCCCATATGTATAGTGATTATAACTTTCACAAATTCATAACTTTCTCATCGCTTGTCCGATTTCGTTCAAACTTTCACCAATCTGCTTCTCTGATTTTTCCTCTTTCTTTCACAGCTAGTACTTGCCATTAAGGTTTGATTTCCCTTCAAGTGTATTAAACGAGTGAGAGCATTTTCTACGAGGTGTTTAAAAAAAAAGTTGACACTTATTAAGAAATCAAAATTTACACCTCGCATCAGACTTAGGTTTTTACATTGTAAAGTTGAAGGATGTAAAATGATTGGGAAAATGTTATAATGACATTGCTCTGAATACTTTTTTTTCTTGTTTTTATTGATAAAAATCAAGACAAATCATGAAAATCACAAATATGTACATGATTAGACAAAGCATTAAAAAGAATACTTTTATTGAAATAGTATATTTTATTGCTCTGAAAAGTTTTACTAGATTTTTTACTTATTGAAAAATTAAGGTCACAAAATCTGTGTGTATCAGTAATCAATTAAAAACACAACAATTGCCATTGTGTATTGCAGCCGTCATTTCTGCCAACCTTTTGCTGTCCAGTGTCATTAATGGTTCATGGCTCTGGGTTAAAGAGGTGTTCTGAAATTTCAACTGCATCACACAGTGGCAACTATTGTGATCTGAATTGATTACTGATACAAAAAGATTTTGTGGCCGTGATGTTTCAAACAGTGCAAAATCTAATTGAATATTCAGAGCAATATTTTAAGAAAAGTATTCAGAGAAATGTCATAAAACCACAAACACCTAGTATTTTGAAGAGTGAAAGTTTGCATTTTAAAGCACTTCGGAGCCTGGTCAGTGTGCTGTATCCTTAAATCATTATTTACTTCCCTCTTTCCACAGTCACAACAAGAAGACCGACGCCAGACCGACAATCGACCGAACAAAAGATTACATTGCCACCAATGGCCAAGAATCGGTCGGTTTGGAGTCAGTGTGGGGTCGGTTTGGCGGTGTGACTGGACTGTGGTATCATATCGCCTCCAAACAGACCGATTCTTGGCCATTGGTGGCAATGTAATCTTTTGTTCGGTCTGTTGTCGGTTTTGTTGGTGTGACTGTGGTATAAGTTTCGAAAGAAATTTCACGACAGTGTGTGAGCCTGTAAAAGGCTGCTTTGGGTATAATAGGAACGTTCCCCTCCTATTATAAGAAAAATTTTGATAAAACAAATACATTAAAAAAGATGCAGAGCATATGGAAGGGAAAATACTAAGAAAATTCTGCCATCTACACTTTCTAAAAGACTTACTACTGTAATCACAAAAATACATTTTATATCGCCAAGGGTATATAAACTGGATGTCTGTTCTTTCTATTTCTCTTTCTTTCTTTTTTTTCGATCTTCCTTTCCTTTCTTTCCTTCTCCTTTCTTTTCTGCTTTCCATTTCCTTTTTCTCTTTTGCGTCGTGGAACTTTTTTTGGGGGGGGCGGGGGGGGGGGGGGTGCTGCAGCTCCAACCCCCCCCCCCCCCCAAGTCCCCCACCAGTACACCAGTGACCAAACCCATCTATCATCTCCCACTACTAGGACTCATGCCGCAGAACAGACTGGTAATCTTTCTTACACCCCATGCAGTCACACCGATGAGACCGATACCAGACCGAGAATAGACCGATCAGAAAATTACATTACCCCGATTAGCCACTATTTTGTCGGTTATTGGTCGGTTTAGGGTCTGTCTAGCGGTGTGACTGAGGTATCATAGCAAACGAAGTTGCATGTGTTTTCTGGCCACCGAGCATCTTACAACTTTAATGCAACTGATTTATGAAAGAAATTGTAATGGGATTCACTTTCAGTGGGGTTCACTTTAAATGTTCCTTCACATTTCAATTTGTGAATTCTTCTTGGTTGAAATCCCAATGGTTCATATGAATATAGTTATCGAAATTGCAAGGTACTGTGAACCTTCTACAAAGGTCAAATCGGCTGCGGATTGTAATGACGTCACACAATTTGCATAACTGCCAACCCACTGGTAACCGTTTCTGTCATATCTCCTCCTCGGAGACTTTAGAAAACCCCCGAAATATCGATATTTATATTTTAATGACCATTCGGGACGTCAGTCAGATACTGTTTATGTTTGGAAATTCCATATCTGATCTTAGTTGTGTTTCCGAATCCAGTTCTCTCATCGTTTCTTCTTTGATAAATCTAGTGACTGGATTACAGAGTTCTAATGCGGGAAATTCCTTATTATTACTGTGTTAGGCTTAAGCAACCTTAGTAAAACAATTTTTCATTTCGAGTGTTTATTAATACATTGAGTATCAATTGAAAGGAAAGTTCACCCTGGCATTAAGTTGATTTCAATAAAAGAAGGAAAATGAGAGAGACAGATTAGTGAAAGTTTGAGCAAAATCCGATAAGAAATAAGAAAGTTATGAATTTTTGAAGTTAAAATTAATCAAACACTAATTGGCAACTCTTGCAAGCTCCTCTCCCATTGGCTAAGTTCAGAAAGTGTCATAAATTTTCATTTTCTTTGTTTTTGATTAAGGAATACATTTTGTTTCATACAGGTTTTGTGTAAAAACATATGAGCAATGATTATGTCTTAGGTGCATGTATGATTGAATGTTTTCTTGAGAGAAAATGGAAGTTCATGATTTTTGGGGTACAGGGCAAATAGGAGAGGCTCGCAAGATTTGTGTTCGATTAATTACAACTTCAAAAATTCATAACTTTCTTATTTTTTTATCAGATTTTGTTCAAACCTTCACTGATCGGTTTATCTATTTTTTTCTGCTTCTTTTAAAACCAACTTGTAAACAGGGTTGATTTTCCCCTTAAGAGCAAGAATTTGTTAGTTTCCACTGTCCTATTTTAGAAACAAAGTTGGACAGACAAAATTAATCTTCTGTCTATGATATCAAAATTACCCTTTAAAGCCCCTTCCTGTGTAAGTATATGTTGCAACGCTGTAATTGCCATACAATAGGCCTTCGAACCTCTAAACATGAACCCTGCAAGTTGAAGATGGAAATAAAGAATATGTTATCCCTTTTTCAGACGTTGAATTGGACGCCGAAGCCGTACCGTTGTGACGTCCAACTAAAGGCCACCGCACACCTTACGATCGGTCTGCGATCCGATTTCAGAAGAAAATGTAATATCATTTGACAAATCATTTAAAAACGAAAAATATTTTTGATTGAGGGTCTGAATAGTCATACAGATAGTAAAATCGATAATACGGCCTTCGGCGAGTTTTCTAGTCGGTGGAATGGCCAAATCGGTTCCGAGTCGTAGTGACGCCACAAAAATCGTACGACTGCCTACGATTTGAAACTAATTTTGCCCTTATTCCCTGTAGAAAGCTGACAGCTCACCCAAACCCTTTGTTTAGTATTCATATTACTTTTCAGAACCTGAATAGGGTAGATTTCATTTGTTAAAATGCCTATATTTAATGCCACAGGGATTTATTTCACAAATCGGATCGCAGACCGATCGTAAGGTGTGCGGTGGCCTTAAGATGGCGGTATCTTTTCCATCTCGGACGCACCCCACCTGGTCTAGTGGCTCAGCTTCTGGGATACTGCCGCTCAAGAGTCAGACAAACCTCCTACCAGCATCAGTGGCGTTCGGTACTGTTTCTCAAGATTGGACAGGTGGGTTTATAATGATTTCTTTTGTTTTAGCGCATTTTCAAATCAAAAGTAAAAGATCAAAGTGCTCTAGCTTGTACATGAACAATATATTGCGTACTCCCTCCACACCAATGGGGAGCATTCTATAGCTGGTCGCCATTATGTTTATGCTGATCCTACCACAATGCATGATATTTCTATCCTAACGTTATCAAAGTTATATTGATTGATATTGCCCTAAAAACTGACATGGAGAATATATCCTCTACGCCTAATTGACACAAACAAAAGAGAAAAGTCTTTCAAATTTGGGGATTTTAGTTTACCCAAATGGGTGGGTTTATTATCGCCAATTTCTAGTGCGTACACCTCTACAAGCTACAAACCATGAATTGTCTTTTCAAACTGGATATCACAGTACATAAATTTATCGAGATATCCTTCATTTTACTTACAAGTTCCATTATACCACGCGAAAATAGGTAAATAGATACATATAGGCACAGTGAATATCATGATTACATGTTCTTTTGAATTAGCCAATGTGTTTAAAAGGACAATCAAGGTCTCTTGATCATAACGAACGCTCATAATATTCACAAGTGGGCTAAGCTTGAGTTGTAAGTAGAAAAATTGTAAGAACTGATGAACTGCGCGTTATTCTCCATTATATCAACAAGTATTCATATACAAATGTCAGAAACATAAAGATAACATTTGCAGTTATATCAAGCTTTCTTGTGATACGAAAGATTAATACATAGACTATACTTAATAAGGAAGTTTCATGAATTACTTCAATTATGTCGGAATTCTCGATAGCCCTGTTAAATCATTTAGTTGTTATTACAAGATATATTCATCAGATTTCATAACATGTTTATTTTGTATTCTATTAAATACATTCTCCTTGAAACTACGATATATTACAAAATCATACATAAAAATATACGTGTTATATAACTGTATTCTGATTACAATCTTCACTCAGTGTAAAGCCATATGCATGAACCAATGTAATTGAATTAAGGTTGTTAATTTTAAGGTATCACACAAACAGAAATGGAACAATGCATGCTAAAAAGATTGGCATTGTTTTGAACCAGAAATTGCCATCGTAAAAAATGCAGTAAAAGAGAGCAAAATATGTAATGTAACTGCAAAAAAAAAAAAAAAAAAAAAAAAAAAGAACTGAAACTGATACAGAGATTGTAACAGAATGAGAGAGGGAGAGAGAGAGAGAGGTAGAGCCAGGGGATGGAAGAGACAGAGAGAGGGCAAGAGACAGAGAGAGAGAGAGACACACACACACACACACACACCCAAATAAAAAATACAGAGATTGACACAAAGGGAGAAAGAGATAATGGAGAGAGAGAGGGGGGGGGGGAGGGATGGAGGGGAGGTATAGGAAAAGGGAGAAACAAAGAAAGAGAGAGAGAGAGAGAGAGGGGGGGGGTCATTAAATATGACGGCAATGTATAAAAGAGAAGAATTTCTCACCTTCTCTTTGAATGCTTACTATGCTTACACAAAAATGACATACATTTATTAAGAAACCTTAATTGCTTTAGTACCTGCTAGAATGATTAATACCACGAAGTTGTCACTGTGGACACCATAACTATATTTTATGTCGATCGTAGCATTGTCAATAACATAAATACGTAACAGTAAATTTGGAAATTGATATTCATGGCTACAGAGACACTCTCCATAAAATACATAAAATACATAAAATGCAATACTCTTTCAGATACAATTTATATAGCCTTCATCAAACGGCTCTATGAATTTACTGAGTTTTAGAATGATTGATGAATTCGACATCAAACACATATGCCTACTGATTAAACTCGGCATCCATATGAAGATGCAAGTGCGTGCACTCTATTAGGTCAGAGACATTTGGGATCGATGGAATCCCGTTTCGAATAAAAGTATTTTTTTCAACAGTAAAGAGAATCACTCCGCCAAACAAACTTTACTCTCCGACTGTAGGTCGAACCACTGGATTATTCTTCTGGGAATCTGTAGTGTCAAATGCCATCTATAGAGACGCATCTCTGCAAAAAATTAATGACACTACTGATCTAGAGACGCAGCCAGATGGCATTCGTTTATATAATTCTCTTAAATTGTTGAACAAGAAAATTCACATAAAAAAGCGCCCAGTGCTGTTACTCAGGAGGAATAACATTATTGACTCGCAAGTTAATCGTCAACATCTTGATCAGTGTTTGCCAGAAGTACTCTAGAAACCCTTCATCTTCCTCCCAGCTGAGGTATGGATTACGGTCACTCAGGTATAACCTCACCAAGAACGGTAGCTCATCGTCTGGAATGTCTTCCAGGAAGATGACCAGCATGTTTTCTACTTGTGTGTCGTTAACATGATCCGCAGCGGTACGAAATTTGATAACGAACCAGTTATCCTGGAAGGCAGCCCTGCTGACCACCATGACGGTTTTGTAACTCATCTCGACGACGTAATGCACTGCATCACAGTAATGCATACCTAAAGGAAGGTCATTGTCGCCGTAGACGTTCCTGTTGTATTCCGGCAGCTGTTCCTGCAAGACCGGGCACAGACGATTCCTGACCCAGTCTTCATCTTCCTCAGCAAACATGACGTTGAAATGAAACTCAAAATCGTCAATGTCTCGAGCGTCTTGGATTTCACGATAACCGATGACAGCCAGTTTCAGGAGAAATAGTTTGTATTTCAAGAACCATCGATGACGGTAGGCAAAGATTCCCATCACCACAATCCATGTGATTACAAATGGTAGTGAACAGTAGAGAGCGTTGTTTGGCTTACAAAAATATGCCGGATTAAATGACATCAGTGGCTTTTCTCGCATTTCTAAAATTGATGAAGGGGAACACCTTGTTGCGTTCTCGTTTAGGACTGTGATGGACCCGCCAAGCCATATGGGGAGCCATTTTAAGTCACAGGTACAGCCAAACTCGTTGCTCGAAATGTCAATAAGACTTAGAGTGTTGAGTATCGGTTGAAACGTACTATGGTTGACTAAAGTCAACCTGTTATCAGCGAGAGTCAGATTTTGCAATTTTGATTTATTCACAAACAGGTCTTTAGTCAGATACCTAATTTTGTTGCCATCCAAACGAATATTACGTAACTGTCCCGCAATTATAAGCACTTTATTTGGAAGATATTGAAAGTTATTACCCTGTAGGTACAAAATATGTAAACCTTGAAGGCCTGCAAAAGCATTCTTTTCAATCAGTTTGATTTGACAGTTGCTTAGATCTAGTTGTATTAGGTTCACGAGATCTTTGAATAACCCCTCCTGCAATAGTTCAATTTGATTTCTCTTCACATCAAGGGATGTAAGATTTCGCATTCCTTCAAACAGAGAGATATTATTGCTTGTATATGGAGCCCATAATGAGTTTATACTAGAATTTCCCAGGAACACATGTTCGATTGACTTAGTTTGAACGAATGCTTCTCTGATTTGGCTCATGAATTCGAGCCTTTCACAATTGCTATAAACAAAAGTTTCTAGATTAGGAGCATTTAGCACTAAGGAACCCAGTGGACATCCCGATAAATCTAAGTACTTAAGGTTATTTAAACCTGTAATTGCTGTAATAAAAACCCATGCCAAATCTTTATTTCCCCTCAAGACCAATTTCGTCAAATTAGTTAACCCTATAAATGATCTTTCATGAATTTTCTGCAGGGAGTTGGAAGCAAGATACAGTTCTTGTAGTTCTATATCCCATGAAGAATTGCCGTCAATATCACCAATTTTATAAATGTTATTGAAATTAAGATGCAGGACACGTAGCCCTTTCATTTTTGAAAAATATGTAGGATCTATATTATCGATAGTACACCTATCTAATATAAGGGTAGAAAGAAACGGTAAAGTTAAGAATCCCATTTGGGCAAGGTTAGACAACTTATTATTACTAAGATCGAGAACCCTTAGTTTGCCACGCAGAAGTGCAAAATAATGGGGATCGATATCTCCTACATTTGTATTCTTTAAGAAAAGCTCCTTAATCTCAGACATCCCAATGCCTGTGAAAAACAGTTGCCAAATCTCTGGCGACAATTGGATATGACCTAAGGAGAGAGATCTTGAGCGTATGGAAGCAATGGTGACCGGGTCAAGCACCCAGATAAATTCTCGGCATCGGTTGAGATTGAGAAAATCTAACTGGCAATCGATTCTGAATGTGTTTTTTTTAATTGCTGTAAACCTACTGCCCCGCAGATCAACAGTCAGGTTACGGGCTGCTGAATTACAAGAAGAAATATTGATGTATGAAATACTAGTAAAACTTAGATCTAGTAGCTGTAGTTTGGGGAGCCATCGTAAGGTGTCACTAGGGAATATTACTAGAGGACAATTTGAAAAACTAAGATGATACAGATTTTTACTAAGTCTAAACATTTCCGATGTGATTAAATCCAACAGCGGATTGTCGCCAAGGTCCAGGTACTGCAACTCTGGCATAGAATAAAAAGCTCTAGGAGCTATCTCTATTAAATCATTAAAGGAGAGCGACAGTTCCCTAATACGTTGGTATGGAAGAAATGAGGTATTTGAAAGAAATTGGATCTCATTATCTGAAAGATCCAGTTGCTCAACGCCTGGATATAAATCCTGAGGAACATCCTTGAGTCCCATGTGGGTGCATGAGATATTTCTCTGGAAGGGTCCTAGTGAACATTTTGTGTGTGATATAAGTCTTTGATGACTTTCACGGTTCCCTTGCGGTACGTTCTGTAATGACACTTCTGTTGCAAACAAAATGGTCAGATAGAGTAAAGCCGACAGTTGGATTAATGTTGTTCGAGCCATGTTATTTGTAAGGACCTGAAAGAAAGTAGGGAGACAAATACATGTATTAAAATATGCTTTCAATCGTCCTCATATTAGATTAATTCAAGTCAGTAAGACACAACCGCGTAGCTAGGATTTAATTTCTGGGGAGGGCGGTTGGGCAACCCTGATAGCATACTGACGTATTCAAGACGTCATAAACTGGTCTAAACTGGTCAACTCGTCATACGTCGTGTATGCATCGTCATTGCGACGTCTTTATAACGTCTTTTGAAGATGTCATATTTCTACAGTATAGACGATGTAATTATGACGTCTTTACGACGTCTTTCAAAGACAATAATTTGCCATTTTTGTAATCAAAATTAACAACAATAGTACGACGTCTTTATGACGTCTTTCAAAGACAATTTTTTAGCCATTTTGTATGACCAAATAAAGAACATTTTTAAGACGTCTTTTTGACGTCTTTTAAAGACAAGATTTGGCATCCTTTATGCCGACACAAGAAATGTACTATTTTGGGGAGCAATTTTTGTCATAGCCATTTACAAAAGCTGGGAAGCTCTGGCGGTGATCAGTTGGCCTACGTGATACTGTAAATAATATTAAATAAAATAAATAAAATTATACAAACAAAATTGCCCTATTCTGATGTGTTGTCATTTTGAAAAGAAGGATAGGGGATTGGGGATAAATAACCTAATTTTTTATCGGAATTTGTTAACATTTTCACTGACCTAGCTGTTCCTCTCATTTCTCTGCTTCTATATTAAAACCTATTTTCCGTGTGGACTTCCCCTTCAACAGGTCATAAACTGACATCAAAATGACATCTATCAGTAATGGCGAAATATTTTTGCCAAATTTGTAGGGCAATGTTATGATATTTACGTCAGTATAATTTACAAGACTTTTTGCTAGTTTTGTAGGACAATATTATTACGTGATGTTCATTCATTTACGAGATATTTTCTGTATTTGTATGATCAGGAGATGATGATATGCTATATTCATAATGTATATATTCTATATTATCAGTTATTCAGGGGATATTTTGTCACTGATGCGACCGTGATATGAAGTAATTTGTAGAAATGGCGCGATATTGAAAAAAATTCAGGGGCGGATAAATGAGATATTACTGTATTCGAAAATAAATTATTAATTCATTGTCATTATTATTATTATTATCAATATTACCACACACATGTAATATCATTATCATAATTATCATTATTATTATTATTATTGTTATTATCATTATTATCATTATTATTATTATTATTATCATTATTGTTATTATTAATAATATCATTACAATTTTCCAATTCGATTTAAAATGCTTCCTCGTAATGTAGGAATACCTCTTCACAGTTGTAGTTTTTAATGAAGTCAAAAGACGTCAAAAGGACGTCATATTTACGTCGTGATCCGAGTATAATAATCGATCGTGAATATTCATGAATGACCAGCAATGACAAAAACTTGTGGAAATAGATAACATTTGATTTTTAAGATTTTATGCTATGATTGCACTTTTAGTTGTGATGGAAAATGTACTTCCATTAATTATTATGCTGTATATAATTCGATCAATGTCATGAGGAGGTATTTTTAGAAATACATTAGAAAATTGTAATCTTCAACCATTTTTTACAAGTGCTACACTATAGTCCCTATATAAAGTAAAGTAGATACAATTGTATAGTAGCTAGGTACAGGATTTAGGATTTTAGGAGTATAGGGTTGATGAAGGATATGAAAGCATAGGAGATGATAAAGTATATAGGACAAAGTTTTAATATAGACAATGTGCTACTTAAGTAATACTAATTATTGAATTTGTTTTCTTTGTAAAAAGGGATATATTTTTGACGTCTTTAAACCGTCTTTAAGACGTCTCTAAGACGTCAGTATGAATAGCACACGACGTAAAAGAGACGTCTTTATGACGTTTTCTATTGGTAATAAACATGTCTTCAGGACGTCATAAAGATGTCTTCTTTGACCTAGCCTCTTGTCGAGGCCCTGGCGCTGTTGAAATCCTTGGCGATATGGAGGCAAAATTTCTGGCGAGCGAAGCGAGCCAGAAAAACCGAGGCGCTTGCGCCGAGGGCCTCTTGACACCCGATCTGAATTTCTTTTGTATTTCATTGTTTTGACGAATATTCCGACCAAATTTTGGTCGGTGAAAATCATCCAATAAGCGCGAGCTACCATGACGTAATGTTAAATATTCATGACTCGACTGCACGCTATTTCTTACATGGCGTTCAACGTTTCTTCCACGACGAGTGATGACGATATTTGTAAGAGCTTAGAATATGCTGCTAGAATGTTGAAGATTGACAGATTCAAAGATTTGCAAGTTGATGCAATCAAATCTGCACTTAAAGGACAAGATGTTTTTGTGAATCTGCCTACTGGCTATGGAAAAAGTGTTATTTTTCACGCGCTACCGCTCTCTGCTGATTACCTCCGTGGGCCAGGGATGGAGAGTGAGACTGCTGCTTCGCGAGGGCCAGGCGGATCCCCCGGGGCCTTGCCGGGCAGTGAAGTTGCTGGTAACTCCTTGGTTACATCATCTTCTAGTCTATCATCTTCACGAAGCATTTTGTTGATTATTTCCCCTTTGGTGTCTCTGATGAGAGACCAGGTGAAGTCGCTCAAGAAACGTGGACTTCAAGCCATCTATCTTGGGGACGCTTCGTCACAAGATGTGACTTTAGAAGGTATAATTTTGAATTTGACTCGGTCAAGATCTAAAAACTAACTGTGTTAGTGTTATTTGTTAATAACACTGTAACAGTGTTATGTTAGACTTGATGGAGATGCATCTATTGTTGAACGGTGACTTTTATTGCCCATTCTTCATTATTTGTAAATATATGATGATCTCTTGAGAAATATGTACATTTGTCTTATTTCAAATTACCATGGTTTGTAAGCTAGAGATCGAATTCTTCATAATGTGCTTGTCTGTGAATGTATTTTGAGCAAGAGATTTACGTAATCCCCCCAAAAAATAATAGACTAGTCCAGAACTGAAGTAAGAAATCCTTGAGATTTCATTGGCCAATTTGCTGGGCGATCGCCGCGGTAATCTAACTGTTCACGTTTTCATGCATAATTCAGTAGGAAATCGTGCCTCATGAATATATAATTCAGGTCGGGTGTCAAGAGGCCCTCGGCGCAAGCGCCTCGGTTTTTCTTCTTCGCTCGCCACCAGAAATTTTGCCTCCATATCGCCAAGGATTCCAACAGCGCCAGGGCCTCGACAAGAGGCTATCTTTGACCAGAAAGACGTCAGAATTACGTCAGTATAAGACAAGACGTCAAACGTGGGTGCAAATTTTCGTCATACTGACGTCATTATCTGACGTCATTAAGACGTCATTAAGACGTCATTTTGACCAGTCTCTGCTATCAGGGCAGGGGGATGGGTGCAGGGAAGGGAGAGTCCCCTCCCCATCCCTTGCGAAGCGCGAAAGCTTTGACGTTTTAGCAATTTTTGAGAGAAAGTTAACGGCTCGTAGAGCACCCTTTTTTTAGGCGGACAGTTAGTTCGACGCCCTGACTGCTTTTCAATTATTTGGACGCAATATTGCACTGTGCATGTAACAGGTGTAGGTGTAGGGAGGCTTTGATGTTTTTGCTAATTTTGAGAGAAAGATATTAAACGGCTCGTAGCCCCTTTTTAGGCTTTTTTACGCGCCTGGTGAGACACAACTTCCGAAAACGAGCACAGGTAAATACTTTGAAAATGGCATATATAAACGTACCATGAACATCGTTCAGTGCGAGGAAGTGTGTACAAAAGGCATGGGGAAAATCTTGCAAAGTCGACTCGCTATATATATGTATATATATATATATATATATATATATATATATATATATAGTAAACAAAATATGAAAGTTCCGCGTCGGTGTGTAAATAACAGATATCGAAGAAAGAGTAAATACTCAGGAGTCAAATAAAAACACCGCAGGAGCCAAAAATTTGGACTGACGATTCGGTCAAAGACCTTTATCAAAGTAAAACTGAAAATAAACAATCAGATGCAAGAAATTGAGAAGACGCATAAGTTGCCAAGATATAGTCAAGGGCACATTTCAGCAGCAAGGTAGATGAAATAGACTTAGCTTGAAAACAACTTCAATACGTTTGTCTTTGCCATTTTTTCGCAGTTCACAATACCAAATCTTTGATTTCTCTATTTCATTTTGCAATTTAAAGAAATTCGCATCGGGTTGTTTGAATATCCAAATCATTAGAAGGAGCTACGTTTAGAAATTCATATTCATTGGATTATTAGATTCTTTTTCTCTTTGAACTGGTATATTTTTAAATGTATTATTATTATATCTTAAAGGTGTAATTTTTCTCTGAGTGCGATAATAATAAAAGTATGCTCGACGCATGATTTAAGCGCTAGGCACTACCTAGCGCTTAAATTTTTATTTGAATCTTGGCAACTTATGCGTCTTCTTAATTTCTTGCATCTGGTTGTTTATTTTCTGTCTTACTTTGATAAAAGTCTTTGACCGAAACGTCAGTCCAAATTTTCGGCTCCTGCGGTGTTTTTATTTGACTCCTGAGTATTTACTCTTTCTTCGATATGTATATGATATATATATATATATAGTTGTATTCCTCTGGTCAAATTATTAGAACACCTGCTAAAATGAACAAATTTAATGTTTGTCAATATCTAGACCTTAAATACCACAACTAGCCATGCTTACTTTATAGACTCCTCCACTTATGTTTTCCTTTACAATTACAATATTTGCATTATACCACATATCGCTTTATCAGTGTAAGTCCAATGAATGATGTTCTGTTATATCTATGTTCCAATACACATATTTGCTATGTTCCTGTTCTTAATTTTCATATGTACTATTAAAAAAAATTAAAAAAGGTAAAAATGTTTGTGGAAAATAAATAATCTTTGAAACTTTGAAACTTCTGGTTGTAAAGCATTTGTGTATTTCCAGGTTAGTAAACCTTAGACCATCATGATCTCCAGTTATAAGTAAGATTGCAGTCGATACCTTCCCGCCACATACAGCCATTACAGCTTAGCATTTCTCTAGCATTGTATTAATGCTAGCTATAAAGACAAATTAATCATATATTGTAACCTCCTGAATTTAGTCCTCACCAAACTCTGTCCCAAAATAGTCACCCCCATTTTACCCATAAGATTTGACCACGTAAAGTTACTTAGACCATCTAAGTCGTTAACAACAAGGTTGACAGCCTGACCATAGCCGTCGGGTTAAGCCCCCAGAGCCTCCAAAAGAGACCCCAAAGTCGGGTCGATTTCACCCCATCTCTCCCATGCACCAAACTTTGTCAGTAGGAAGTAGTATGACTGGACGTTACAAACACAAAAAAATGACAAATACTTTCGTCGGGATGGGGTGTCAGACGACCCCTAAAAATTGGGGTAAATTTGTCCCCTTGGAGTCCAGGGACCAAATTTTGTCAGAAGAAAGAACTATGGATGTACTTCCAAAAATATAAAAACTGACAAAATTGTCCATCGGGAAGGGGGTGTCAGAGTCCCTGAAATAAAGTGCCCTTTGACAACGCTTTCTACCCCCCAAATGCTCTGTATGTAAAGAAAAAACATTCTCTTACCTTCTGACTATGATAACTCAGAAGTAGTTTGATCAATTCAATTTAAATTTTTGTAACATAATTTTGAGCATAACAATTTTCTTGAGGTGCAATTTGGTATAAATTGATCATTTCATTGATAAGTTATTAAATTGTGAAAAATGTATTGCTCTCTCAAAAGTAGCCCAAAAATATTGTCAGGATTAGGTAAACACACCAATTGTCCATCTTCACCTGTTTGACAAGGCATAATAGAAGAGCTTTTCAGGTATCTGTGGTATGTGACTGCCAGGCTGCAATGGAAATGTACTTTTCATGTGTTAATAGACCTGTTCATGAAGTTATTCAAATTTATGGATGTTTCTTTCCCGGGGAACTAGTAACGAGGTATTCCATTAACCTGTTATTAATGAATGAACTACATTACTTGGAATCCAGTTTGTATTCATTACTGACAAGCCTCTGACAAGCTTTCAGGTTGTCAAGAACAACCTTTGTTTTAAAAGTATGCATAAAATTTTGATATATTAGTGAACAGGTCCATTGCACAGATATCAATCAAGCTCCTCTATATTCTGTCTTATGATACCCTTTTTCCATATTGCTACCACGGATGACTGAGCAGCAGGCTTTAAAAAAAAAAGTATAATCAAGATCCTCTTGTACCAAGCAATTTTTGCATTTGTTATTTCAGTCTGAAACCAATTGCTGAGTTATTTCACTTGATTTTGTACATTTGAATAGACAAAATCAAGTGAAATAACTCAGCAATTGGTTCACTTGATTTTGTACATTTGAATAGACAAAAGTGTTAATGTCAATTCAAACACAAGAAAAAAATTAATACAAGCAAAATTTAGGTTTAATATTCTTTTTTCCCTTGATGACTTAGGTAGTTTAGCGAAATGTCGTGGTGCATAAGAACGCATCCGGAACGGACGCATCCTTATTGTGCGTGAAGACAGCAGGGAGCTCCGAGCCTTCTACATAACGATCGCATGGAGCCTATAATGCAGTCTTCCCGGATCCGAGCCAATCTTCTTGATAAATTCAAAGAAAGAAGCTCTTGGTACCATTCACTGATTCCGGAAGTACGCCCTCTTCTGTCAGTATATGTATATGAAAGGCTAGTGTGTAGTACTGGAACAATAACAACAAAATAAATAGAATATATAATTATTCTAAAAATAGAGTGAGTTTCCGATGGCATTGGCTTGCCTAACAGTTTATTGTTCTTTATGTTTTATTGCTCCTCTTATTCCTTTCTCTCCCCTTCTCCAATTCTTCTTATATTGTATGACTAGAATATGTCTATTGCATTTCAACGATCATAGTGTGCCCCCCCCCCCCCTCTCAGTTTTCTCCAAATATTCTGATTCTTGTTCTATTTTCCTCAGTTCGCATGGTTATCTTTAAAAAAAATATGTTATGTTCTAAAATGATAGCATGTGGATAAGACGTGGAAATCAATATCAGAAATTAAAGACGTGAATGATGATGGAAAAATCTACTTATAATTTAAGGGCAAAGAAAACGAGAGAAATGGACTTTTATAGGATAATGAGAAATGCAGTTTTGTATGTCTTTTTAATTTTCGAATTGAAAACTACATTTAGAACTAAAGACAAAAAAGACCCCTTTATATGTAATGATATTAAATTGTTCCCCATGATCATTTTCTAGATATGCAGCAAATAACTATTGTTGTAGCGAAGAGACAAGTATATAGTACAATGAGGGGATTTTTACTTTTAGAATATCTTATTATGATATCATTAACTCATCAACCCAAATCAAATCAATACTAACATTTGTCCTTGCTGTCGGCCTGAGACCTGTAATAGCCGCCTATGCATAATAACACTTTACTTTGTCATTGAGAACAATTGAAGTTTAACAGGGGATTTGCAGTTGGGCTCTCTCTCTCTCTCTCTCTCTCTCTCTCTCTCTCTCTTTCTCTCTCTCCTAATTCTTCTTTATATCAATAGTCAATAGACTTCCTGTCTTTTCATCGTAACAACAAACGCTGGCGCGGATCGAACGCACGTATAAAGCCGCCCCTCCCACTATTCTTCCGTCCCACGCATTCAACTCAACACAATAGGTCCGATCCCCATTGTTATTTCTCCGAAGAACTATAGCTCTATGCAAAATTTGAGACAAGCCATTCACTGTTCAAAGTAGCCTTTCAATGAACAGACTACAGTCTTCAGTGTATGATACATTATCTTGAAATAACTGATGTAATGGCAGGACCCTTTCAAAAAAAGTATTAATCATGTAGCTTTCAATGCTGGGTTAGTAATTGATTTCCCCCAAGCCTCATCAGTATAAAAACTGATGAGGCTACCCATCAAATGTCAATATAGACATGATTTTCATTTATCAGTATTGTCATTGTTGTTATCGTGATTATTATGATTAAGATTATGATTATAGCATTAGCATTATGGTTTTGATGTTGTTGTTATTATCTATTATTATTATCATCATCATCATCATAGTCATAATGGTATTGGAGCTATTTTTTACATCAGATGTGTTGATTTTCGGGGGTAGTGTATTAAAGAAGTGAAACTTATTGAGCCATATGAGTAGAGCATGGTGTGGTATTTCAACAATGGCGTAGCCAGGATTTTTCAATGGGGGGGGGGGGAGACGTAAAGGATCGACCCGCGTAGCCAGGATTTCATTTTAGGGGGGTTGAAGCGTGCGAAATTGGTGATTAGCACGCAAAGCGTGAAGGGGGGGGGGGGGGGGTTGAGAGAAAGATAACGGCTCGCAGCAACTTTTTTTTTAGGCGGAAAGTTAGTTCGACGCCCGGACTGCTTTTCAGTTATTTGGACGCAATACTGCACTGTATGTAACAGAGGTGGGTGCAGGGAGGAGGGAGTTCGCCCCCCCCCCCCCTGCCGCCCAAAGCGCGAAAGCTCTGACGTTTTATAGCAAATTTGAGAGAAAGATAACGGCTCGTAGCACCTTTTTTTAGGCGGAAAGTTAGTTCGACGCCCGGACTGCATTTCATTTATTTGGACGCAATAATGCACTGTAACAGGGGTGGGTGCAGGGAGGGGGGACTTTTCCCCCTCCCGCCCCAAGCGCGAAAGCTATGACGTTTTAACAAATTTGAGAGAAATTAAGATAACAGCCCGTAGCAAACAAATTTTTTAGGCGGAAAGTTATAGTTCGACGCTCGGACTGCTTTTCAATAATTTGGACGCAATATTTTACTGTATGTAATAGGTGTGGGGGCAGGGAAGGGGGGTTATTTTCCCCTTTCCGCGCGAAGAGCGAAAACTTTGACGTTTTAGCAAATTGTGATTGAAAGGTAACGACTCGTAGCGCCTTTTTATTTTTTTTTGTCTCAATTCTCCCGCTTTTTCGTTCTCACTTTTTTTTTAGGGGCTGAATAGGGGGGGGGGGCAGTGCCCCCCTGGGCCCCCCTGTCTACGCCTATGTATTTCAAGTATACAAATCGGAGATTAAAAACCATTAAATAGGAAAGGGACAGTACAGATTTTCCTAGATTACCCCTTCAAATGGGATTAAAGTGGCAAAACAAAAGCTTATGAAAGATAAGGGATCTTGTAGTCCAGACAGAAAGAGGAATGAAGATTGAATCAACGCCGATATCCAGGGGCATCGCTAGAACATTTGAATGGCGGTGGGGTGGGACACCCAAATTTGACATCAAAATTTTGGGTGTGACACCCAAATTTGCCGACAGATTTTTAGAGTGTGACACCCAAATTTGCCAAAAAATGCTACACGGTACACCCTAATCTCCCCTCACACAATGATACAAGAAAAACGCAGATGTAGAAGTCATGATCATACGGGCCCATTTTCGCAAGGGGATAGGCTGACGCCTTTTACCCGAATATCAACTTTTCAACTTCTAAATTAAAAAACAAAACAAAACAAAAAAAAACAAAAACAAACTTTTCTTAGTAAAAATGTACAGAAGTTATATATCAGGAAACCTCACTACCCAAATATGTGGATATTCTGGCACCTCTCTACCCGAATATGAAGTGGTGGCTGGCCAAACATCGGAACTTTGAAAATCCTCGGGAGGGGGCTATGTACAGCCCATTGCCGAAGGGGGACGCATTTTGCCCGAATATTATCTATTCACTTTTTTGAGAGCGAGGAAAAAAACAAAAAACCAAAACAAACCAAAAAAAGGTTTTCCTTCTTTTTCTTTGCTTCCCTTTTCCTGTCCCTCTTTTCTTTCTGTTTTAGTTTTCCTTTCCTTTTCCTTTTCTTCCCCTTTCCCTTTTCCTTTCTCTTTTCTCCTTTTTCTTTTCTCTTTCCTCTTCCCTCTCCCCATTTTCTCCCTCCTTTTTTGCCGACAGAGGTGGCGCATTTGCCGACAGCAATTTTGAGTGGGAGTGTGATCCCTCAAGCCCCCCCCCCCCCCACCGCTGCCGATAACTCTTATCGTCATATTTAAAGTCGGCATTATTTTGAAATTAGCTTACGATTCATTTACCATTCATTTTGGGCGCGAAATGGAATGTTTTCTCGTGTGTCTGAGAAAAAATACATTATGAATCTTATTCCGGGATACAATTTTCATATACATATTATTACTTTTTGCGGGGGTCCGTTTTATTGCCCCCCCCCCTTTCCCATCCCTCGATAGACCCTACAGATCTAGAGGGCCAGCGGTTCCCCCATAAACTTACTTCCAGTTCAAAGCGCTGTCGGCGAAAATATATACCGTTTTCTTTTTCCTGACAATTCTAGATGATTTGCATCTGCTATCATTTTGGTTGTTGTTGGTCCTAACCCCCTCTCCCCTCTTCCCTCGAGAACCTTGGGAAGGCCTTTGGTGTATTCCCAATATCATATGCCTAGTTAGAATTTAAAGTTGGCCATTATTTCTCCTTTCCACTGCTTAAATTTTCGGTTCCACACTCGCCACAAATATATCTGGGAAATTTGTTTCTGCTACCCCCCCCCCCAAAAAAAAATAGTGGAAAGTTAATATTCGGACAAAAGGCACCCCCTTCGATTATGGGCTGTCCGCCTGAGTCCTGTAATAGCCGCCTATGCATAACATGTTGTTATGTCACTGAGGGAAGTTCAGTTTAACAGGGATTAGCAGTAGGGCTCTCTCTCTCTCTCTCTCCTATTACTTCTTTATATCAGTAGTCAATAGACTTCCTGTCTTTTCATCATAATATAAGAACAAACGCTGACGCTGCTCGAACGCGCGTATAACCAAAGCCGCCTCCCCATTATTCCTCCGTCCTACATGCATTCAACTCAACACAATAGGTCCGATCCCCCATTATTATTTCTTCTTCGAACTATATAGCTCTATGCAAAATTTGAGACACAAGCCTTTCACTGAAGTAGCTTTTCATTGCACAGAGTAGGGGCTTCAGTGTATGATACATATCTTGAAATATTTCAAACCCTAACTGCTGGCAGCACCCTATAAAAAAGTGCTTAACTAAAGGCCACGTGCAGTTGATGTGATTCCCCCTCTGTTTTTCTATAGCCTGAAGTACCCAAAACGTGTCCCTTTTTTCTGAAAACTGTTCCATTTCTCTCTTATAGGTGCCCTTTTCTCCTTTTGATAAATGCCCCTAATTCTGTCTAATTTGTGCCCTTTTCTCATTTGATAAGAGCATTTATGCTTCTGATAGGTGCCCCTTTTCCCTTCTAATAAGTGCCCTTTTCCCCCTTCTGATAATTACCCCTTTCCCTACGTAATATGTGCCCTCTTCCTAATAAGTGCCTCTTTTCACCTCTTTTAATTGCCCCTTCCCACCTCTGATAAGCACTCTTTCCTCTTCTGATAAATGCCCCTTTTACCAATATTTCCCACTGTTTCTTACAAAAAGAGCCATATTTATATAGCTTCAAATAATCGGTGCGGCTTAACAGGTACCCATTACTAAACTACAGTGTAAAGCAGTGAGGCTGGAGGCAAGAGGGGCATGCCATGCCCCCCCCCAGCAAAGTATTTGTCATTCCGCTCTCTCGAATTTGCCATAATACTAACAAGTAAGGATAACATTTTCCGAAAATTTCCCCCAAACTCTTATAATACATAATGAAATCAAGCATTTATCATACTAAAGTATGTTGATATCGATGAAATCCTAAAGAAAAACGACAGGGTTAAAGCACGAATTAAAATATCTTTCGACATTCCCCAAATTAAGTTTTTCTCGTCATTTCCATTATATCGCCGTAAAAAAATGCACAAACATAGGACTTCAACGTTAGAAAAAAGTCTGAAAACTTTTGCTCCTCGCTTCGCTCGCACATGCCATCATTAGACTATCACACATTACTGCCAGTTAGGGAAGCTGAAACATGTCTAGAACCACAATAAAAAGGAAGAAGATGATGCTTGATATGTATTAATCATGTTCGGGGAGGGGGCAGGACTTCTATTTAGAATTTTCACTTCTAATTTTTACTAAATTATATTCACCGGCTTGCATGCACAAGCTTAAAAATAAACCGACTTTAATTTGTCAAGAACTTCAAGACCCACCCCCTTCCCACTCCCGAATTTTTCACACCCGTAAATAAAAGAACAGCTCACTTATGATCAAATCCTGGCGTATGGCCATATTTTCTCGTGGGAGGGGCTGATGCCTTTCAACTGAGTATCATGTTTGCATGTAATCTAAAAATGAAAATAAATGGATAAATTGCGAGCCAGCGAATTCGCATACTTTTCGTAATGATTTTTTTTCTTTTCTTTTCACCCTCTTTCACCTTCCCTTTTTTTCTCTGTTATGTGACTGAAAGGGAAGGGGAGGGGTGTATTCGCGTGTATTGCGAGTATTGCGGGGGGGCCCTTGGACAGGGCCCTTTAAACAAAAAAACGTCCTTGAACATGTGTGACCCGGCACCACAAAACCACCAAAAAGTCCCCCCCCCCGAAAAAACAAACAAACAAACAAACAAACAAACAGCAACCCCCCAAAACACAACAACAACAACAAACAAACAAACACACAAACAAATAAACAAATCTGATTTTATTCTATTTGGATAGAACAAAGTTTCAGCTTTAAACTTGAAACTTTACAACCCTTTTGATTTAGCGAACGAAAAGAGCTTGTAAGATAGGTTGGCTGGTATCAGTTAGGGAGGAAATGAGCTCTAAAGTTGAGGCCTATATTTGATTTGATTGATTTACATACATACATACAGCGCCTTTCCATATAAACATGCTCAAGGCGCTTTACAATAAGAAAATATGAAACAAAGTAATTATTTTGCTCTCCAAGTGCACACAACCAAATCCAATCGTAGAGAAAACAAATAAGTCTTAAGATTTCTTTTGAAAGATTCAGCTGAAGGGCAGGAACGAATGTTTAAGGGTAGACTATTCTTATTTTATTTAACAATTATAAGAACATATATATAATAACATACATGATAACATGAGAAAATAATATTGGAAGGATCGCCCTGCTCAGCCGTGCCATTGCAGCTCAACTGTTCTACAGAGGGGCTATTCAAGCGTGCGGAGCAAGAAAACAAGAAAGAAAATCAATAGAGAGTGAATCAAAAGGCCATAGCAACCGCCATGAAATTAATCGTCGGATTGGGTTGATATTTTGTAGGAGTGTTAAACATAGGTTATTCATTGTATTACCAAGAGTTCAAATTGTGAACTTTAGTCATTCGAAAGTTGTTATGAGGCACATGACTCGGAGTGTTCTAAGAACACTCTCCATTATGGAAAGATTAAGCGCACCTCGGCCGGTGGCCTGACACCTGCACTAGACAATGCCTATTCACTCCGTTGGGATGTCTTTCTTTGTTCCCTGTTACATAATACTGGTTTGTTACCTGTATCGTCCTTCTGTTATCATACACTGAACTTGCAATTTAGCCTATAATAAACTTAAATAGGACCTACTTTTTTCTTGTTCACATTGATTAACCCATGCAATTTGTTTTACATAGAACTTACATAGTCTGGGAACCTTCCCGAAACAGTCACCCCATTTTATATAAATTACGAGATTTTACCCCCTTACTTAGACTATCCATTTTATTCACAAAAAGCTTGTCAGCTCGAACGCAGCCGCCGGGTTTGGCCTGGGCTATTTCTCTACGTCAGGGGCAGCGGAGCGTCTTTCAAAGTGGGGTAGGGGGGCACCAGCCAAAAAGGGCACTTTTGGGGAAAAGGGGGCACCTATACAAGGGGTGAACATAAAGCGAAAAAGGGACCATTTTTGTGACATTGGTATTACCCTACAGTCCAGTTAACATGATTAATACATTATCAAGCATCATCTTCTTCCTTTTTATTGTGGTTCTGGACACTGCTTCAGCTTCCCCAATAAATTAGCAGTTGTGTGTGGTGGTCTAATGACTCATGTGCGAGAGAGCGAAGCGAGCGCGCAAAAAATTTTTAGACTTTTTTCTAATGATGAATTCCTTTGGTTGAGAATCATTCATAGCGATATAATGAAATTGACAACAGCAAATTAATTGGGGGAATGTCGAATTATCTTTTAATTCATACATTATCCCTGTCGCTTTTCTTTAGGATTACATCTATATCAACATACTTTATGCGATCTGCTTGCTTTCATAAGAGCTAGCGAGCGTAGCGAGGGAGTTTTGGGGAGATTTTCAGAAAATATTGCCCTTAATTGGTGAAAATTATGGGCATATTCGAGCGAGCGGAATAAGAATTCCTTTGCTGGGGGGGGGGGGGGGGTAGGCATTATGCCCCTCTTGCCTCCAGCTCCACTGCCTTACATTGTAGTAATATGTGTACCTGCTACTACATAAAGCCGCATCGATTCTTTGAAGTTAGATATGGCTCTTTTTGTAAGAAACAACGGGAAATATGCGTAAAAGGGGGCATTTATCCGAAGAGGAAAGGGCGCTTATCAGAGATGGAATGGGGCACTTATAAGAAGTGAAAAGGGGCACTCATGAGAAGAGGAAAATGGCACATATTAGATAGGAAAAGGGGAGCTTATGAGATGTAAAAGGGGCATTTATCAGAAGGGGAAAGTTGGCACTATTTAGAAGGGAAAAGGGGCACCTATCAGAAGTAAAAATGCACTTATCATCAGAAGAAAAGGGCACTTATTAGAGAGATAAGGAGCCAATTATCAGATTTTGAAAAGGGGCACTTATCAGGAGGGGAAAAAACACTTATCAGAAGGGGAAGGGGCACTTATTAGAAAGGAAAAGGGGCACTTTTAGTAGTAAAAAGGGCACTTATCAGAGAGGAAGGGGGCATTTTTTCAGATGTAAAAAGGGCACTTTTGGGGTACTTGAAAAAGTGGGAGGGCACTGTGCCCCCTGGCCCTGCTCTACGTTGACTAATTTTCCGACTACTGACAAATGAACGGGCTGCATTCTTTCCGTTTTATATGTTATCATTCCCTGCTTCAGTAGGCTATTCAGGAATGGATAAACAACTGAAAAGGATTGGCTGATATATGTAAATAATTAGCCACGGCACAACCTTTACAGGCCGCCCCCCCCCCCCCCACCCTTCGAGCTTCTAAATCACTTTGAAATTTTATTGCCATGACAACAAGAATATCTACAATATAATGCGAAATATTCATCAGTGCACAGCCTTATCACAATAATAACAAGAAAACAATCTTTTGCCTACTTATTAATACTTGTTATTATTATTAGTATCATCGACATCATCATCATCACCATAATGACAATTACCATCATGTTGGGGGGGGGGGGATGTAACCCTGTCCCTCTGTATTTGCGATTATGACTGAAGCAAGGCAATCAGAAATTACGATTTCCTTCGAATTTCGAACCTTTTACCTACTATTTCATGCACTTTATACTTGTGGGCGCATATATTACTGCACAAAATTCTGATGGAAATTGGGATCTCAATTAGGAAGAGGTCATTGACAGAAAAAGGTGATGGGCAGAAATAATTGAAGTCAATAAGAGCAATATATTTGAAAGGCACGCAATACTTTTAACCTCGTAATAATGATCCAGACTCTCTCGGATATTTGTTTTAACCATGAAAGAAGAAATAAATAATATTTATGAATAAACAATAATACTCTTCATGAGGAAAACATGTTTAAAACGGTATTCAAATCGATGTTCGTCTTGAATTCCCTCGTTAAACGATAAAGCCCAGATACTGATTTTAGCCTACCATGAAAATATATATTAAAAATATTTTAAAAAACAGAGAATTTCGATACTGATAGACTCACTGCTCTTAGTAAATGCTAGTTTTAGAGTCCCCAGTAAGATAGAACGAAACAATTAGATTGTTATTTACAAGTGTTTTTATCGAAGTATATAAATACAAGAATAGATAGATACGTATTGAGAAAATTTAATACAACGGATCATCATGAATGTGTCCCGCAGACTTGGCCCGTAATAATAGTGGTTTGCCCCGTAGAGAAAAACACGTAGAAGTATATAATAATGTAGCCGTAGAGGGGGCTATAGCGTTTTAACGAGTCTGCAGAGAAGACCAAAAATAAATCGCGGCTTTTCAGCACCGGGAGACGGGATCGCTTTTGTCAGACACTGAGTCTTCGTTCCCCAGGGGGTAAAATCCCGGAAGCGAGAAACGCTGTCGCTGATTGGCCGCTTGCGTTCTTTTGTCTAAAACCCCCGTGCTTATGCACCACGACATTTCGCTAAGCTACCTTAATCTTGACTTCACCCGGATGTCTCCTATTCAATATATAGCCTAGAGTCATTCAAAATGGACATAGTTCATTTATCATGCTATCATTTCCAGGAAGTTTACTATCAATTGCTTTATTAGTTTGATTTGATTTGATTTTTATTGGTTTCTGCATAATATTTTGAACACACATTTTTTTCAGGCATGGTACATTTTTCAGACATAATACATAATTATACATGTTGAATACATAATTGAATATCAAGACATAAATGATACATAATTGATTTTAAGGGCTACGGCATACGCAGATAGCTTGACGTGCCTGCAACACTCAGCTACAATCAAATTGATTACTCCCCTTTCAGACACACCATGTTATCCTATACTCATACGACGTATGGGTATATGACGTATGGGTATACGACGTATTGATATGAGAGCATTCAGACACAATTTACCGTTATACGATAATAGACCAGTTCACGGTTAGCACATGTCCCAAATGACACCGAATATTCAAAGATCTCAGTAAAACACGGAGAAGTCCCACTTTGTACATTTTGAAATAATCACTCCTACAGCGATGGAGGTGCTACATAACTAAATAGCCTTTGTTTCCCCCTTTCAAAGAATACTTCCACCTGTGAGTGCACTGCTTGTGCATAAATGAATAATGATCACATAACTTTCATGAGGACGTTCACAATTATTTTGGTCTGCAATGACCTTTATCTGCTCATGCGCAGACTGTAACCGTGAACTGGCTTATTGTCTCGTTTTAATTTGTCTATGATCGCAGCATTCAGACCTCGCGCACTGTCAGGTTTCATGGTTAGCTCATGAATATGTACGAGTCTCTCCCTTGCGCAGTACGAACTTTGCGCGGGCTTTGCGCATTGTGTTTATATAAGCCCCGCCAACTTATACGACGTATGGATATGAGAGCATTCAGACACAAATATACGTCGTATGAACATAGGATCATCGTACGAAACGATGCTCTGAGCATCGTTTCGATATACGAGGTATGAGATACGACGTATCAATATAAGGGCATTCAGACACATAAAAACGTCCATACGTCCTATATTCATACGTCGTATATCCATACGAAAACTCTCTAGTCTGAATTACGAAATAGATCTGTTCACAAATATATTCAAATTTTTTGCATACTTTTAAAACAAAGGTTGTTCTTGACAATCTGAAAGCTTGTCAGAGGCTTGTCAGACATAGCAACAAATAATGTATGCAAACTGGATTCCAAGTATTGTAGTTCAGTCATTAATAACAGGTTATAGTCCGTTGTCAAATGGTCAACAATGGGAAATTTTGTGAGGATTTTTGGAAACATGCATTTTTAGAAAATTTTAATAGAATGCTGATTTTGGTCAAATTTATGATTTTCGAATTATTTAAAAAAAAAAAACCCTTAATTGCAATAGGGATAAGAATTTCCACTGTTCGTATTTAAATGAAATTGGAGATGACTTTCGTGAATAATGCAGAAAATAAATAAATATATCAAATATAGGCTTTTATTCATTTTTTATTTTATACGCCCTCTACGATATTATGAAACATTGTCTTATGCTCTATGACTGTTTCCCGACAGTGTAAGTTACATCAAATCGTATATCAGTAAAAAAATAATCGATCAGTAGCAATTGTTTTCTTTGTACGTGTATGCTATTGTAGGTGTGTCCCTTTGTTTGTGTATGTATCGCAGCCTCTTTAGTGAAAATGAAATGAAGTTTATGGAAAATAACCAAATAAGATTATTTGTATTTGCCTTGCCGTCGCTTGTTAAAATTGAGAATAGTCGACAAGTTAAGTTATTGATTTCTTTAAACAACTTAAATGGAATGTAGTAGTGTATCTATTGCTTGTAATTTTGTTTCGCTAAATGTAAAAGGAATACGAGAGGAACCAAAGAGGCAACAAATTTTTGATTGGTGTAGAGACAAGCGAGCAGATATTATATTTTTACAAGAGACATACAGTACAAAGGATATTGAAGATAGATGGAAGCAACAGTGGGGTGGAAGTGTATATTTCAGTCACGGAACAAATCATAGTAAAGGGGTCATTATATTAATTGATTCAAAATTAGATGCTCAAGTTTTAAATGTAGTTACGGATGAGGATGGCAGGTTTATAATTATGGAGTGTGTTAAACAGGGATTACGGTTAATAATTGCGAACGTATAGTTTCCTGTTCGAGGGAAGGAATCGGAACAAATTAGCTTTTTTGAATGATTTTAATAAGACTTTAAAAGAGATAAATGAAAGGAATAATCCAATAATATTAGGTGCAGATTTTAATATGATTAGAGATAAAGACTTAGATTATAGGGGAAGCAGTAAACAAAATGTTCACTCTAGATTTAGTTTTGGTTTTGATAAATTTTTAGATGATCATTTATTAATAGATATATGGAGGAAAAGGAATGGTATAAAGAAACAATTTACTTATAGACAGGTTAATCCCTTTATGCAAAGTAGATTAGATTATTGGTTCTTATCTGAAAAGTTAGATGAGATTATTTTAAAATGTAATATAATACCCTCAGTAGCACCGGACCATTCAGCAGTTCAGTTGCACTTTCATAATTTGCCATTTGATTTAAAACTCAAGGGCTCTTACTGGAAATTTAATAATAGTTTATGTAACGATGAAGATTTTAAAAAAAATATGAAAGAAGAAATTTTGAGATTAAAAGAAGAATTAAAAAAAGAATTAATAGATAAGAGAGTATTATGGGATTTTTTGAAAATGAAAATTAGTAATTTTACTAGGAAATATTCTAAAGAAAAGGCAAGGAAACGAAAAGAAAGAATTGATTATCTAGAAAAAGATATATTGTCCTTAGAAAAAGAGTTATTAGATAAGGTAGATAAAGAAAAACTTAATTTATTGGAGTGTAAATGAAACGAGTTAAAGGCAAGTTATGATTATGTACATGAAGGGGTTAAAATTCGATCTAGAGCATCATATTATGAAAATGGGGAAAGGGACACTAGATATTTTACACAGTTGATGCAGTCTAATAAACGAAAAACAGTAATTCGGAAAATGTTGATAGGAGAAAAAGCCAGCTTTGATCAAAACGAAATAATACAAGAGATACATAGGTTTTATAGTAAATTGTATGCACAACCAATATGTGACGAAAATATACTTAGTAATAGCGTCTTCTTTAAGGATTTGCCTAAATTAGAGTCAGTTTCAGGGGAACTATGTGAAGGAAAAATCACACAGGAAGAATGCTGGGAAGCTTTGAAACAAATGAAACTCAATAAAACACCGGGGAACGACGGATATAAAGCGTTGAATTTTACTTATTATTTTGGCCGATCTTAGGAGATGTAATGGTTGAAACTTTAAATGAGACTCTTTGTAAAGGGGAACTCTCGTCTTCTCAAAAACAGGCGGTTATTGTTTTGTTTTGTAAAGATGGGAAAGACTTGTTGATTAAAAATTATAGACCTATATCATTATTAAATGTCGATTATAAAATTTTAGCAAAAGTACTCTCTATAAGAATTAAAAAACTCTTACATAAAATTATTCATATAGATCAGGTGGGGTATATACGAGGTAGAAATATAGGCGAGGCAATAAGGTTAATAGATGATATGATTTTCTATACTACACACAACAATATTTCTGGATTTTTAATGGCAATAGACTTTGAAAAAGCCTTTGATTCAGTGTCTCATATATTTTTGCAAAAAGTATTGCGTTCTTTTGGCTTTGGACCATCTTTTTGTAGATGGATCCAAACGCTATATAATTGCGCTCTGAGCTGTGTTTTTAATGGGGGGATATCTACCGGGTACTTTAGTATTGAGAAACGTGTAAGACAAGGAGATCCTCTGTCTCCATATTTGTTTATACTATGTATAGAGATCCTTGCCTATTCATTTCGTAAGGACTCTGCCGTTCATGGAATTAGTTTTGGTGATGTAGAAGTAAAACAAGTACTTTATGCAGATGATATGACCCTTTTTGTTAGAGATACGGCATCAATTAATAAAATAGAAAAGTTGTTTGAATGTTTTGCCCAAATTTCTGGTTTGAAAATGAATAAAGATAAAACTTTCATATTGTTGTTGGGTTCCCACCCTGAAAGAAAATATTGTAACCCCTTTTGGTAGATTAGTAGAGGTCATTAAAATATTGGGTATAACTTCGCATTAGATGTTGAGGTACAAGAAAGAATTAATTATAAAGAAATTCTAAGTAAAATAAAAAGGCTGTTAATATGGTGGAAACAAAGGGATTTAACTTTAATGGGTAAGATACAATTAATTAAAACGTTTGTACTTTCAAAATCAAATTATGTGTCATCACTTACCCCAGTACCAACTTGGGTTTTTGAGGAAATTGAGAAACTAATGTTTGATTTTTTATGGAATGGAAAAGATAAAATTGAAAGGAATGTGATGTTTTTGAATTATGATAAGGGAGGACTTAAAATGATAGATTTTCATTTATTTGTTTATACACAAAGAATTATGTGGATAAATAGACTCATACTAGGAGATTCGAAGATGGGATGGAAACGATTTTTTAAATATGAGACTCGTGAGGTGGGAGGTCTACTGATATTTTTTAGTAATGTTTCATTGAGAATGAGTAAATTGTCTTTGCCAAGTTTTTATAGGAATATGTTGGAAGTATGGGTCGCTATGAAAGAAGTTTTGCTTAAAAAGGAATCATGTAAAAGAAATGAGATTGTTTTTAACAATAAGCATATACGTTTGGACGGACATATGTACTTTGATGAAAGTTTATTCCTTAGAAATATATATAAATTACATCATATAGTCGACGGAGAAGGTGAAATTAAATCAACTAGAGATTTTCTAAGGATGGGGTTAAATAAAGCTGAAATAATTAAACTTCACCAGCTATTTAAAAATATTCCATTGACATGGAAAGGTCTTTTGAAGAAAAACGATTCGTGTAGGGACACTGATTTAAATTTAGAATTTATATTTAATGGAAGAGTTATTACACTGATTGATGTTACATCGAAAAAAATATATGCAGCTTTGTTAAATATGAAAATAGAAAAGTCATATGCAGTTAAAAATTTAGAGAGGATCTATACTTATTCTGAAAAAGACATTCATACAATATTTTTAAGACCTAGGAAATGTACTTTGAATAGTAGGTTAAGGGAATTTCAATTCAAAATGTTATATGAGCTTATATATACTAAGAAACATATGTACACATTTAAATTTTCAATAAGTAATGTATGCTCTTTTTGCGATAAAAATGAAGAGACCTATGAGCATTTATTTTTTACCTGTGATAAAATAAGAGTCCTTTGGAAAGATTGTGGTGATTTATTCAATTTATTGGACATTACAAATATAAACTGGGAGGGAATTTATATTGGAATAAAAGTTTTAAATGTAGGGAAGGAGCAGTTAATTAATCATATTATACTTTTAATTAAGTATATGATTTTTGTTTATAGCAGAACTAAAAAGAAACCCCCAACTCCTCAGGAAATTAAACAAAGATTGAATTGAATTGAATTGAAAAGGTTTTATTAATATTGCACTTCGCAGCCAAAAGGCTGAATTATGTACAATTCACAAGTTTTGCAATGACATGGTGTAAAACTACTTAAAAACAAATTCGATAAAAACACTGTTTACATAAAGTCTAGTATAACAACAAATCAAGGTTTATGTGTGAAGATCAAAGGTAAAAAGTAAATTAATAATAAAAATAAAGTGCGGTGAAGCATGAGTGAGTCCAAGGATGAGTAAGCAGTCCCATATGATTACTCGCACAAACCCTCTCACACTCAGTCTCCAACCTCATTCATACATGTCCTTCCTCACAACTTACACCAACTTAAAAAAAAACATTCAACAATACACTATAAACTCCCTTCCTGTACGCAAACCACTCAACCTTCTCATACGAATGCTCGCCCATCCATGGACTCACCGTTACATCGCTATGTGAAAACTAAAGATCTCCTTCTGAATCCTCACACAAAAATTTAAGAATATATCAGTTAAAACCCCAAAACACCATCTGAGTTGTTGTTATACAGATATGCCATGAATCACCCGAAAACCTTATTCAATATAAACATTTAAAAGAGACATTACAAGTGATAAAATTATGATAAATGAATAACGAAAATATTTAAAGCAGACAGTAAAATTTCTGACTATTCAAAACCGATCAGATGGAATTTAGCAAGTGAATTAAATATGGCATTGAGCTGTTTTTGTAACGTTTGGTTTTACAGTGAAACTGGCGATACTTTGTCCTTCTCCGCAATGAATAATCTACATCAGTGTTAAGAGGTAACCAGTGATTAAAAATTGGGCTATTGACAAGAGATAAGGCAAAACTAGTACACAATTGTTTACGTCTTTCTGACAATGGCTGCAAAGTACACTCTTCCAGAGCTTTGTCATAATTAATGTATTGATCACCTAACATGATCCTACATGCTCTTTTCTGAATGCGTTCTAAACATATAATTTGGTTTTGTGTAAGGTTTCCATCAAAAACAGGTACACCATAATCCAATATTGGGCGAATGTATCCCTTGTAGATCGTTATTAAATCACAAAGTGGTAATCTGTATGTTTTAAGACAACGAAGCATATAAAGTTTTCTGTTGCTACGACATATGAGGTCTGATATATGACTGTCCCATTTCAAATTACACTGCACAGTGATTCCTAATATCTTTGCTTTTTGTACATTATTTAAACAAACATCCCCAATAAAAATATGCCTCTGTTGAACAGGATTCTTTGAAAAAGACACATGCATACAATGACATTTCGATGGGTTGAGAGTCATATTGTTTCGAAGAGACCATTGGTAAAACTCAGACAAAGTATCTTGTAATTTAGATGGATGTGACTGCTTACGACTTTCAACTAATGTAAGATCGTCGACATACTTGTAGTATGGTACTTCTGAGTTAACACAAGCATCATTAATCATTATGAGAAAGAGAATTGGTCCTAATTTTGTACCTTGTCCTATACCAGCATGGGACATTGACCAATCTGAAAACTGACCAAGGTATTTCACTCGTTGTTGACGATGTTGAAGAAAATTCAAAATCCATGAAATAAGACAAGGCCGGACATGAAGGTTTATTAACTTTTTAGCAAGGATATTGTGATCAATGCGATCAAACGCTTTTGAGAAGTCTGTGAATATAAGTGTAGATATAGACTGAGAATTTTCTGCATTTACATGAATTTGGTGAAGTAATTGAATTAAGTAATGATTTGTCGATAGACCTTGGCGATTTCCATATTGATTAATATCAATTTGATTTGATATGTCTTCTAACAACCATTTACATATAAACGACTCTGCTATTTTTGCAAAATAACTAGTGAGTGCTATGGGCCTTAAATTCTGTGGTGTTGCTGGTTGACATTTAGGAATGGGTACAATCTCCGATTGTTTCCACTGATATGGTACAACTGACAACTGAAAAGAAGTATTCAAGATATCAGTAAGTGGTAAGCATATTTCCTGGGCAAACTCTCGAAGAATTCTAACAGGTAGGTCTTCCCTAATACCAGACTTTTGCTGATTTAAGGTACTCAGTTGTCTAAATACTTCATAACGTCTTACAATAGGACAAGTTTCCTGAGCTGGCAGGTAAGCAGGTAAGTCATTCCTGTCAAGACTTGGAAGATTGCGGGAAAATGAACGAGAGGAAAGAAAATTAGCTGAAGAGCGAGGTACATTAATATACCACTTTAGAAAATGGGAAAACTTTCACACATAGGGACGGCGAGGCGAATGCATCTATTTCTCGATGAAAAAAAAAAACCCCACTTAAAACAACAACAACACTGGAACGGCTGCGATACATTACGCTTATATGAATTCTTTATATGTCGGGGTGTACGTGTTTGTGCGTGTGGGTGTATGTATGTGTGTGTGTGGATTAAGGTGTGTGGGAGTAGGTTAAACGGGACACATGTATTGTGTGACTTAAGTGTTGTTTGTGTGTTTTTGGGGGGTTTTGGGGGGGGGGGTTTTGTTGGGGGGGGGAGGGGTTGGGTACATATATTGTATGACTTAAGTTGTTGTTGTTTTTTTTGGGGGGGGGGAGGGGGAGGTTTGGGAGAAAAGACAAACATTTTCTTTCAAGTACTGTTTTTTTTTAATGTATGAAAATGTCTGCTAAACAGGTTATGAAAATGCACTTTTTTGTTTGTTTTATTATTAAAATCTAGGTTTAAGCTAAAATATCAATGTATAATGCATTTAGTTTTGTTATGAATAATATATACAATTTTTGTTATGTTACATAATTTGTATTTGACTTGAGAGAAAATAATAAAATATATCATTGAAAAAAAATATCATTAGATAATATGATAAAATATAATATAATATATAATATAATATTCATTTTATCATTTACTTTGAAAATATGTTGGCACATTGAGTGACAGTCAAAATCAAATGTTATATGTAAAAAGAATAACTAAAAGAGTGCTATACAACACGATCCACACTTACACCGACAATTCTCTTCTTCATAGTTTTACTAATTTCTTTTTTTCTCAGTATTTTGTATTTAAACAGCGCACTCTTCCCCTCTTTTTGGCTCTACCAATCTCTTGCGCAACACGGTGTGCCCATTTCCAAATTGTTTTCTTTTTAAAAAATAAATATTAATCTCATTTTTCTCTGTCATTGCACTGCATCCTGGCGTTATGTTCCTAAATGAGAACCTGCCTTGTATATCGGATTCAGACCGACAGCCCACGAGACCGACATTTACAAAAGGTTCCCTAGACCAATAGCCAACGAGAACCACAAAACACAGAAATATGCCTACATGAAAGGGGAAATTTTGGTCTCTTAGTGGCCATCCGTCTAGTGAACCCTGAAAAAACTTTCAGAAGGCCCGGGAAACCTGGTGGGCTGTAGGTCTCTTGTAATTTTGGTCCCTTGAGCTATAGGCTTTTGGCATCAGCTCCTACATTATTGGACCTCATACCACTCACATTAATTTCTTTTGAATCTCATGAAGCTGTGAAATAAATCTTCATTTACGGAAGTGATTGAATGAAGGAAATGTTAAGGTGTACTCTTTGAAAATATTATAAATCAATGTATTATTTAGAATTATTTTGTTTTTATCTAAATGCGCTATTAGAATTCTCCTTCCACCTTGCTTAACTATCTCTCTCTCTCTCTCCTTCACTTCCTCCAAAATCCAAATACATGTAATTCTTATGTTTTTCAACTTCACGCTATTCACTATGAATTAAATATTTGCCTTCTTTCATTTGTATAGAATAGGTATTACATTAAAACAAAAACAGTTTTTTTGGTGTGTTTTGTTATGTAGTAATTACCTGCCTTAGTTTTTTTGTTTTAAGCCTGTTTCGTTTAGGGCATCCATCATCTCTGTATAATCTAAAATTAACATCTATTTCTCTGTAAAGACTCCAAAATGGAAATATTTTCAATTCTTTTGATAACAGTAAATGGTAGTAGATCATGGGCATTGATAGAGGGCATTGATGAAGAAGAGAAACAGAAGAAAAAGAAGAAGAAGAAGAAAAAAAAAAGAAAAGAAGAGAGAGAGAAAGAGATCGTTTAGCAAGATGGGGAAGGGGAATTCCAATAATCATGATAACAGCTGAACAGTATGATATCTCAATTTGCTTTACAAGAAAATAAGCACACTTGAATACAATCACTTGTGTAGGAATTGTAAATTTCACAGCTTTATGATGGGATTCGAAAGAAATTATCCACCTTAATTTCTATATCAGATCCAAGAATGGAGGAGCTGATGTTACATATCACGATTTACATTGATGTTTAGCTCAAAGTATGACAAACTTAAATATCTCCTCTGGATCTTCTTGAATGAATGGAAGTTCATGTTTCTGCGATAGCATGCCGAAGTGCGGACTTTTAGATTCATGGTAAGGGCAAGTTATTGTTAAAGAATAACGCCAGGATGGAATGACAGATAGCATTTGATGAATCGTAATACAATACTAAAAGAGAGGCAGCTATCAAGACGAAAGTTGCTTGTTGTACAATCATTGTTTAGTATTCTAATTCTGTTGATATATTCTTTTATACCACTTTTGATTTGACTGTCACTCCATTTTCAAAGTATAATGAATTATGCCATTGATCTATTATTGGTCACTCATATACGGTCTGATGTTTAATACTCTAGGAAACAGTCATTAGAGCATAAGACAATGTTTCATAATTATCGTAGAGGGCGCATAAAATAAGATATGAATAAAAGCCATTTGCTATAACTATATATTTTTACGCATTATTTTTTCATGAAAGTCATCTATAACATCATTTCTATATGCAAACAGTGGAAATTCCTATCGCTATTGCACTTTAGAGCATTTTCTAAAAAATAAGTAAAACACCATAATATGACCAAAATCAGCATTCTAAAAATACCTGAAAAGTAACTTTAGACCCATTTTAAAATTTGGAAACTACGTTTATAGTTTAAGTCATGCCATTATCTTTCTAAAAAGGTATGTTTCCAAAAATCCTCACAAAATTTCCAAAAAGGCTATATTTTGACCACTTGACAACGGACTATTAAATGGAATACCTCTTTACTAGGTCCCCAGGAAAGAAACATTCATGAATTTGAATAACTTTGTAAACAGGTCTATTAAGAGGGTGACTTGAGAAGAAAGGAAGGAAAGAGGAAGGGAAGAGTGTTGGTTTTCTTTCAACACAATAATGATACACCTGCTGATCTTGCAGATTCACTAGTGAATGAATGATGAATGAATTATGCCAGGTCATGGACGATTACACAATAATAGACCTGTTCACAAAGTTATTCAAATGTATGGATGTTTCTATTCTGGGGACCTAGTAACGAGGTATTCCATTAACCTGTTATTTATGAATGAACTACAATATTTGGAATCCAATGTGCATACATTACTTGTTGCTATGTCTGACAAGCCTCTGACAAGCTTTCATGTTGCCAAGAACAACCTTTGTTTTAAAAGTATGTATAAAATTTTAATATATTTGTGAACAGGTCTATTGGTTGAGCGTACATACAAACAGTTATACATTTCCTCAATATTTGAGGTTAGTAAACCTTTGAGTTCATGTGCTATTCAAAATAATACCTTATGCAGGGGAAATGGACTAATGAGCAGAGACTTTTTAGATATCATGAGACAAGAAGTTAGAAGGCTGTTTCAAATAGATTATGGTTATTCTAAGGATCAGTAAAAGTTCTGTTAAAGCTCAGATACACTGAATCACTTCAAACAATTAAACATTGAAGCACAAAGCAAAATTTCATTTAAAAAAAGATTTTAGACTAAAGTTACACATATATACGACTTGACCTACATTCGTTGCATCAGCCCAAACTTGGTACCAGGAAATTTTGACGACGTTATTTATAGCCGTCGTTGCTCAGTCATCCGTGGAAGAAAAGCTATGAATAAGGTAACATTTGACAGAATACAAGTTTCTCTCTTTAATATGAAACAAATTTCAAGGTCACATTGGATATGACTTTTTGATTAGGAGAAGTTGGGTATCCTTTTTTGATAATTAATGTATAGATAAATAGTCAAGGGCACATTTGATCAGCAAGGTAGATGAAATAACCTAGCTTGAAAACAACTTCAATACATTTGTCTTTGTAATTTTTTCGCAATTCACAATACCAAATCTTTGATTTCTCTATTTCATTTTGCAATTTAAAGAAATTCCCATCGGGTTGTTTGAATATCCAAATCTTTAGAAGGAGCTACGTTTAGAAATTCTTATTCATTGGATTATTATATTCTTTTTCTCTTTGAACTGGTATATTTTTTAAATGTATTATTATTATTACATCTTAATGGTATATTTTTGCTCTGAGTGCGGTACTTGGTCGGGAAGAAGTACCATTTCGGTTACCGTAATTAAGTTTGCCGTCCTCTTCACCGCATGCTGATAAAAATAAATATTCAATTCTTATAGAATGGTTATTTATTTCCGGAGCATTTGATCAATCACAAGTACAATAACTCTTGAATAAGCATTCAAATAATGATAATCCGAAACATTACAGTGGGTATGCATTGGAAAAGAAATTGAAAATAATACTTCCGGAAAGCACAGTTTATGAAGGGAATACTTATCCTGATTAAAAATTAAAAAAAAAAAAAAAAAAAGAAGAAGAAGAAGAAGAAGAAAAAAGAAAATGGAAAAAAGGCAACGGTTTACCAGAAATCAGTCTGAGACATTTCAAAAAGGCGCCTACCCATTTCGCCGTAAAATGTGACCCGGCACCACAAAACCACCAAAAAGTCGCAAAAAATAATTTTTCTGATTTTATCATATTTGGATAGAACAAAGTCTCAGCTTTAAAATGATATATGACTCATTATAATTGAAACTTTCTAACCCTTTTAATTCAGCGAATGAAAGGAGCTTGTGAGAGAGGTTTGCTGGTATTAAATACGGAGTAAGAAAACAAGAGAGAAAATCAATGGAGAGTGAATCAAAAGGCCATAGCACCCACTATGAATGAATTGTCGGATTAGGTTGATATTTGAAAGAAGTGTTAAACATAGTTTATTCATTCCATTGCCAAGACTTCAAATTGTGAACTTTAGTTGTTCGAAAGTTATTATGATGCAAATGAGAGTGTTCTAATGGGAGATTAAGAGCACCTCGGTGGCCTGACACCTGCACTAGCATGACTAGACAATGCCTATTCACTCCTTTCGGTTGTCTTTCTTTGTTCCCTTTTACATAATACTGGTTTGTTACCTGTGTAGTCCTTCTGTTATCATACACTGAACTTGTAATTTAGCCTATAATTGACTTGAATAGGACCTACTCTTTTTCTTGTTCACATTGATTAACCTATGCAGTTTGTTTTACATAGAACTTACATACTCTTTCCTTGCTCACATGAATAAACTTGATCGTTCGTCCTTTTTCAGACTCTGTTTCGTCATCGAAATGGAACTTAAAACTGCTCTGTAATTTGCTTTCGCGACTATTGGTGAACTGTTATATCAGTATGATGAGATTGCTGAGAGTTTATTCTTTCTATCAGTATAAACATTATTAGGGAAATGTAATTTTAAAGGCCCGTGAGATTGCAGTGATTTTACGTGGGTGAGCAGTACCCATTAAAAAAAGATCATACGGGAAGGCGAAGAATTAGGAAGAAACCGAAGCTGTGCGAAAAAAACTGGTCTAGAAAAACTGTTTAAAATTCGTCTTATGCTGTGTTTTAAGCTTCCAGATTTTGATATAAGGTACAGAAAAGAACGATCTTTCAGAAAAACCAAAAATCCCAAAATAAAATTTTCCAACCCAAATTTCCATTTCAGCTGTTTACATAAAATCACGGGTTGCGACTTTTTGGTGGATTTGTGGTGCCGGGTCACAAATGGTCTAACATCATCACGGCAGACTATACTTTTTTTTGTTTCTTTCCATTTTTATTTCTTTCCCTTTTCACATAATCACATACAAATTATATCATACATTGAAAGTAATCACATAATCACATACAAATTATTCCATGCATTGAACGCAAAGTATATCATGTAAATGGACTTAAAAGTCTCGAAGGTACGACGTGCTTCCTCAAAATTAGAGAGAGAAAAAAAAACCAGGGATAGGCACATAATCACACACAAATCATTTCATACATTAAACAAAATGTTAGCATGTACATGTACATCATTCAATTGGATTAAAAAAAAAAATGAAAAAAACTTAAGATATGCTTCATCCAAAATTTGAAGAAAAACAAATTCAGGGGAAAAGGTACCTACATGTATACCCATGAACGATTTTACATTCTTTTTTTTTTGTTGGTTATTAGTATCATTTTATTCATTTATTTTCAGTGAAATCAACAGAAAATAGAAACATTACATTCTTGATCTGTGAAAAGGGAAAGAGTTTATCCACATCCCCGTCCTCTCCCCCTCCCAAACCCCCTCCCCCACCCTTCACCCCCCTTCACACACACACCCCACACAAACACACACACACACACACACACACATACACCCAAACACCCACAAAAAAATATATGCCCTATTCAAAACAAAGAAGAGTTCAACTCCTCCCACTTCTGTAAATGTACATGTAATTTGCCTCTTTTCTTCGCTAACTTCTTTTCATTTTCTCTATAACTAGTAATCAATTTTAATGTACGTTCTAAGGGTGGAATCATTCCCTTTGACCTTGCAGAAAGAAATAATATGTTTAAACAAATAAATTACAGTATTACACATATTTATCCTGAAGATTTACTCGATAGCCCAAGAAATATCTCATCCCATGACCCTAGTCCAATTTCAGATAGCTTCAAATGTCTTACTACTTCTTCCCAAAGTGTATGAACTATTTGACATTTAAGGAACCAGCGTGGGTATGTTTCTGCCTCCTGTTAACAAAAGGAGCATAGATTATCCGATATAAAACCAAATTTGAATAGATTCTCATTAGTATAAACAGCTCCATGTAATAATTTAAATTGGAATTCTCGCAGTTTGCTACAGAGGATTGAGCCTTTAACTCGTAAAAATATTTCTCTCAGTTCCACGGCGGTGAAATTAAACTGACTATGTCCATCCCTTACCTGTAGAACATAATCATTCTGCAGCTGCTTAATAAAGTAATTATAAACTTTCCTTGATTTCAAACCAGACAATGATTCATCATTTTCTGAAATATTTAAATAAATATCGTATTTAGAAGTATCAATATGCATAAACTTTTCCTCCTTATATTTATCTGGAATTACTGAACATATGTCATGTATTTTTTAACAAGCTATTACCTTTAATTCCCATATTCCAAAAATGAGAATACGGTTTCATTTTCCTATTGTTTATAACATCCCGAAACATGCATATTCCCTTTTTTAAACAAATCTTCATCATAAACCGTTTTATTTCTTATAATACATCTGTATTATTGAATATGATAGGGTTATGTTTATCATCTTCATAAAATCTACATTCTTTCATTTCTTTGCCAAAGCTTAAAATTTCTATATAAAAAAAAGGGGGGGGGGTATGTTCTTCAGATCCATTTTACCAATATCATAGTTACATAAAAACACAAAACGACCTCCCATCTTTGAACAACAAAACTCAAAAGATGTCTTCCATCCAGACAATTCCTCCTCATTCAGTAAACGCTTCAACCTCATTAATCGTTGACTTTTAACGAAAATTTCAAAATTATTCATTCTCAGCCCTCCGAATTGGTAATCTTGGTACAATATTTTCCTTTTTATTTTATCTTTCCCTCCCCACATGAAATCAAACGATATTCTTTCGACCTCCCTAAAAATATCACGTGGGACTACTATTAAGGAGGAGATATAATTAATTTTTGAAAGAACATACGTTTTTAACAACTGAATTCTCCCCCAAATAGTGAGATCCCGTTGTTTCCACCAACCCACCAGACGCTTTATTCTACTTAGTATTTCTTTATAATTCACTTCATTCTTTCTTTTAAGATTTCTTGAAATAATTAACTCTCAAGAATTTTATTTCCTCCACACTATGTCCAAACAAAAGTGAGCCAGGTTTCTCCCTCTCATTACCTTATCTAATAAAGTTTGTTTTTTCCTTGTTAACCTTTAAACCACTGACATTTTCAAAGTCTTCCAAAATTCTTTTCAGCTTTTCTATGGAACTAACTTCTGTTATAAAAATAGTTATGTCATCAGCATACATAATTTGCCTGATTTCCTTGTCCCCTAATTTAATTCCACTAATTTCCTCATCCCTCCTTATGACTCTAGCTAAGGTTTCGATTACTAACACAAATAAATATGGTGAAAGAGGATCTCCTTGTCTGACCCCTCTCTTTATTTGAAAATAACCAGTTGACTGCGCCCCCCCCCCCATTCATAACACAACTGCTACAATCACTATATAGAACTTTCACCCATCTGCAAAAATCCTCCCCCAAACCAAATGATTCCAATACTTTATTTAAAAACAAATGTGAAACACTATCAAAGGCCTTCTCGAAATCCACTGCAATTAAAAAACCAATTGACTTGTTCATGGAATAACAAAACATGCCATCTATTAGCCGGACCGCCTCCCCTATGTTTCTATTTTTAATATATCCAACCTGATCATGGTAAACTACTTCTAAAACTTCCTTTATCCTTTTTGCTAAAACTTTTGATATAATCTTAAAGTCTACATTTAAGAGTGTTATTGGTTTATAATTTTTAATGTACCTTGTATTTTTACCTTCCTTTTCAATTAATGTGATAACTCCCTGCCTTTGAGAATTTGACAACTTCTCTTTATCAAATGTTTCGTTTAATGCCTCTACAACCATTCCCCTAGTATCGGCCAGAAAGTGTAATAAAACTCTACGCTTAACCCATCGTTTCCTGCAGGGGCGGCGCTACAGGGGGGGGGGGCAGGGGGGCGGCCGCCCCCTATCATTTTTCAAGCGAGCAAAAAAAAAAAAAAAAAAGAGGAAGAAGGGGGGAAAAGGGAGAAAGAGAAGGGGAAATGGAGAAGAGAAGACTAGGCCATGCAATTATGACATAACTGTTATAGTCCTATTTGTTATTTCAAGACCCTCGACGTGCAACGTTGCTATACGCGTCATTTTGCCCCCCCCCCCATTAAATTACCCTGGCGCCGCCCCTGGTTACCTGGGGATTTATTGAATTTAATCTCCTTTATTACTTCAAAACATTCGTCTTTATTCAATTGTGTTTCATAAAAGTTCCTGATTATCTTTAATATCTCCCTTTTATCCTTAACCACCTCTCCCTCCTCACTGTTTATTTCTTTGATTACACTTTTTCTTTTATTTGACTCCAATAGTTGTGTGAAGTATTGCGTATTCTTTTCACCTTCCTCATACCATCCAGCCCGAGAACGTACCTTTAATCCTTGACGAGAATAGTCATATAAAAAATTTAATTCCATTTTCTTTATTTGAATTTTGTCACTTATGGTCTTCAAAGGTGTGTTCACCAACTGTTTCTCCAGATTTCTAATTTCTTCCTCCAAAATTGCAGTCTGATCTTTTCTTCTCTTTGCCTTTTCCTTCGAAAAAGTTCTAGTGAATTCTATAATCTTCATTTCCATGAAAACCCCCAAAACAATCTTATCTAAAATTTGAGGTCGCCAAATTTTCTCTAATTCAGTAATTCGTTTTTTCATTCCCTCCACAAAATCTCTATCTGCACAGAGGCTGTTATGAAACTTCCAATACGACCGTCCATAGGAATAATTCTCAACAAAGTTACTGAATCGCAGTCTAATGGCAGAATGATCGGGAGCGATCGACACTAGGATATCACACATATTCACAAGATTTCTCAGTTAGGATGAAATAAACCAATAATCTAGTCTACTTTGAACCACTGGTGATCTCTGTGTGAATGTATATTGTCTCTCTTGTGGGTTTCTCTTTCTCCAAATATCTATCAAGTCATAATTATTCAAAAAGTTATCAAAGACATTTTTAAATTTAGTACTTTTTAATCCTTTCTTTAGCCCCATATAATCTAAATTCTCATTCATAACAGTGTTAAAATCTCCCCAAGTATCAATGAACAACCCCGATCAAGCGATAAATAGACTTCTCCATCTGCGCCAAGAAATCAATTTGTAAGTTTCCTTTATACCTTGTAGGAAAATAGACATTTCCTAAAATGAATGTCTGACCAGATATTTCACACTTGATGTAAATACAACGGCCATCTGCATCAGTAACAGTTTCGTTTACACTTAAAGGTCACGTAAAGTTTTGGTAAGCCCTCAAAAACTGTTTGTCAGATTTCTTCAATTTTTGTCTATAAATAGCAAGATACTAGCAATACTAAGACACTGTGAAGATTTCGCCTCCTAAAGTTTAATATTAAACAAATAAGAGGCAAAAACTAATTTATGTGCCGGGACAGGCACGTAAAATTCCAACAAAGGCAGCATGTGCTATACACTGTAAACACACGTGTAAAACCAATGATGAGTATAGCTACACACAGTGCACACACGCTGTCTCTATGCGAAGCCCCAAGACTGCTGTGCGGGGAGCAGTGATCAAGCATTCCTTACAGATATTTACACTGAAATTCACCAGAAATCATAGATGGAATATCAAATGATTTCTTACAGACATCTTTTGATACGAGGAGAACAACATGAGACTATATTTAACATGTTTCTTTCCAATTTCATTATTTACTACAATAAATCAATGTATCTACCTATTATGCTAGTCTCCGACTACGCAAGCCATTCGAGTACAAAAAGTCACAAATTGTGCATATCCCCCCACCCAGGACATCGCCTTCCTCCGTGCACGTTGCAAGACGCGCGCGCACACTCGTCCTCTTTCTTACTCGCAGCCTACGAGTCTGCAGCTAAGTCTTTTGCGCTTAAAAATTATCAGAGTTTTTACTCTTTTTTGGCGCGTTTGGATCGCTTTGTGTTCCTATTCCCGTTCCTTTTGTTTTTAAGTAACATTAGGACGGCTCCTTTAGTCACGTTTTATTTCGTTTTGAGGAAATTTTAGATTAATTTCTTCGAGGATTTTTCCTCTTTACGGAGCTTTGCCCCACATACTCACTTCGGTGTTTTGTTTGGGCGGCTTCGCCCGCGTGCCTTTTGGCATTTTGGGTGTGTTGTTTGTTTAGTGCATATCCCTTTGTTGAGTTTGACTGCGGTTTTGAGTTCTCAGTATTGTGTTTTGTTTTCCTTACAGTTTATTATGTCTTCCGAGGATGAGGTGTCAAGGCCCTGGCGGCCCGTGGGCTCCTCTCCTTCTCTCCTTTCTTCCGATTCAACAGCGGTTGTTTCGGCGGACTTCCCTGGTTCGTCCATCCCTTCGGGGGGGGGGGGGGGGGTCGTTTTTGTCAGTTTCCGATAAGAAAGGTTCCCCGAGCGCCCGCTCGGGTAAGTTGTCTGCCCTGCCTGGTACTTTTGTGCCGGGCAGATCAGCGCGGACAGCTACAGGTAAGGATAGCGCCCTTCTCAATTCCACTTCTCCTACTGGTTTAGGGATTGCGAGTTGGGCGCTTGCTGGTACGGTCACTCGACCTCCCGTCTGTGCTGCCTCCTCTATGTCTACTGCCATAGGGAGCTCCACTCAGGCGTGTACCGGCACTGTCTGCGGACAGTCTTCTGCTCTCACGACCTCTATGTCTACTGCCATAGTGACGGCTGACAGCTGACTCTTCCCGTTTCGGCGGGGGGACAGCTGCGCGGTCACACCTCAACGGGGCTGCTTAGCAGCATACCGCCCCAGTCTTCCTCCTCTTGTAGGGCACGGCTGGCGGGGCGGGTGGTCCCAAGTGCTGTCTCCCGACAGCCGCCGGGCCTCGGTCATAACCTGACCTCTTCTGCCTCACCACTCCCTAAGTCCTCTCGGCCACCTGGTGTGACCGGGTCCGGGGCTTGCGGGCATATGGGCGCTGCCGCCCTACGTTTGCCCGCTCCCGTTGGTGATCCGTCTATCTCACCCGCCACTCTTGTGCATGGTGTGAGTGTGACCGAGGCAGCACCCCTTTCATGCGGTGTGTCTGCTTCTGTTCAGCCGGGAGGCTCTGATGTTTCGCATCAGCCTGTTTCCTCCCGTGCTAGGAAGCGAGGCTCGACTGCTGGCGATGTTATTCCCAGCAAGAAGCCTAAGGCCAAAAAGAAGAAGTCTAAGAAGGATAAATCACTCCCACACCTAGCTTGGCGTCTGAGTCTGGCCCTCTGTCGGTGGATGGTTCGGTTTCCGTCCCTAACCCCGACCCTGGTCACATCATACCGGCTTCGGTTTCTGTTGTGGCTCCTCCTTCCCCTCCGCCGGCGGCACTTGGTGCCCCGCCTGGGGAGGAGTCTCTGTTGGACCCGTGGGCATACCAGTCTTCTTTTCAGACTGAGCCCGATAGTGACTCTGTGTCGCAAGCTTCGGCTGCGACTTCGTCTACTTCCCAGGCCGCGGTGGAGCCGCAGGCCTTGCAGGTGTTAGCCTGTGATGCTAAAGCCCTGCTGGAAAAGTATTTGCCGGAGTCTTTTTGTCAGGCTCCGCCTGACCGAAATCCGGCCTCGTTGCTGTTCAGACAGCAGGGTCCTCCCCCTGGCATCCCCCTTACGGAGGACTTCAAAGGGGAGTTTGACAGAGTTGCATCCCGGGATGTGTCTGCTTTGCCTAAGTTCGGAGTCGGTCAAGCCTTCTCTTTCAAGCCTGAAGATGCCCAGGGCTTCTTCTCGGCTAAGTCCTTTTCCCCGGAGTTTCGTGGTGTGGCCCAGCGTCTTAATGTATCGCTGAAGGCCAAGCCCTACCAGTCTCAGGACAAGCCTTTAGCCTCCCTTTCTAATAAGATTAGGGCTGGCATGCGGCTTTCGGCCTACTTAGGCTCGTTGATTAATCTTCGAGCCAGGTCGGGGGAACTCGGTGTCTCGGAGGGTGATTCAGCAGTCTTAGATGATTTGCTTCTCACCCTAGCGGGCCTTCAGTGGTCTCAGTTATCGGCGGCTGCCGTTTCTGTTACAGACCAGCGCCGTAAGCTGGCGCTCTCGGCCCTAGGCGTTCTTGATTGGGACATTCCGTCTCTTTTGCAAGACGTGCCTTCTACTGGCCCCTTCTTGTTTGGAGGGCATTTTGCCCAAGTCTTCCAAAGGGAAATAGACGGTCGTAAACAGGCTGAAGATATGGCCAAGCATTTTCGGAAGCCTGTCTCTAAGTCCAAGGTCTCGACCCAGATTGGCAAGCCCAATCAGCGTCGTGTGACTGTTACTATTCCCGCCCCTGCTCCCTCCGCCAGGGTTGCCTCTAGGGGCAGCCAACGCGGTCGGGGTTCTTTCAGAGGCAGGGGTGTACGCAAGATTGTCTCGGCCAAGCCTTCCTCTTCGGAGAAGGCTGGCTTTTGAGGTCTTGCCCCGAGCGCTAGGTCCTGTGGTGGAGGTCGGCGGACGGATTCAGTTCTTCCTCCCAGCTTGGGAGGCTATCACCGAAGACGCCTTCGTGCTCTCCGTAGTGCGAGACGGCTTCTTCGTAGATCTGCTAGAGCCCATTCCAAATGGCGCTATCCGTGTCCGTCCGCCGCCCATGTCCGCCCCTGCACGGCGTCACGCCGTCGCAGAAATTTCATCTGTGTCTCTCCCCAATTTTCGTTATCCCCAAGCGCTCGGGGAAACTTCGTATGATTCTGAATATGAAAAGAATCAACCAGTTTATTCCTGCTGTTCACTTCAGGATGGAGACGCTGGCGTCTATTCTGCCTCTAATCAGGCGAGACGATCTGGCTGTCTCCCTAGATCTCAAAGACGCATACTTTCATATTCCCATTCACCTTGCGTCGAGAGACTTGCTAGGCTTCACCTTTCGGGGCGAAACCTTTCGGTTTCGCGCCCTTCCGTTCGGCTTGCGCCCAGCCCCTCGTGTATTTACACAAGTGGTGGCTGTTTTGGCCGCGTTTCTGAGAAGTAGCGGTCTCCGCCTTTTTGTCTACCTAGACGATTGGTTGCTAGTTGCAAACTCGGAGGTGCTGTTAGCCGATCAGATCCAGCTCTTGGTGCGTTTGACCCAAGATCTCGGGTTCCTGATCAATTGGGAAAAATCGGAGTTGTCTCCCTCTCGTGTCCCGGTTTTCCTGGGTGCCGAGATAGACATTCCGAATCAGTTGGCTCGTCCCAGTCGGGACAGAATCCAAACGATCACCTCGTCGGCCCGGGAGTTACGAGTAGCCCGCAGAGTCAGAGCCAGGCGCTGGCTTCAGTTTCTGGGCTGTCCGGCCAGTCTGGTCGATATTCTCCCAGACTGCAGGATTCTGATGAGACCTTTTCAGAGGCATCTCCTAAGGTATTTTCGTCCGGGCAAGGACTCTCTAGCGGCTTGGATTCTGCTTCCAAGAGACATCAGACTCCTGCTTGTCCCTTGGACGTACAGTTCCTTTCTTGCCCAAGGCAAGCCGTTCCGCACTCCGCTGCCGTCGATTTCTCTATCAACAGACGCCTCTGGGTTGGGGCGGTCATTGTGCAGGCAGGATGGTGTCGGGGGACTGGTCTCACTTGAGCACCATCCCCCATATCAATGTCCTCGAAATGATGGCAGTTCTTCTGTCGCTTCATTTCAGGTGTCACCTTGTTGGGCACACAGTGCTCGTTCTTACGGACAATGTCACGGTGGCTGCCTATATCAACCGTCAGGGCGGCACCCGGTCCTCCACGCTGAATGCCATGGCGGCTCATCTGTGGAGATGGTGTCATTCCATGACCATTGTTCCTGTCGCCTCGTTTATTCCTGGCCAGGACAATCTAGTTGCAGATTTCCTGTCTCGAGGCAGGTGTCTCCCCTCGGAGTGGAGTCTCCATCCGGAGATTTTCCACCTCCTTCTCAGGGTCTGGGGTCCCTTGGAGATCGACCTTTTTGCGTCGACCTTCAATCATCAGCTGCCGAGATATTGCTCTCGGGTCCAGGATCAGGAAGCGTGGGCGCTAGACGCCTTCTCCCTCAACTGGCAGGCTCTGCGGGGGTATGCCTTCCCTCCCTTTCAGCTGATTCCTCGTGTCCTCAGGAAGATCAGAGAGGATCAAGCTTGGGTCTTACTCATAGCTCCTCACTGGCCCTTCTGAATCTCCTGGACGGCCAACCATTTCCTCTTCCGCTGAGATCGGACTTGGTAATGCAGCCCCTCTCGGGGATCCTCCACCATCATCCGGCAGCTCTCCATTTGACTGCCTGGCCGTTGTCGGGGAGGATGCAAGAAACTCGGGACTCTCTGAGAGGGCAGCCGAGTTTGTTTTGCAGAGTCGTAGAGACTCCACGAGGGATCTCTACAACTCTCGGTTAGGGGCCTTCTTTAGTTGGTGTGAAGACCATGGTGTCTCACCACGTCGAGCCCCGGTTGGCCTTATAGCGGATTTTCTGATCTCCCTCTTTGATAAGGGTAGATCGATTTCGACTATCCGTGGTTATCGTTCAGCAATTGCCGCTATTCATGTTGGCTTTGCTGATGGTTCGGGGGTTTCTAACTCCCCTCTCTTGGCTAAGTTGACGCGGTCCTTCTTCTTGAAGCGTCCCTCAACGCCCAAGTTAACTCCGTCTTGGAGTCTACCCAAGGTCTTGGATTGTTTGGCTAAGCCACCCTTCGAAACTTTGGGTAAAGCGTCGTTACATCACTTGACAGTAAAGACGCTTTTTCTGGTCGCCATAGCCTCTGGGCAAAGGAGAAGTGTTCTTCATGCCCTTTGCCTTACCCCGGGACACATCCGTTGGGAGTCTGGAGGCGTGCGACTCATTCCTAAATCCTCGTTTGTTGCGAAGAACCAGTCGGCTTCTTCAGGTCCGGTTGAGATTTTTCTTCGCCCCTTGTCACATCTTTCCTCAGTTCCCGAGGATAAGGTCTGGTGCCCTGTGAGGGCCTTGAAATGGTACGTGGATAGGACCAAGACTTGCCGCAAGGATGATCAACTCTTCGTCATTACCCGTGAGCCCTTCTCCCCTGCCTCTCGTGAGTCTATCTCGAGATGGCTTGTTGAAGCTATTCAGGCCGCCGGCCCTGAGGCTTTAATTTCGGGAGATAAGCCCCGTGCTCATGATACTAGGGGCATTAGTACTTCCTGGGCTCTTTTTCAGGGTGTGTCACTTGCTGACATTATGAAGGCTGCCTACTGGCATTCCCCCAATTCCTTCATCTCCTTTTATCTAAGAGATATTTTGTCTGATGAAGGATCCTTCTCTACTGTGACGTTGAGAGCGGCAACGTCTTCTCTGGGACCTCATTAACCTTCCTCTTTGGGACATGCCACCCGTTTTTGAGTGGGTGTTGGTCTAGCATAATAGGTAGATACATTGATTTATTGTAGTAAATCATTAAAATCAGAACTGATTTTATTATTTGCTAGATAAATATATGTATCTACCTATGCCCCTCCCTCCTCCCCTCTCCTTGCCTAGCAACATGTCCGAGGTTTGTTTTGGGGCTGCTCGTTAAGAGGACGAGTGTGCGCGCGCGTCTTGCAACGTGCACGGAGGAAGGCGATGTCCTGGGTGGGGGATATGCACAATTTGTGACTTTTTGTACTCGAATGGCTTGCGTAGTCGGAGACTAGCATAATAGGTAGATACATAGATTTATCTAGCAAATAATAAAATCAGTTCTGATTTTAATGTTTGCTACCAATACTGTACATGAGCTTTAATTCTAGACCGGGGGCTAAGAGCACTATGACACCCCGACTATGATTCGTACCATGGTTAAAAAAGATACTGCCACTCCAATCCTTTTTCCACTCCTCTTCCACATCAGGAGTGCTGTATGTTTCCTGTAAAAAAATTACTTTTCCTTCTTTTTTCCTACACCATTCAAAGATATTTTTCCTTTTTACTTTGTCCCTTATACCTCTTACATTCACAGAAATGAAAGTCATGCTGGATGCCGTATCAGGTAAATGAATCTAAAACTCAACAAGGGAGAGAAATCTATTTTCAGCTCATTACTATCCCCTATTACATGTACACTAACATATTGTATGTTGCAACATATACGAACATAATTGTAATAACTACAAAAAAGCAGCGTAGGGTCAAAGCATTTAGCGAAACACACACTTAAACATGCAAACAAACACCACACCCACAAACGCAAACACACCTCCAAACACACACTCCCATGTCCTACCCGAACCCAGCACCCCCAACCTCCACCCCAGCATCCCCAACACCTGACAAAACTCGCAATTACACAAAACATCGCGTATATCCTGTATCTCTCCCACCCATTCCCGCTATTCCACTTGTAACTAAATATATAGAACAAATGAATTACTGCAGGTCGATTACACCCCCATAAGAAACCATGGTCCATCTTCCCCACCTTCTTTTGTCAATCTTCTATTTTACACCTGGATGAAAAAGCACTCTGAAAACTACTCTGATCAAATTTACCTCAAGAAACTGCTTCTCTTTTATCTTTGCAATATGAAATACTCTTAACATTTTTTTTTCTGTTCCAAACTAAGGATCTTTCAACATATTTTTTCCCCCAACATTAAAAAAAAAAAAAAAAAAAAAAAATTGTTTCACAACTTAAACACCAAAATGTCCACCATCAGTAAATATTCCTTAAAAACAGTGTCTAAATACATTTCCTCTATCCCCATCCAAATTCAAAACTGTTCTATCCTGCCTTCATTGTACATACAGCCTGCAATTCAAAATATGCACTATCTCACCCTTCTATCTACCTTCCACAGTACGCAAAAACAAATGACCTACTGCATATCGACTACATCAATAATCTTTGCATGAATAAAGGGATACAATCTAGAATAAATCGCCCTATTTCCTCCCCAGCATCTTCATCCCTACATTATATCTTCTCACCTACCGGAACCATAGTACATGTTTCCTATCTTCCACTCTTTTGTCAGTATTTTATCAAAAACACCTGGATTAAAAAAAAAAAAAAAAAAAAAAAAAAACGCTCTGAAAACTACTCTAGACTAACTTTGCAAAAAGGTATAAAAGAACGAATACTCTCTACATTTCTTTTCCTATACATTTCTTTTCCTGTACTAACCAAGGAGTTTCAAGAGCTGGAGTTCCAACTTGCAACAAATTATCTCAAGCAGCTGCTCCTTTCTAAGGATGCACAAAAGAATCTACAGGTGCGCTGTAGCCTTTGATGTCCGATGTTCCAAGCCGCCAACTTCATGGGAAAGCTTGAGCAGTGATTTTTGTCACAAATGAAATATATTTCACTTTTTATTTGAATAAACAAAGTGAAATATTCACATATGATAAAATTGAATACAAAAGCCTAATTGTGTCCAGAAATTTGGCTATATTGTATGATAGTAGTTTCAATTTGTGGAAAAAAGGTAAAATTTTACAATCCTAAAATCCCCAATTTGACACTCTTCCGATTACTCCCTGCAAACGAAAATAAAAATTGCAATTGTTCAAGTACAATTAATTATGATGTTATATGTCAGATTAGTGCCCACACATGCCCAGTCGCGCAATTTTGATTCATATATCAGGGAATTTTGTACAATTTCTTTTCGCTTGCCCCCAGTAAAGGTAAGCACTGTGAACTGCTCATATCATCAGACTAGTGATAGCGAAAAGTAATTATCATTACAAAAGCATATTTTCCTTTGAAAATGGCCCGTAAGTTTGCAGCCAGGCAGGAATCTTTTGTCTTCTTATCTGCAAGGAAGATCCAGTTAAGCACATGCCTGACATATTTTTCCTTGGCGGCTTCGAACATGGTTCAAAGGGAATGAGCTACATGTGACCCCAGCTCTTGAAGCTCCTTGTACTAACTAAGGTTCCTTCACGTTCCTCCGTCAATAAAGATTCCTTAAAAGTATAAAAGTAGTTTTTAAATATTTTCTTTTTTTTCCTTCTCAAATCAGAGGCAAGAACAGAAATCAAAGACAAAGAGAAATATCCTACTATCCCCATCTCAATTCAACCTGTTCAGTCCTGTCCACATGTACAGCCTGCATTTCAAACCATCTCCCTGTTCAAACTATGCACTGTCTCACCCCCTTCTACATTCCACATTTCACAAAACAAATATGCCTTCCGACATATCAACTACATCAAAGGAAGGTCGCCAAGCCCAGCATCTTCACCCCTTCATTATATCTGCTTACCTACAAGAACCAAAGTACGAACTATCCTCATTTCAATTCAAGGCCCATGTACATTCTTTTTCTGTTCCACATATTTTGTGTGGAATACATTCCACAGTTAACAAAAAAACAAACAAACAAAACAAACAAACAAACAACAACAACAACCCACAAATGGCTTCCTGCATACCAACTAGTTAAATGGTCTTTTTCATGTACTCTCCTACTCTTCCCGTTGTAATTCAAAACTGACCTTTCCTGCCTACATTATACAGCCTGTAATTCTAATACATTCCACAGTTAACAAAACAAATGACTTCCTGCATATATCAACTAGATCAATGTTTTCTTTCATTTACATGTTGTAAGAATGAATCAGAAGAAGGGTTAAAACATGCTTGACCGAAAAAAAAAAAAAAAAAAAATTAAAAATTCTACATTCCACATTGCCTGCATTCCAAATTGCCTCCTTCTACATTTCCTAGTTCCCAAAACAAATGACTTCATGAATATCAATTACATCAATGGATTTTTTCCTGTAATACTGCATCAAAAGAAGGGGTAAAGCATGCATGTCATGAAACTTGCCTCACATCTCAGAAACTACACTTTCCTCCATCTTTCCTTAAAAAAATAAATTAAAAAAAAATAAAAATAAAAACGAAAATGTTCTTGAATTTGAAAAAAAAAAAATGCTTTCCTTTAAGACAGCTTTGGATATAATGTATTTTCTTTTCGATACGGGGTTCCGCGGTAAAAACCCAACTACACACAACACCCACTCTCACACACATTGACTTGTGGGGAACTCTATTCATTTCTCCTGTTGTATTTTGTACCCCCACAAGCACTTCTCCTATTGTATTATGTAAGGGCACACACACACACATACACACACACACCAAAAAAAAAAAAAAAAAAAAAAACACGTTCACGTAAAGATTCATTTGAGCTATGGTGCACGAAAAGTAAGGAATTCAATGTAAAATCTGGGCAAAAATTATCACTATATCAATTATTTCAACAGTAGCTATGGTTCGCAGTCCAAATCCGTTTGAACATGATAACTCAGGAATATATGCTAATTCTTGTACATAAATAATGAATATCAAATGGATGTTCTACAATTCATGTGAAATTATTTTTAAAAAACATAATGAAAAGGCAAAACATATCGAAAGCCAACCTAAAAGCGTTAAATCAAACTCAAAATATAATAAACGTTAGTTACCGACCAACGGAATGGGTAAAACTGCCCTAAATAGAAAAAAAGGAGATGTAAAGAGAGGACGTATTTAAAGATACGTATAGGCTAAAATGTATCTGAAGAAAATTAGAGAAAATGAAATAAACCATGATAAAAGAAATAAATAAAAAACACAAATCGAATGAACACAAAGGCTCCTTCGGTGCAAAGTACTCTTAAAATCATACGTAGAATTCAGTCAGTCATTGATACAATTTGCATGTCTGAAAAAATACCTAAATTAAAATCGATAATCAATGAGAGCGAGATATTGGATTCAATTCTAATTTGATGACTATACGACTTGGACAACCCTTAATAAGAAGTAGGAGATAGGTGAGAAAAACAACCAATAACTCAACTTTTATAATCTATGTAAAATCGAGGAAGATTGGCAAAGCTTCGAAGAGCCTCAGTGTAGATACGGATACTACGTAGTAACCAGCTAGAATGACCTTGATTTTTGTGGTTGCCTCTTTTGTATAAGCGGATGTGATCTAAGGGCGACGAAAATGAAATTATCATCTATCATTTAGAATAAAGAAGCAGTATAGTGATTAGTTAACCAGGGCTGCGATTTAAGCGGGGTGGGCTGTTTCCATGGATAAAGCTTTTGTTTATTTTTTTTTGTATGTACGCACATTTATTTTATTATTTTGTATGAAAATCTAGATCCGACAACCTGGCCCCAATAAAAAGTGTTCTAATCACGTATGTTATCATATCACTGGCACTTTCATAACTCAGACGTAATTGAGATAACTGAACAGTTGTACCATCTCCACTCTTGAAGTTTATAGGTTAATTTTTTAGAATAAATAATCTATAAAAGTATCTAGGAAACTAACATAGTCATTTATCAAGGAAATATGTTTTCACCAAAAACACAGCATAGATTTACATATTTATCTTCCCACTAAGCAAATATATGCAAGGGGTGCCGATGTATTCTCCTTGTTAAACACTCACTTTGTTTATCATCACACGTCAGTCATGGAAATCATGATCGAGGAATCAGGCTTGAAAAGCTGAGCAGTGTTTTAGCCACTCCTTCTTTTTCTGTATTTACTGGAGCTGTTGTAATTAATTGTATCGTTGAGGGCCATAACATTGATTGATTGAAGCTTGAAAAGCTGACCAGTGTTTCAGCCCATCCTTCTTTTCTATATTTACTGGAGCTGTTGTAATTAACTGTATCGTTGAGGGCCATAACATTGATTAAAGGTGGTTCAATTTCGTTGATACATCATTCACTTAAAAACGAGTTAATGATGATGAATAGATGACTGGAAAGTGAGATCTGTTATAGTATTCAATATCGTTTTTGTAATGATTTTGTAATGATTATGATAATGACAAAGAGCACCACTCGAAAATGAAAAGGTTTCTATTTTATTGTTGAGGAGTGAAAAAAGACGGTCATAAAACGTAATGAACACATTTCCTTTTGTCGTTATGATCCTATCTGATTGATTATGGCCATAACTACTGGATTCATCATAATGCTCTAACGTTGACGTCAGTTATCATACGATTTAAATATACCTTCGGGTATATCATTGGTACATCGGTACATGCACTTAACTATATCTTCGGTTCTTTCCTTAATTATTTCTTTGTTTATCCTCTAATCTATTCTCTTCTCTTTCCTTATGTATTTCTTTGTTTTTTCCTATTGTGATATCCTCTTCTCTTTGATTGGTTAAAACTATACATCTATTCCAGACTGCGGGAGTAGATGTATAGTTGTATAGTGTCATGTGATCTGATTGGTTAAAACTATACATCTACTCGTCAGCGGTACGGATGTATAGTTTCACGTAATTATGGCACTTTGGCCCGCTTACTATACAACTATGCAACTATACATGCGTAGCTCCTTACAGTTGCACAGTTGTATAGCTGTATAGTTTCCTGTGATATGAATGGTTAAAACTATACATCTACTGGACAGTTGTATAGTTGTACAGTTGGGCATATTTATGTCGTTTTCCGGCCGTCATATACGCATATAATAGTTGCATATTACATTTGTATAGTAAGCAGGCCAAAGTGCCATAATTACGTGCAACTAAACATCCGTAGATGTATAGTTTAAACCAATCAGAACACAGGTAACTATCCCCGTAATATCGAATGTATTTATAGTTTTAACCAATCAGAACACGGAAAACTACACAACTATACACTTACTCGTATTTCGAATAGATTTAAGGTTTTAACCAACTAAAGCATGGGACATTTTTTCAGGGGTATAGGAATATTAACAAAACATAATTATTCCATATGAATCATGTTACGTTTATTCATATTGAAAGGGGTGGGCCTCATGAACTTCCCAAAATATTGGTGATTAAATATGAGAGTCTTACTTCATGTTGTTGTTCGGCCAGTGATGTTCTTGGACAGTCGGTACAGGCACATATTGTGGTATTTAATCCCACATTTTCGTGTTCAAAACCATAATGGGGAACATTATAAAAAAAAATCTTATTGCCATCCTTTAAATATATTTTGGCTTCTATGGTGTTTAACAATCAATAAGAACAAAACTAAGAAACCAAGAAATATTGGACTGCTGATCAGAAACACTTATTGCATCATCTAATTGTCATAATTAAAAATTCAGGGTATCTAAACAGCTCTCATCTACAGGATATTTAAATATGTGTTCACTACACGATGTTATCAACATTCGACTCTTGTATAACTACTCCTTGAATCCTACCCTGTTACCCATCGGACGGCTATATACAAAGGGTAATTAACTTTAGGGTAGTTGTTCGGAAGTACTTACGGACGATGCCCCTGTATATTTGTTATTCGAGCTTCATTGGACGTTTGTGATGATTTTTGGAAACATATATTTTTGGAAAGGTAATGTTATGAATAAAACCACGAGTCTTGTTTCCAAACTTTGAAATGGGTCTAAAGTGACTTTTCCGGCATGTTTTTGAAGTGGATTTTGGGAGCTTTTATGACTTGTTAATTATTATGTATAAATATTATTCTTTACTGCTTTATGGATGTAAATTCCTTACCTATGTATAGGTATACTATTACATATGATTTTCGAGAAGCAATCATGCATAGAAATATATGATTAATGCAAATTATATAGGTTTTGTTAATGTCATATTTTAAACGCCCTCTAATGACTAAAAAACATGGTAGTCTGCTCGTGTTAGTATTCTCGACAGTTATCAAGTTAGATCGAGGGTAAAGATATGGGAAATTATTGAGCCAATGGCACCGGAAGGTGGGAAAATGGATCATATGCCCCATCCTCTAATTATGTCAAGTAGGGGGGAGAGATAGATTTTTGCCCTCCATAGACCCCCTCTTTCTTTGCTCTCACATGGAAACTTTATCTTATCAAACGTTTAGATTTTCATAAATCAATTCAAAAATTAGAAATTAGAAATCAACTACTTTTGCAATAAATAAGAATTTCAGAACAAGGAAGTAAAATACCAGATCAAAAGTAGCCCCATAAATGAGTGAAATTATGTAAGGAGAAAAATTGTGTAAAGGTGTTACACAGCGTAATATTTGGCAAGATGAAAGGGGAGGGGGGGGGGGGGTCAGACCAATTTATGCCGAAAATACGTGAAACATTTTTAAAAAGCATGTAAGAGAAGAGACTGGGGGAAGTCAGAGAGACATACTGGTGGTTAAACAATGAGAAGGAAGATTAAAAAAAGAAATTGTTGTAACTATTGGAATTGATTAAGATAAAGATCAGGGCCCCGTTGCATAAAACTTACCATTAACGGTAACTTTGCCATCAATGGTAACTCCCATGGAAACCTTGATTTTGATTGGCTGTTGAGTGATGTTACCATGGTAGTGATAGCAGAGTTTACCATTAATGGTAAGTTTTATGCAACGGGGCCATGGAACAATAAAAGAATACATGCGTTAGTAATAATCAGTGTTGATCATTCAACTGTCATTCTATTTAATGATAGCATAAAAATATCAATACGGGAGCGCCGACACCTTCATTTGGCAGGCAAACACTCGAAGGGGGGGGGGGGGGAGGGGTACCTCAAGGGATTTTGACAAGGCATTCGTTCAAAAATGTACTGTGCTTACTACGTGCATACCCCCCCCCCCCCATCAAACACACAAAAAGAAGATCATTATATTTTGCGTTATTTTAAAGGCCATATATTGAGAAAAGGAGTGGTATGCGTTTTTATTTGGCAATATTAAAATGTGTGTATCAAAGAAAAAAAAAAATCCTTTTTAAATTTTTCAAATAGCTCAACTAGAAAGTGCAATTTTTAAAATATAAAATCACCTTTTTGAGGGTTTGAAATTGTCTCGCAGTCCAATTTCGGCAAAATCCTAGCTTGTTTACTTTTCTATGCAAATTAGCACTGACGTCATTGGGTAGAGTCATATGACCTCCGCGGTACTGCTGCACAACACAGCATGGACTGGTAACCGCGACTGAAGAGAAACTTTGGTCGACATGATTTTTATACTTCAAAATTGTGTTTCCAAATCCATCAGTTTTGTTAAATATGATATGAAAACTAGTTTACAACATTTTATTACAACAAACAACCATTTTTCAGACAGTTCGCACAAGTTTACATGCACGAAAACTTAAAAAAATCGGAGCCGACTTGCTTTCCAACTTGGCCATCATCAAGACTGGATATTCTCATACACACACTCGCCGCCGATACGAACATTTTGTTCTCACAATTATTTATGGTATATATCTTAAAATTTAAGAACTATATGATTAAATGTCTACAGCTTTTAGATCTTTTGATACTCAAAACCATGGGTTAAAGAAATCACATCGCAGGCAATCATACCCAGTAGTCAGACCCGTACACATGGTAGGCTACATGTACAGCGACGCGGTGAAACCCCGTAGGGCTCCGCTTGAGAACTGGGCTAGATCTGATACACTACCGTGGAAGAAAAGAACAGAGCTACTCTGCGAGAATCGCTCTTTTCTTCCTAATATTGGTCACAGCAGTGAAATATCTGGTGAAACACCTAATAAAGGTTGGTTTTAACTTGTCACTTGACATTTTTTGGAAAAAACGATACTATGACTTCGAACTGAGTCCACAAAATCAGCGCAAAAGAAAGCGACTCTCGTTGATGTTGTTTTTACACACGATTTCAATAGCGCGCGTTATGCACCGGATGAATTGACCTGGATGAATTGATCAACTCTACCCAGTGACGTCATAGCAGGTCAACCCCGCTTCGATGTTTATCGGTCTGTTTGAGAAATCTGGCTCAATAAGGGCAATAATCAATTCTTGCAATTGGGGGTCGGAAAGAAATCAACATATGAATTCTTTAAGTGCAATTATTATTCATTTCTTTGCATCAACACTCATTAGGCCTGAGACGAATTAGATGTATTTGTCTCCGCTGGTAGCTGAGCGGTGTACAACGTGTTTAATGGCGCAGTCACATACCCAGGTAACACGCTGATGTTGGACCAACGTTGGAAACTCGCAACTCGTTGGACGTTGGACAAACTCGTTGTACATACGTTGGACCAACGTCAGTCAAACACATTATTGTTGGAATCAGGTTGTTTGACTAACGTCTTTCCAATCTAACGCCATTTTGTTGGAAACAGACGTTGATCCCACATTGGTCCAACGTTGAATAAAAATTTCTTTTTGTAATGGAAACTCGTTGGAAAAACTGTTTGGAACAACGTGGGATCAACGTTGGTCAAAACTCTAATGTTGGAATCCAGTTGTTGGTGCAACGTCTTTCCAATAGTATGCCATTTTGTTGGAATAAGACGTTGATCCAACATTGGTCCAACGTTGAATAAAAATTCCTTTTTGTATTGGAAACACGTTGGAATCCAGTGTTTGGAACAACGTTGGACCAACGTCAGTCAAGCACGTCATTGTTGGAATTAGGTTGCTGGTGCCACGTCTTTCCAGTAATACGCCATTTTGTTGGAATCAGACGTTGATCCAACATTGGTCCAACGTTGAATAAAAATTCCTTTTTGTATCAGAAACTCCGATGGATAAACGTTGGTCAAAACTCTAATGTTGGAATCCAGTTGCTGGAGCCACGTCTTCCCAGTAATACTCCATTTTGTTGGAATCAGACGTTGATCCAACATTGGTCCAACGTTGAATAAAAATTCCTTTTTGTATCAGAAACTCCGATGGATAAACGTTGGTCAAAAACTAATGTTGGAATCCAGTTGTTGGTGCAACGTCTTTCCAATAGTGCGCCATTTGGTAGGAGACAGATGATCCAACATTGGTCTAACGTTAAATAAAATTCCTTTTTGTATCGGAAACTTGTTGGAAAAACTGTTGGAACAACGTTGGATCAACGTTGGTCAATACTCTAATATTGGAATCCAGTTGTTGGTGCAACGTCTTTCCATACAATACACCATTTTGTTGGAAACAGACATTAATCCACCATTGGTCCAACATTGAATATAAATTCCTTTTTGTATTGGAAACACGTTGGAATCCAATGTTTTGAAAAACGTTGGACCAACGTCAGTCAAGCACGTCATTGTTGGAATCAGATCGTTGGTACGTGCCAAGTCTTTCCAATAGTACGCCATTTTGTTGGAAACAGACGTTAATCCAATATTGGTCCAACGTTGAATAAAATTTTTTTTTGTATTGGAAACACGTTGGACTCCAATGTTGGAACAACGTTGGACCAACGTTGGTCAAACACGTCATTGGTGGAAAAGGGTTGTTTGAATAACGTCTTTCCAATATAACCCCTCTTTGTTGGTAACAGACGTTGATCCAACATTGGATACATGCTGGATGTTTGTTGTAGGTGATGTAAATCTAACATTGGAGTGACGTTGTATGGGAGTGCACACACTCGTGGAACATCCTCGAGACCCATTTTTTTCCAAGAGATACTTCTCTGGAAAGGACCAAGCGAACATTTAGTGCGTGACGTCAAACGTGGATGGTGTGAATAGTTTCCTTGTGATATTACATGTTGAGATGACTCTCGTGCTGCAGTCAAGACAGTTAGATATACAGTACAACTGATAGCTGGATCAATCTTGTTTGAGCCATGTGGTTCGAAAGGAGCTAAAAAAGGTTAGAAAAATTAGGTAATCTGGATATAATCACATTCAATTTCCAATGACAATACTGGGCTAGGAAATGAAATGGTGTGGGATGAACTACCCCAAAACTTGAGCGTATTTAATACCTATTTCTCTTTAAATTTCAATCTTGGTAAATCAATCTTAAGATGCACATTTTTTTTTCGCGATTAATACAAGTTGTACCAGTTTTTGTATCGTTCCACTACGTTCTCTCTGATTTTTTTCAAATATATATATTTATTTTTATAAAGGTTGTAATATTATTTTTAAAAAAGCTATTGGCAAAATAGTGTTCTTTATATTATTTTGCCTATTCATATAAAACAACTTCACTATGTTATTCATATATTAATTCATTCCCTTTTACATTTCCCTTTTATAAAAAATATAATAAATTCTAACGGTCCAGAATCGTAAAAATAATTTACGATCACGATTCAACCTACTCTTTTATTATATTTTCGATTCATGTAGGCATTTCCAATGTGTAAAGTTTGCGGTGTCAATCAGAGGATACGCGCAGATAAAAGAGACCGCGCATCAAAGAAGCCGTTAAGGCGCCTGGAAATGTAATACATTTTGATAAACAGTTTCGGTGTCAATCACACCGTCATGTTTGAAAGTTCTCACTGATAACCGTGGGAATAGAAAAGGCTCATTTTGAATTGTGGTTTGATAGAGTGAAGACATATTTAGTAATTCTCTCATTTCTACTGGTTTTAATACTACTGGTCAAGCGAGTTTTTGTAATGCCTAATGCCTAAGCAGAAGGCAAAGAGAAAATCGGCGGCGCCTACGGCTACCGGGCAATCCGTGATGGCCAGAAGTCCACCTACTGAAGCTCGTAGGACAGCAGTGCGGGGGAGAAGTGTTCCAGCTACCTCCCCAGATGCAGGGGCCTCTACCAGCACACGGCAATCGAGGCGTCAGGAAGAAGAGGCGGCCCGGCCTGATTGTATTCTGCCCAGTGAAGAAGGTGAGCATGTTCAGGCCCCTTGGCCTACCGTGCGCATTGATAGTCACAATAGTTGTCCTACTCCCGGGGGATTTGGGGTGGAGCATGGCCAAGTGGGGCAGGGGTTACAATTGGGTAACCCTGAATTGCTGGCGGCACCAAGGGAAGCCTTGGGATCCTCGCTGCCCTTGACATTGAGGGAAAAGATTTGGAGAAGTGAGTTTATTGATATGGGGTTACTTTTGAAAAATGCCCCCATACCACAGGAAGAGACAACAATGGTGCTCACGTTTTCCGGTTCCAATTTGCAGCTGCAACCGCAGCGTAAGATACCACGAATTACATCGGTGGAGCAATGGACTAGCGCGTTTTTGGTTTATGCGGCAGTTTACTCAGAAAAGCACCTAGCAAGAGCACAAGAAATGTTCAAGTATATGGACATTAAGGGGCCTTAGATTTGCACGTTCACTGGTGGAGGTGGCCGTGGCAGACTGATTTTTACGAACTGCGCATGCGCGGCGTTCACCTCCACCGCCACCTCCGCAATCTAGACCACGTTTTCCATGGATTTTGCGGCGTCGTGAGTGTCGCCGTGCACCGTGCCGAGCGCCGTTTGTTCACCTCGACCTGCAGCGGACCTGCGAACAGCTTCAGCGGCGACGATCAGACAGATTTTTTGTAAGTTATTTGTTGAATACTTATTTAATGCGTATCAAAGCTTTACAACTGTTTAACAGATGTAAAATCTGATATCTTCCCTTTCTTCACAAGTGGAAACGCACGGCCTACTACTGCAGAGTTTTTTAGTAATTGTTAGTAAATTTTGATTGGAATCGATGTGATTTTACTTGTGAACGTTCCCACACATAGCATTACATGTATGGTTCTGTAACTGTAACTTAAAAAGTCTGTGCCACGTAAGCTAAGCTGAAACAACAACTAAAAAAGGAAAAGTTTCTTCTTTGGTCGGGATCTGGATGTGTTATGCTGATAAACTCCAAAAAGAGTATCATTCTACCCTGATCTATGCTATGCCGGCTCTGATGGTTGCGATGATTATTGATAGGCTTTGCATTTGCCATGCCACACTTGCCTGCGAGCTGCGCCTGCCACCCATGGCAGGGCTGATAGTGATAGGCCTACTTGTTGCTGGTGCAGTTTTGTACCTGCCCAATGGATTGGGATTTTTAGGGTTAGGGAAAGACTCAAAGTTGAAGTATCACTCAGTGCATGCTGTATTCATGGTTGATTTTGCATCTGATTCAGACCACGAAAACCAGCCAGGACTTTGAATAAATGAAATGAAATAAAATGAATAATTGGTAACAAAGATCAGCCCCCCCCCCCCCCCCCCCCCCCTCCTCCATGAAACCGTGTTGACATGGGTTAATCACACAAATAATTTGCTTTTCCAGAATGCCTCGTATTGGTAATATTTTTAGTCATTAAAAAAATCATACACACATGCCCAAATTTTTTACTCATTAAATTGAAGTATATGCAGATAATGCTACTCTTTTCTACCCTTCAAGATTTCAACTGTTGAAAAATTAGTCAGTTTTATTATTCTTTATTATTCCTCTTTTCAGAAAATGCAGTCAACAGAACCTGGAGCAACTGGAGCATTGAAATCGGGATTCTTCGGACGATTGGCATCGTATAGCAGAACAAACTCATCATCATTGATGATATTACTGAAATATGCAAGAACAATTGACTCTCGTATTCGATGCAGGTTCGCCATGTTCTCCAAAACGTAAACAAAACAAATCTCGAATGAACCGCGCGACCGCGCGAAATCTACATCCGGTGAAGGCGTCGTCCACTAAATTCTAAATTGATCGCAAAATGAGTGAACTCGACGCGGTCACCGCGGGAGTGCCCGCTCGAGGTGGAGGTGAACGCGTCGTCCTCCACCCAAATCTAAAGCCCGCTATTGTTCGTACTGCCGCCCGTTTCGGCGGATATGGTTGGCGCGCGTATGATGTGCAATTTCGATTACGGCAAGAACGCGAGCCCATTAGATCATGGGCGTTAATCGATAGTGAGTTACGGTTGATGACAGCGGCGGCACCATACATGCATATGGGTGGTGATGTGGGTCGCAGGAGCAATTTTCGACTCTCCGGTCAGACAAGTCAGGAAAGGTTTACTGGCCAAGGGCGCGGCGCAGGGCGCGCTCTCGGGAGTGCCAAGGGGCGAGCAGGTTATTGCTACAAATTCGGTAGTACATGACACTGTTCCCGGACAGCATGCAGATATACACACGCATGCGAGTGTTGCGGGCAGGCATCACACGGCAAATTCCGATGTCCAAAAGGTAAAGTCAGGCCTCAGAACACTGGCACTAACCCCAATTAGATTGCATCGAATTATTCCATTTGTAGGATCTTATAATAAGGTTGAGGACGCACAATATTTGCAGGAGGGATTTGAACAGGGTTTCCGAATAGGCTACAAGGGTAAAAGGATGGCGGTAGGAGCTCAGAACTTGAAATCTGCGCGGGAGCTAAATGGTATTTTGTTGGAGAAGCTCAGAATGGTTTCTTTTTTGTAGGGGTTGTCTCCGGTTGAATGCAAAAAACTTATGTGCAGTTTTGAGGCATTGTGCGAACGGTTTGGGGTACCAATAGCAGAGGGCAAGACAGAAGGACCGGTAACAGTACTCACTTTTTTAGGCCTAGAGATAGATTCTTGTGCCGGTCAGGTTCGGGTTCCGCAAGAGAAAGTATCATCACTATTAGACCTAATTTCCGTAGTTCTGAGCAAGGAAAAGGTAACCCTGCGGGAATTGCAATCTGTCATTGGTTGTCTAAACTTTGTAGAGCGGTGGCGCCGGGTCGAGTCTTCTCCGCAGATTGATTGATTTGACGATTGGTATTCGCGAGCGATATCACAAGATTCGGCTTTCCTCGAGGGCGAAGGACGATCTCGAGGCATGGCAGAGGTTTTTGCACGGTTTCAACGGAAAAGTGTGGTTTCCTGATCGTGGCACATTCTGCAATACAGATTTGCATTTTTATACAGATGCATCTGGCAGTATAGGTTTCGGTGTTTATTTCCAAGGAAAATGGACACAAGGAAAGTGGCCAGAAGGAGTTAGTACCCCTGCATATTCCATTGCCTTCCTGGAGTTGTTCCCCATCACTGTCGGATTGTCGGATTGCTCTGACTTGGCTAACAAACGGGTGTTATTCTGGTCGGATAACCAGGCAGTTGTTGCTATTATCAATTCCCAGACATCAAAGTGTCCCTTGATAATGCGCCTAGTTAGGAATTTAGTGTTGTCGTGTTTACGGCACAACATAAGGTTTAGATCGACTTATGTTCCGGGGACGAAGAATAATATTGCAGATGCTCTTTCTCGTTTCCAGAACAACCGCTTTCATCGACTGGCTCCGGGGGCCGATCAGCAAGCGACGCCGCTTCCGGACCATCTTTGGAAGATCTTCACCAAGAGTGGTTAGAATTGTTAGACTCATCTCGGGCCCGTAATACACATGCAGTATATCATCAGGCTTGGGAGTCGTTTTGTAAGTTTTTGCTGATCTACTTTCCTCGGGGAATTGATTCATGTTCCCATGAACAGATAGCATTATTTGTCGCGTTCTTATCCCTACAGGGGTATGCGGCATCTACAATTGCCACTTATGTGTCAGGATTATCATTTCATTTGCGCTCACAGGGGCTGCTTGATGTAACGAAGCATTTCATCATCACTCGATTGTTGGCTGGCTGCCGGCGTCGGCATTCTAGGGCCGATACACGTTGTCCCATCACCTTAACCATCCTCAAGGATGTATTGTCCGTACTTTCAGTGGTGTGTAACTCATATGACGCTGTTCTTTTCAGGGCGTGTTTCCTTGTCGCATTTTTCGGGTTTTTGCGAGTCGGGGAATTTACGTCTACTTCTCGGGTAACAGCTGACGTCGAAAACGGATCAGTGTGGACGAGGTTGTTGGATCATAATTCCGGAAACTGTGGGCAATTCGTTCTGTCCGGTGGGAGCAGTGCTGGGATATTTGGCCGTCAGGCCGCGGTCAGACGGCGCATTTTTCTGTCGCTTTGATGGCAAAAATGTAACTAGGCGCGAGTTCACGTCAGTACTTAGGAAGTGTTTGTTCTTTCTGGACATGCCAATATCGCAATTTTCTTCACATTCGTTCAGAATAGGTGCAGCCACGTCGGCAGCAATGGCGGGATTCGATGCCGCGGCGATTCAGCAGATGGGTCGCTGGACATCAGACACGCATAAGCGCTACATTCGTATAAATTTGGCAGATATTTAGATTTGCCGTGCCTATGCTATTTACGCTTTGTACATATGATATATTTGTATAGCATAATCATAAAGCTGTAGGCCCTATCCAAGAATGAGGGATATATCTGGCCGAGCTGTGTAATATGCTAATTGTCCATTCTAACGGCAGAAGTTTACATGCATAGTTTTGTTGGTTATTGTAAGAATCATAGTAATTACAAGAGAAAATCAATACATAATAACAGTAGTTATTAATTTAAAAAAAAAAAAAAAAAAAAAAAAAAAAAAAAGATCGATGTACCATGGATTATATACAGTGCTTGCATTCAGAATTTTCAATTCCATATCAGTTAATGTTTCCTGTTGAACAATAAGCTGCCGGAAGATTTTGTTTTGTCCTTGCCTTACAGGTCGCAGAAGGTCTTCCGTGCTGCTCCTTGGTGATTCGATAGTCCATTGGACGGGATGCTATGCTGCACTATGTGGCCGGCAGGGATTGGGCTTGGTGGCTGACGTGGTGTGGAAGGGCGTCAGAGGCCTGCACTTACACCAGGTAGAGCAACGCATTCAAAGAGGGATTTATGCAGACTGCTATTATCCATATACCTACGTAGTCATCCATGTCGGAACAAACGATATTGGTACACACAGTAAAAGGGATTTGTTCCGGCTTACGAGCGCAACCCTCAAGCGGGTGCAGGAGCTTCTGCCCTCTTCTGTGGTGATATGGTCCTGCATTCTGCCACGAGTGACTTATGCAGGATTCCCTGAGGCGGACCAGCCGAGTATTGATAGGACAAGAAGGGCTGTCAATAAGCACGCGAAATCACTTTGTAGAGGAATGGGCGGCTTCGCGCTGGACCATGACAACATTCGCCACGACCAATATGCACTCTTCCGGCATGATGGGATTCATTTGTCGGAGCAAGGTATGGAACTTTTCATGAACAGTCTCCACGACGGTCTAATCAGGATCATTTAATTACGTTTTCTCGTATGTCTGTTCTATGGTTCTTGTGGAACTACTTATATTCTTATATTATATCGCTTTGACACCGTTTGTTTATGACATGGAAAGGCTGTAATGGAAGTAGGTATTTGGTGTACATTGTTATGTAGGGCAGTCAAGTTTACTACTGTTAGATATTATGTGTTGACTTTAAAAATAAATAAATAAATAAATAAAATAAATAAATTAAAAAAAAAAAAAAAAAAAAAAAATATATATATATATATATATATATATGTATAATATATATCATGTATCCTCTTTTACACGTTAGGCTTACCAGTTGATATCAATGGGTTGAATACGGTTAGATGTTCATGTTGCATGGCTCTTAGCCTTGTTTGTTACGTTATCAACGCCTTGGTGAGGCGAAGTTGTGGAAATTTGGAGTATGTTTTCTCTATTATTATACATACAGATACATACAGATACGCACAGTGGCGGCGGGCATTGCCCGTGTGGCGGAAAATTGTACAATTTTGGCCTCTGCGCATATCTATAATAGTATTACAAGTTTGACCGGCTGCTTCACCATACCTCATCAGGAAGGTGTATCGTTTTCAGACGATTTGTGATGGGAGAAATTGGCCATTGCATCTTAATTAGGCACCATGCAAACTTGCAAGTTTACTATACCGTGGGGCCAGGTTTTTATTGAAGTGCGATGCAGGCAGCTTTTCGCTCGTTTAAATGCGGGGAAGGGGCTGGCCTGTCTAGCCAAGGACCTCCCGTAAGGAGTGATAAATCCTTGGTCTAGCTGCACGTGGTGTTCCTCGTCTGTAAGTGGCACCCTATGCAGAGAGGAAGGTCTTGGTGCGGATGCCTGAACAAAGTTATTACAATTTTTCGGAAAAAAGAAACCCGGGTCCTTCCAAGAGGTAAGGTTGAAGCCGTCAGTTTAGCCGTATTTACCCACTAAGTTGGAGGTTGCTTATAGTAGGCGCATGTTTACACATATATATGAATGAAAAAGTTTTTATTGCATGATTAATGACGTCGCTGTGATGATTGTAATGCGGAGGCCTAATGATTTTATAATATGTATGGAGATAAAACTATTAAAACCACAATCAAAGGAAAGTTCGAATTTCAAGTTCTATTTTGTCTTTAGTGAGTGTAATTATACAGCAAATAACCATGTCATCATACGGTCAAATAATGAAGTAATATATAAAGTAACTTATATCACTGGCAATGATATTGGTCATATAATAAGCTATATCATTAGTTATGTATAAATAATGTTTCACTTTGTAATTTATATAAAATGAAATAGGATAACTTTTTAAAAATCCTGTTGTGGCTTTGTAAAGGCAAAGTTTTCACTCAGATATGTAATTTATATCATGGAGCATAGATTATACATAGCAAAGGATAACAATTAACACAACGTAAGAGTAAGCTATACTATAGAGTAGAGAGATTTAGATTATGAAAGGTTGGGTGGATATTTCAGTGGTATAATACAAGTTCAATTTAAATTACTTTTTGAATGTTAAGCTATATTTATATAAACGTATGACCTACGGGCACAATAGTCACTTCTAGTAAATACGTATGGCCTTCTTTTGCAGAAAAAGAACGAAGTATCAAGTTTTCCTTTACCTTGATTTGCCTATTTTATTTTGCAATTTAGATAAATTCACTTTTTTGTTTAAATATCTACAAAAATTTTAGGAACAGCCATGTTTAAACATTATACTCTTCTGGTTATTCTATTCTATTTCTCTTTGAATTGTTTTATGTTAAAGATTAATGTATCATTATATCTTTAGTTATATTTCATCTCTGATTGCAGTTTGGTCGGGAAGAAGTACCAATTCGGTAACATAATTAAGTTTGCCGTTTTCTTCCCCGGCATACTGATCAAAACGAACATTTAGTTCTGATATGATGGTAAATGAATTATTTCCCGAAGTGATTGATTATTCACAAGTATGATAAATCTCGAATACATACTGAAATAAGAAATGTAATCTGAAACAATACAGTAGACATGCCTTGAAAATGATATTTAAAATAGTACTTATGGATACCATAGTTTATAAAGGGAATATATATACCCAGATAGTCTTATTTAAAACAACACATAAAAAAGAAAGAAAAAAGGCAACAGTTGACAAGAAATTAGTCTGTGAAATTTCGAGAAGGAGCCAACACATTTAGCCGTGAAATGCCCAAACTTAAAGTCACAGCACACTACACGGGGCTCTTCGGCTTTATTCAAAGGATTTATTGGGGATTTGGTTCACGAAAAGTTAGGAATTCATTTTAAAATTTAGGCCAAAATTATCACTGTATTAATGATTTTAGCAATAGCTTTGGTTTGAGGGCTAAATCCTCTTTGAACACAATAACAGAATATATATATGCAAATTCTTGTACATCAATACTGAAAAATTAATGGATGCTCTACAATTAATGTTAAATGATTATAAAACTATTATGGAAAGGAAGGAACATATCAAAAGCCGACCTATAGAAGCATAAAGAAACTCAAAATAAGATTTTTTACCGACTAAGGTAGTAGATAAAATTTTTCTAAATAAAAAAAAATAAAATGTGTAGAGAATGACGTATTGTAGAATGCGCGTAGGCCAAAAACTGAAGTAGAAAATCATAGCAAATGAAACAAACCACGATTAAAAAGAAAGAGAGATAAGAGAAATCGAATAATACGAATGCTTCTTCGGTGCTATACGTTTTTTAAAGATTATAATGTAAAATTTACTAGTAATTAATTCATTAAGCATGTATATCTACATGTACTTTCAATAAATATTCAAATTATGATCAAATCAAATGGGTCATGTTGCAGCAAAAAAAAAAAAAAAAAAAAAAATCAAACAAAATGTTGAAGTGACGAATTTATCCGCAAACACATTCATACCCAGTTAATTTTGGCAATCATTTCATAACGAAATGGATTTAAAATGATTCTAAAAGGACAGGCTTTTTATTGAGAATTAAATTCAAAACCAGAGCACGAATTTGCACCTATCAGGCATGAAAATAAAACGCGAATTTGAGTCATTCATTTGATGAATCGCAATGAACTTGAAGATACAGTATTGAGGCAATTTTCAAACGACTGAAAACAAATACACATCTGACAAATACCTAAATTAACTAACATAAACCATTGTGTCGATATTGTCTATAGCCCTGTCTACCATTGTAATCAATATGAGCGATAATGATATTGTTGATTTTTAATTCTGATTTGAAGACTATGACTTGGACAACCTAAATTTAGAAGAAGGAAAAAGTGAGAAAAGCAACAAACAAACTCACCTTTTGTAATCTGTGTTAAATCGGGGAAAATTTCAAAGTTTCGGCGAGCCTCAGTGGGGATACGGATACCATGTAGAAACTATAGCTAGAATGACGCTCGATTTTTGTGGTTGCCTCTTTTGTATAAACGAGTGTGTTCTATCTAAGGGCGACGAAAGTGAAATTGTCATCTATCATTTGAAAAAAGAACAGCAAAGTAAGATATTAATTATGGCAGGGATTTCAAGTGGGATGGACTGTTTTCATGGATATAACTTTTGTTTACTTTTATATTGCTCGCACATTTATAATTTTGTGTTAAAATCTACATCCGATGACGCTGCCCTAATCAAAAGTGTTCTAATCACGGGGACTCGCATAACTCAATTAGGCGTACTTCAGGTAATAGAACCGTTGTACCTCTCCACTCTTAACATTTATATGTTTGAAATTGGGCGTTTAAAAAAACAGGAAACACAAACTTGAAAAATTCCTGTAAATGAACTATATGTTTACCGATGATGAAATTCATATCATATGAAAGATTAATTCATATTCTTTTCAATGGTAACTTGTTTAGATTAGGGTCATGCATCACTGAACACCACTGTGCAAAAATTGTGTGCCAAAATCTAGTTGGTTCACTTTCTAGTAAAACACAATAGGCATGATGTTAAGAAGATGCCTTTTGTGAAACGGCATGGTACCACCAGTTCTCATTGTGGATGATTTTCTTCTTCAAATTTGTGTTAATGAGGTGTTATTCACTCATGCTTCAGGGTTTTTGCTATGTGAAACCCTTTTCAGATAGGAAACGTTTTTGCAAAGGAAACATTTAGATAAATTGCATGCCAAAGAACCAGTGCCAACCAAAAAGACTGCAAGATCACAAAACAATGCCAATCAAAGACAAATAGCATAAAGAAGGAAAATTAAAAAAAACAAACTCATACATGTGTTGGAAGATTTGACTTTGCTGATTTTCAAAAATTTTGGCTTTCTGTTGAAAACCGGCGGAAGGCGCCTACAGCACTTAATGAGACAAACGAACATATTCTCTGTGCTCTCTGAAGATCACACTTCTTCTTGGTCAACGTTTATGACTAACAACACATTCCATGCTTTGTGAAGTTCATAAGACTCTTTGTTTAGGCGTAAAATCAATCATTATGAGATTTGCTTAGCAATGAATGACCATGAACAAAACCATTCAACCCAGACCATGCCTATTATGTTTTACAAGAAAGTGAACCAACTAGAATTTTGCACAAAATTTTGAAGGCAATAGTGTTCACTGATGCATGACCCGGGAAACCTAAACAAGTTACCGTTGGAAAGCAAATGAATTATTCTTTCATTTAATATGAAATTATACGCTAATATACAGTCCATTTACAGGAAATTTTCAAAGTTTGGTTTCCCTTTTCTTAAAATGCCCAGTATAAGACCAACAAAAGCATTTTCAAAAAATGAAACTAAAATAAGTATTCATTTTGTATATCTATTCAACCAAAACCAACACCGTAATTAACAGATTTATTTTCCAACTATATTCTACAAATTGTTAACTGTTTGATTCCACCCTTTTCTTTTTGTCTTTACTGGAGCTACTCTAATTAGATGTACCGTTGAAGGCCATAACATTTCGTTGATACATTATGCACGTAAACACAATTTAATTCTGAAAAATAGATGACGGAAAGTGAAATCTATCCGTATTCAATATCGCTTTGTCATAGTTATTGTAACTCAGTAATCAAAGAGCACCTGTCGAAAATGAAAAGGTTTCTGTCCAAGAGGAAATCAACATAGCAATTAGGTCTTTTGAAAAATAAATGTCATTGGACTGATCAGTCAAGACAAAACTAACCTCCCGGTAACATACGGTTACTTAGTTTACTGAGACAGAAATTATATAAACCATATCTTGCCTTTTCATGACTGCCCCAATTATTACACTCAAATTATGTTTATCTTAATTGGAAAATCAAATGGTTGAGAAGTGAAACATGACGGATATATTTGAAGGTAGAGGTTTGCATGGTGGTACTGATAACGTTGAGGAGGCTTACGGTTCACAGTATGGTTAGTCCTGAAAAGGACTGTTGAGTTAGAAGAAGAAAGTGGAGAAAGTTAAGAGGAGAAGAAATGGAAAGACGAAATAGAAAGTAAGAGAATGTAGAAGTAATCCTTCTTGAAAGTGTGAAGTCTTAAACAGGACTGTAAACCAGATAAGAAGGCTCAGGCCTGGAAAGGATTGTAAACCAGATGAGAAGGCTGAGCCTCAGCCTTCTCGTCTGTTAGATAATTATACTAATAATTTACTCTTGACTATCATGTCTAGTGAATATGGTACATACATTTTTGCCGGCTTTGAATATGTATGGATCGCTAGGAGAGAATTTGATATTATCAGGGAAGTGGAAGAGAGATGAATGAAAGAAAGTTATTGCACGAAATAATAGAAATGCAGTACATGTCGAAATATGATGACAGTGTTATGCATAGTAGTAGTAGGACTTGTGATAGTAGTATTTCGTTCAGTATACATGTACATGAATGAAACGACTGAATAACCCATCTTCACCTGTACCAGGCACGATACTGCTGGTCTTCCACGGGTCCAGGGAGCATAAAGATAAACTGATTGTATAAATAGTAAAAAATGACATATGATTAATAATTTAAAGAATATGAAAAAATACAAGACAAGATTACAGATGCTTATTCGACAAAATTACCCACAATGATAGTTATACATAAGAACTACGAACACCCTCCCCTCCATATCACGATTCTGGAATATTATCATGTAATCAAGGTTAGGTTGATTTAACAGAGTGGTACAACGTTAATTTGAAAGCATTCAGAGTAGAGGTGGTGCGTACACATACAGGCAGGTTATTATAGGCTATATAGCTCCTCTATACTTAAAAGTTCCAGCACGCGGTTTTGGAGCTTTTTTAGTCTTTCAGTTAAATATATACAGGCCGAGCCATGTATAATATAGTCGAAGTTGAGAAGAACAACTGTATTATACACTAGTTTTAATATACATTCATTTAAGGTGCTTACCATTTGTCCTGTCCCTTTTTCACTATCTTATCAGTATGAATGTTCCATTTAATTTGCATCACAAATGACGCCTTAGTACTTGACATAATCTACTTGTTCAATTTAGGTCCAACATAGGATGACATTTAAGTTCTTTTCTTTTGACAGCATATATGGACTACCAATAATCAAAACGAACTTTAAAAAAAAAAATAATAGTAATTTTTTATAATTTACACTTAGCCTATTTTTTATATATGAATAAAAATAGGCTAAGTGTTATAACACGATAAAAACTATTTTCGAAAAATCAACTGAAGGCAATTTCAATAGCCCTGTCTATCACCTTTAGAAATGTGCGAACATTACAATGGCATATTACGTAATCCGAACCTGATTACTATGGGCAGTACAATAGGCCTTTGAAATTGCCCTTGAGTTTATTTTTCGAAAGTACTTTTTATCGTGTTTCATCTAGTGATCTAAAAGAAGAAGGTCACTGTTCAAAGTAGATTAAATTCTACGCACTGAGGTATCGAAGTAATAAAGTACTGTGTCATCTGCATATAATTTCAAATTGCTGGACTTGATATTTTTGGCAATTTCGTTGACTTATGAGAGAGGCTCTAAAAGAGGCCCTTGCGGGACCCGGCACGATATAAATTTGGAAGATGAAAGAAAATGATTTACAGCAGTTTTACACGTTCTTCCACTTATAAGTCACTAGTCAAATTGTTAATGCTGCATGTATTTATACATTTTCTGCATAGGAATTTGATGGTCGACAGCATCGAATGCGTTTCGCAGATCGACAAATACAGCGCCTGTGTATTTAGAATCGTCCATAGCTTATCGCCTATCATCTGTGACCTTTATCAGTGTCGATCAAATGTTTATATCTGATTCCATACTGTTCTCTACATAAAATATTATTTTTATGTAAATAGTCTAGTAAGTGGCGTTGTACAATATGTTCTAAAATCTTTGACACAAGACAATAAACGAAATTGGCCTGAAATTACCGGAGGAGGATTTGTCACCATTCTTATGAATGGGAACAATCTTAGCCACTTTCAGAGGATTCGGAAAATTTTTCTAACTTTCATTAATTTGTTGATTAAATAAGTAAGGGTGTGAACGATTCCTATGGCACTTAAATTCAAGATAAATACTGAGAGATCAATCGAATTTTTCTATTTTTCAATTTTCTGATTAAATTCATCGATCTAGAGATCGATAATTAAATTAAGTGTTTCAGTATATGGGCGTAAAGCTAAACGTGCTCTCCAAGGCTGCACTGTTGTCGTATGAAAAGTGAACTGATGGAATTTGACTGGCTATAATTGATGCATACTGGCAAAATACGAATTAAACTTTTCCGCTCCTTTACAACTCTCATTTATACCACCTATTGAAAAGTTACATTTATTATCAGAAATGACTGATTTTAAAATTTTCAATGTTTGTCTTGGACCAGTAGGCCCTGTTCACATTTGAAAATTTATCAGTAAAATATTTGCGTGTAGCCTTTCGAATTTCGAATGATACTATATTTCAAAGCTTTCTATAAAGTGACATCATATCATCATTCTTAGTCCTGAAAGCTTTGTGCTTGATTTATGTCTCTTTATTTCATCAGCTGAAATATGTTCGAGTTCATCCAAAGAGTTTTTTTTTTACCTTTTCGAATAGGCATATATATGTTTATCAATCAACTGTTTTTGCCATTTTCCAACTGCATCATCAAAATTTTTCAAAGCCTTTAAGTGTTTCCCAAGGTTGATTTCTAAGGTCAGATGTAAATTTATCAACATCAAAGATTTTACAATGTCTAAATTGAGCTGGGGATGAAGTGATTCGGATTTAAGAACCAGAAAGCTGATTGAATGATCGCATAATCCACTATGAATGACACCATGTGATTTAATTATATGTGAACAATTGCATAACATGTGATCTATATAGTGGCGGACTGGTACAATATTGATATCACTAACAAATATGCTAAATTTCTTCAAACTATCAACATATTGTAAAAATATTTCAGACGCATCGAGTACACCATTGTGGAACTCGGTGGTATATACCAAAGACTTTTAATAGTATCAAGACAGATTACTCTCACCTACTTCCGTAGTACATTCGGCAGACTTAAATTGCTGTGTTAAAATAGACTCGGAAAAATACGTTCTCCATAGGTATAACATGTGAAAAGATGTCTCATATTTTCTTGATATTTCATATCTTACTCTATCTTTTTCAAGTCTGATTTTTGCATGAGAGAAAGGATGGATAGTTCAAAAAACATTTATTGAACCTTTATTATCAATAAATGCCACTATGAATCCCCGGGATCATGCCTGCTTTTTGACATAATCATCTGCCATATAGGGTTAACACGTGAAAACATGGATTTTAAGAATGATTATAGTTCCTCTGGTATTTCCTTGAATTTCATGTAAATGTGGCTTACATGTAATTTGAGACTCTGAACAAGATTAATGATGGCTCAAAAAGTGGAAGGGACCCCACATAAATCCCCGGGAATATGCATGCTTTTGGCCTTCCAGCTCCCATAGGTTAACACGCAAAAACAGGGATTTTTGAATGATTATAATTCCCCCAGAATTAGATTAAAATTTTGAAAAATGTGACTTAAATAAAATTTAAAGCTCTGAAAATGTATGATTAAGTCTCAACTAGTCGAACAGACCCCGCATAAATCCCAGGGAATATGCATGCTTTTGACCCCCAAAAAGTCTCGCCTGCCATAGGTTTACACGCGAAAACAAGGAATATTAGGATGATTATAATTCCCATAGTTTTTATTTGAAAATATAAAAACTGTGATTTACATGAAATTTAAAGCTCTGAAAATGTATAATTAAGGCTCAATGAGTCCAGTAAACGCCCCATAAATCCCCGGGAATATGCATGCTTTTGGCCTTCCAGCTCCCATAGGTTAACACATGAAAAGAGGGATTTTGAAATGATTTTAATTCCCCTAGAATTTATTTGAAATTATGAAAAATGTAATTTACATGAAATTTAAAGCTCTGAAAGTGTATAATTAAGGCTCAATGAGTCCAGTAAACCCCACATAAATCCCCGGGAATATGCATGCTTTTGGCCTTCCAGCTCCCATAGGTTAACACATGAAAAGAGGGATTTTGAAATGACTTTAATTCCCCTAGTATTTATTTGAAATTATGAAAAATGTAATTTACATGAAATTTAAAGCTCTGAAAATGTATAATTAAGGCTCGATCAGTCATTTAAACCCCGCATAAATCCCCGGGAATATGCATGCTTTTGACCAAAAAAAATAATTTGTCATATAACACGTGAAACCGTTTGTTGTTATTGATGACGTAATGTGGGCGTGTAGTATCGATCACGTGAGATCACGACATCCAATGAGATCGTGCGCTAGCAGACGACCATGTAGCAGACGTATGTCCGCCCGCCCAGGGGCCCAGCCTAGCCGGTATTAGAAGAAACTCTCACTAAATTCCAGTTCACTATTATATTTCTAATGTACCAGAGGCAAAATTCAATGTATTAAATTCATAATTTCATATAATCAATGTTCTACCACCGAATTACGCTTAGCCAAAATGACTGATGTGAGATCATGCAATCATGAAATAGCTGAGCTGAATAGCGACCGACAAGGTGTCTATAGCTCTAGCTAGGCTAGGTCTACCCCTCTGCGATCCCGATCGAGGTGGTGACGTTGCCGATGGAACTCTGTCAGTTTGCCAAAGGTGTTCTCCTCAAACTTCGCTCATCAAAGTTTTTTACTTGCTGATCGTCGTTTACTTTGGCTTCAGCCAACGAGACCGACAATGTAGTGGGAGGGGGCTTCTGAACCCTATTATGGATATGAGCCTGACACTGACAGTCCATGACAGGGGCGAATGCAGGATGTAGTAAAAAAAAAAAAAAAAAAGGGGGGGGGCAAATGCAGGGCTGTCAACTTTTTGGAACTGCTAGCAGGGAGATTCGTATTTTTTTTCTTCTCACCATTCCTCCAAAAGTTGCTCTGTGGGGGGGGGGGGGGGGGGGGAGGGGGAGGATAATTTTTTTTCGCCAGTCCTCGAAAAGTTGCTAAGTTGGGGGGGGGGGGAGGGTGAAAAGATTTTTTTTTCTTCTCGCCGGCCCTCCAAAACAAAACAAAAGAAAGGGGGGCCCGGGGACAATGATGTATGACTTTCTTTAAAAAAGGGGAGGGGGCATGGGCCGGGATTGTGCCCCCCCCCCCTAAATCCGCCACTCGTCCATGCCCGGACTGTCACGTCACATCAATGACTTTTATAAATCTTCTTCCATTTTATCTTACATATTGTTTGCTGATGATTCCAATCTCTTTTTCTCCCATCGAGACCCCGCAATTTTACTTTCAACAGTCAATTCCGAACTGAGACTTGTTACGGACTGGATAAAGGCGAATAAGTTGTCTCTAAATATAAAGAAAACGAATTACATGCTCTTCAGCAATACTCTTCAGTCCCTGCCTGGTAATATTCTTTTTGATAACATACCTATCGAAAAAGTGAAAACTACAAAATTCCTAGGTATAATAATTGACGATAAGCTCTCCTGGAAACCACATACTGATAACTTGTCAAAACTGATTTCGAGAAACATAGGAGTGATTAACAAGCTGAAATATCAATTCCCATCCTTTATTTTGTTGTCTCTTTACTTAACCTTATGTTTTCCATATCTTAATTATGGAATTTTAGCATGGGGCAACTCTACCGCACAACAATTAAACAGATTACTACTACTCCAAAAAAAGGCCATGAGGATTGTATCTCTTACAGGTTATCTCTCACATACTGACCAGCTCTTTCATAATAATAAAGTTCTCAAAGTATCTGACTTATATCTTTATAATCTGGGTCAATTTATGTTCCAACTAATCAATAATGAACTTCCAAATGCTCTCTCAGACCTTTTCACAACTAACAATACACTCCACAACTACCCAACAAGACAATCAAACTTTTTCCATCTTCCCCGCACGAGAACGCTCTTAGCGCACAAAACATTCGTCTTTACAGGTCCCAAATTTTGGAACAGTCTCGATCCAAACCTTAAGGAAATAGAGAGACTGCACCGTTTTAAAAAAGAACTGAAATCTCTTTTGCTAAAACCATATACTAAAATGCTGCATGGTTGCTGATCTCGATCTGCACTTCGCTTCTCTCTTCTCTCTTCTCTTTTCTCTCTCTTATCTCTCTCTCTCTCTCTCTCCCTTCCACTCTCTATAATTAGTTAATCCTTTTATGTTCTCTTCTGTTTCCATCCGCTGATTTCCGTCCTCTCTTTGTTTCTTCTCATCTTAATCTCATAATTCTACTTTCCAGCTCCTTTTCTTTGTTAAATGGGGACCTAACTCGACAAGCCTCGCTTTTAATAGGTTCCCCCACAAGTGTATATACTGTATGCGTTTATTACCTCTACTGGAAGATGTTTATTATACTGAGCTGTTATTATGTATTATCCTTTGTATTATGCCATTTGATTTATATACTTATATTTTGCTTTCTCATGTACAAATGTAAACCGATCGTGGAAACAAATCAAATCAAATCAAATCAAATCTTTCGGGGTGGGCTTTTTTACAAGTTTTCTCGGAGGGTTAATAGACCAACATTGTTAGCCTCGTAGGCTCCCAAACTAATGGTGCTCTATCCGGTTTTATTTACATTTTAGGCCAGAGTCCGTGTATACCTGTAGTTTGTAGTTCAAAAGAATGTAATTCCTATTCCAGGGGCGGATCCAGGAGTTTGTAGAGGAGGGGGCACAGAGCCGAAAAGTACACAATTAAAGAGGCAATTTTTTTATTGTGTACTTAAGGTATGCCAGTTGGGTTCCAAAAAGGGGGCGCGGTCGATTCGCCCCCCCCCCCCCGGATCAGCGCCTGCTATTCTGTCATGGATGTGAAGAATGGGATTGCATGGTGTTGGTGGTCGATCTCATTAAATTGAATCACTGAAGGAAAAAAAAAATAAGAGATCATTATTTTGTCCTCATTTCTATTGGAGTCATTTTTATAGATCGGTTGTAAGAGAGAATAAGAGAATAAGAGATTATTAGAAAATGAAAGCCTGTGAGAGGGGGAGGGAAGGGAGAAAGAGAGAGAGAGAGAGAGAGAGAGAGAGAGAGAGAGAGAGAAAGGGGGATGGGGCAAAAGGAATGGGATATTCCTACAAAGACAGAATAGGACTGGTAATAAATAAATTATATCATCAGCTGCTATTGTTGGTTACTAGTTAATTCAATTCAAAATAGCCCTATACTGTTTTCTTCGCCTGTCGTCTCAAACTGCTACAGCAGAATATTAAAAATGACTTACTGTAAGTTATTTATATTGGTGGAGTATCCAGGAATGCAGGGGGGGGGGCTCACACCTCACGAAAAAAAAAATCATCAGATGCTGTCTATTCTGAATTTTCAGATAAGCAAGGGGAAAAAAGTCACATTTTTCATGTTCTTTCTGTGCCGGGGGGAGGGGCACACAACTCCTTTCATTCGATGTGTAACTATAAGATATGTCAGATTTGGTTTTGGCTGGCACGTAGGGCACGTGCATTCCTGGATACGCCACCAATAAAAATAAGAGAATCTTGGATACGCCACTCTTAATTAATCTTTGCATGTATTTAAGGAATTGCTCGCGCGCAATCTCATTTTAATAAAGCCTTTTCTGTCTTGACTTTTAACATAAGGCCATAGATTTACATTATACGTCTATAATCCCTAAAATTTACATAAATCATGATATCAAATGAAATATTCTGATTTAGAAAAATAAAGATAGCATTTTATTTATTTATTTTTTTTTATTTTATTTTTTTACTTTTCTCGACATTCCCGTCAGATATCGCAGTGTTTGCTCATATAGAGCTTAATATCAGGGAACATGTTTGGACCATCCCCCCCCCCCCCCCCCATCACATAAATATTAATAGAAATTTCACAGCAAATAACTTTAACAAAAATATAAACATCTCTCCTAGCTCCCCCTCCCAACTCTCTCCCTCTCCTCCATGGTGCAGTTAGAGTATGTTGATTCCTATCTGTTTTGGGACATAAGTTTGTATTTGAAGGGACAATATCAAGATTATGCCCTTTACGGCTTTACCAAAAGCGATGTACAGAAAAAGAAGAAAAAATAAAGGAAATAAAAAATACAAACATCTTGATAAAGACTATAATCTTCCCTCTCGAGTCGACATGTACCACAATATATACGCGTGCTTTATTTCGGGACTGAGCACTCTTCGTATTTAAACTCTTTGGTATATACCATGTAGCAAATGAGTGTTGTTTACAATTCTTTGAGTGAACAACAACAGCTTCAGTTTCTAACTCGTTGAAAGAATCATGGTGCAAAATGTCCACTTTTAAGGATTTGTGAACAGAGAGGGAGACACAGTCACCTTGGCGATTAAGGTCCGTCTGCCTTTTTAACAAGGCATAATAGAGAGCTTGCAAGGTATTTGTGTAATTAACACATGAATGGTAGATTTCAGCTTGGCAGCCACATAACCCAGATACTTAACAACTTGGGGGGAGGGGGCTCTTGGGCCCAAACACGGCGGCTTTTTGTGAATGACATGGAAGGTCTATATAACTTTAAGGGGTCAAATCTCATATGTAAAATGGGTGACTATTTCGGGACAGGCTCCCAGACTATAATTTTCGATTGCTATCTCGTGGTCACTAGCAGAGCTGCCGATCTTGGTCTCGTTCACAGCAAATGTCAATTTTATCAAAGAATTACAATAACTCCAGTTCATCTAAATGCCCTGTGAGGCAGTTTACTGTCTACTGTTCGCATATCTTTGGTAATAGCCATAGGTAAGAGCACTTAATTAAATATGAAGTTCAATTCAATTCAATCATTTATTATGTCCATAGAGGATAATTGTCTGTACTTGTATAAAAACTTGCTTTACAATATTACGACATTAATATAAATCAACTGAACATAATACATATATACAAAATTATTACATAAAAATAAAAAAATTGCAATTTGCACAATGGAGAGGTCTACCTGGTTCTGACTGAAAATAATTGGGTTCAATGATAAGGTAATGGTTAAGTATTATTAAACAATTTTCCTTCATAGTACTGTATAACATTGTGTTTTAGTGTGGAGTATATTATTTGCTAATTAATTTCATTTCTTCATCCTTCTTCTTTTCTTCTTCTTCTATATCTTCTATATTCTTCTCTTGATGACTGAGTTCTGTCCGTGTCTGGATGTCGTCGGGCGTGTCACATCAGATCTCGATGAGGAAGGAGACCAGAGGGCGACCGAACTCATCTGGGGTGCTATCGCAAGGGTTCTTCTCATCACAGAGCAGTTCCTTCAGGAGTGGCCAGGATTTTACAAGATGGTAAGAAACTTCTCAACATCGTCTTCCATTTCTGGCTTTTTCATCTTCGTATTCATTTCTTCCTTAAATATTTGTTTTCTTTTTCCTCTCTATTTCATTATCTTCTCTGTCTCTATGTCTTCTTCATCATAATTGTTATTACTCGCTTGTTGATTAATCTTCTGATTCCTTCATTTTAATTTCCTCTCTCGTCCTTGTAATTTCTCACTCTTCTCCTTCTCAAACCACTTTTCCCCATCTCAGATATATCTTCTTTAATTTGTCTTCCTCAAATTATACTTTTATACCTCTTTCAAATATCTTGCTGGTGGTAGAAATTGGTGAGTCTTCCTTCCTTACCGACGTAGATCAAATCAAAAATATTTTCACAGCAGTCGGTTGAAAAATTATTTTGCTCTTTCGAGCATTTAAATGCAAATTTCCATTTTAAAGGGCAATCCAACCTTGGTAATAAGATGATTCGTGTGAAAGCAGAAAAATAGAAAAACAGGATGGTGAAAGTTTGGAAGAAATCGGATGAGGAATACAAAAGCTATGGATATTGAAAAAGGAGATCACTCAATATATGCGAATCTCAAATTGGCAATTTCGTAAGTCGATTGTGACATAATTATTAACGGTCAACTCTCCCGTTTGTCGTACACTAAGATATAATTCATTTGCGGTTTTATCCTGAGCGCCTTTTCCCCCGGGGCAGTACTCAAAATATATTGGAGGTAGCATATTGTTCTAGGTCCCCATAACAGAAAAAGATCCTCCTGAGTTGGGGCAAATGGGGGAGTTGTCCGCCACTATATCATAGTGACATTACCTATTGGCCAATTTGAAATTCCCATATGTATAGTGATTACAACTTTCAAAAATTTATAACTTTCTTATTGCTTGTTCGATTTCATTCAAAATTTCACCAATCTGCTTCTCTGATCTTTCCTCTTTTTTCAGATCAGATTGCCAATAAGGTTGCATTTCCTGGATTTCCTTTCAGAATTCTTCCATTCTTGTTGAACATCACAGTTTACATTTCATTTGTAGCAAATGGTAAAGTGTACCATCATTGTGGTCTTTGGGGATGTGTATCCTATTCTGACCCCTCAATTTCTTTCCTCTGCATTGTCTATCTATACTTACAGTTGCCATAATTGTCGAATATGACCTTGCCGCTCATTACACTTTTAACAATGCTACAGATCACGATAACACCGTTCAACACGTTCTACACATGTAGCAGTTCGGAGATCGAGGTCGCCCCTGAGGTGCCTCTTCAGCTGTGCTTACACACCCTGTTCACTGGAAACACATCTATCAATCTCTCCCAGAACGGAGCCAGCTACGAGATCGATCTCGGTCTCATGTTCCCAACGCTGGGTAAGACGAATGCTTAGCTATAAAGACCATGAAAAACAGGAGTAGGAAGTACTTAATTAAATAACGTACGGGGTATCAGCCAATGATTAAATATTCTATAATTATTATTTTGTTGAATAACGACTGAGTAAACGAAATAACGTTCTGATAGCGTTGATGCTTGAGAAGAAAATGTCATAGCATTTGACACAAACATTTAAACACATAAAATATGTTTGACTGAGGTTCTTAATAGTCATATAGATAGTAAAATCGAAATTACAGCCTATTGTGAGCTTTCTAGTCGGAGGAAAGGCCAAATCGGCTAGGAGTTGTAGTGACGTCAGACCAGTCCTATGATTGTCTACGATTTTAAACTGATTTGTCCCTTATTCCTGGTATAAGGCTGACAGTGCACTTAAACCAAATGTTTAGTATCCATTTTAATCTTCAGAACCTGAATTAGGTAGATTTTGTTTCTTAAAATGCCCATATTTAATGCTATTGCGATTTTTCCCCGAAATTGGATCGCAGTCGATAGTGTGCGATGGGTTTTAGTGTCACATGGTCACTGGCCTTAAGACCGCTTGCCGACTTCTGACAACCAATATAAAGCTGTGACCATCAAAAAACAATATACAAAAACATCTTTGATTAGTTGTCGATTGGTTGTAGGATAATCGCCGATCGATTGAAGGCCATTTGTCGATCATCAAAGGCTGATTTGTCACCGCTTGTAGGAACGGTAGTCAATTTGGCGATTATAAACAGCAGGTCTTAGACTAGCTGACGGCCGATATACCCGTCATGCCCGTGGGAAGGCTATGAATCACTGGTAAAATGTATAAATAATATATTTATGCCATGTTATAGTGAATAGGTCACCAATTATTAGAATGCATGAATAATATGAATAATACATAATTGTATGGGTGCAAAGCAAGGATTATTCGAGGTTATTACTCAAATTTAAGAAGCTCACGAAGAGGAAACAGCTTAGTGTGGCTCTCCAATTTCTACCATCGGTTTGAAAGTATGTGGCCCATAATATCAAATCATCTCTTTTACTTGTCAAGCAAAACTAATTGTCATTAGGCAATACAACCAAAATTATACTTGGGTTGATTTCATGAAAGTCTTGGGATGGTGTTGATTACTGTTGGTTGTCGGTGCTGGGTATTGGTTTGGGAATCAACGGGCGACCTTATTTTCAAGCACTTTTCGAGCACTAAAGATCAGTCGGAGATTAGTCTGAGACCTGTCTCCAACCTTTAGAAAACCAAGAAATACCTCTTCTCAACCATTTCGGTCGGAAAAAAGTTTTCGATACAGCAGCGTAAACTTCCAGCCGACCAAAATGCTTCGACAACCAGTTGCCGACTGCTGACAATCAAATAAATATTGACGAAAATCGCTTTGAGATCTCAGACAACTAACTACCGACTAGTGGTTGTCGGAAGTCGGCAACCGGTCGTAAGGCCAGTGAGACCATGGCTATAGGTGATCATATTTATTGTATGATCATAAGTATGCCTAGATTGCAGTAATTATTCACCTTTACTATTTCATGCTTGGATCTTTAAAAAGTTCTTTTTTAGCTTAACAGATACCTATACTTCAAATTATCAGTTGATATAAAAAAAAAATGTTAGTAATTCTGACTTGTCTTACTTCACATTTCTCTCTTTATACCTGTCAAAAGATTGACTGTTTTGCTTGGGACTATTTCATTTTATAATTCTGCTCAAAACACTCCGTACATTATCCCCATGTATATATATATATATATATATATATATATATATTTATATTGTGATATAGTTCCACATGTTGTTGATCTGTTAATAAACAGTTGTTGGAACTAAGCATGATATTTGTCCGGATTTTGTTCTTTACACAAATAGCGAGAGAGGTGTGGATGTGTGTACCGTTCGGTTGAACCATGTTAAATTTAGGTATGTGAACAGAGAACGTTACATGCATTCTCTGTTCACACACACACACACACACACGCACATATATATCCTTACTATAATTTGGCTAAGCTCAGATCTTGTCTGTCCTTCCGTTTGTTTGACGGCGCTTTTCTCGGCGATTTTGCACTCAATCGAGCTGGGGTTTTTTGTAAACGTGGTTATATTGTTCCCAGATTGTCATGAAAGGGGTTGTTTGTGGTATTTTGGTCGCATTATTCAAAAGGTTTTTACAATTCGTAACTTTCTTTGGCAGGCCCCGAGTAAAGCTTCGAAGTTCCCAGTCCTTTCGACCTTTTTCGGCTCAGCGAAATTACATAGGCATACATTACACGTACGGTATGCTTTATAAGGCTATGCTGATGAATGAACCGTCGCGTTGCGCGTAGATCTACACTGCATGCATGCACTCGGCCTTCATTCCGTGTGTTTCCGTCCAGTGAATCCATGGCATGGTTGTATATGATTGTTCAACAGTCAGAAATTGCAGGCGCTAATGCACATCCCGCCTGAATCTAGAACTACAAGTACAACTAGCACCTGAATTTCAGTCACATCGGACATCGGGAACGGCTGTAAATATTTCGGCTTCGATGTCGATGTCGTCGATCTGACTCTCGATCTAGATTCGTCTTCGCAGTGTATCTGTAACATACAAATTCATAGTGCTTTGTTTTCACATAACATGCCATCTCATATATTCTGATGACACGTTTATATTTTGTTTGACATGTGTTTTAGGACACTCTGTTGTATATATATGAATGTTTATTAAGAATATAGACATGAATATAACAGAGTAAAAATAGTTTATCGCTTAAACAACCAATACAGTGTATCTATAGCAGACGTACAGAGTACTGTATACGCCATATATTTCGCGGGGGTTTTATTTTCGCGAATTTCACGCATCATGAGTGGGTCCCAAATTTAACAACACTCCAAAATATTGCCAACATTAGAAGTCGGTTGGATTTGTTGTCTCCTGGTCAGAAATTCACCACTTCGCTTTGCAAAAGTACATCATCACCGCTATTTGTAGATTTGAGAATTTTCCGACCGCGAATTCAACTACTCGCGAAATAGTCTGGTTAGTCCTACTTGCGAAAATTTATGGCCACGAAATTTATGGCTTATACAGTAGTTTCTTTTTACATTAATGATAACATGCCATCTCAAAATCATGATCTTTTCATCCGTATAATGTAGCATATCTTGCCTTTAGTTGACGTGTTTATATTTTGTACATTGTGCTTTACATTTCTATATAAAAAAAGACATAATCTAACATACACATGTCGATATTGTTATTTATTTGAATGAAACTGAATTTTGTATTCTAATAGCCCATATAACGTTTAAAAGATGCACGAGTTCCATAAGATATGCATTTTCAGTGCATGTTCTAACATTTTTATCAATTCCTTCAATGCATAACTACTTAACCTACCAGGAAAAAAATATATCAGAAACCTAAACATGCCAGTGGAAGCACTACACAAATCTTATCACTTTTCATCACAACAGCCCCCCCCCCCTCTCTCTCTCTCCTGTATTCTTTATAATTTCTATCTATCCCCCTGCATGTCTATTTTTTTCTCTCTCTCTCGCTGTCATTTTTCCCACTGTGGCTGTATCTCTCTCTCTCTCTCTCTCTCTCTTTCTCTCTATCATTTTCTGACTGTCTATGAGTCTCTCTCATTTTTCCCACCGGCTGTTTCACTGGCTGTTTCACTGGCTGTTTCTCCTCTGTCTCTCTCTCTCTCTCTCTCTCTCTCATTTTCCCCAGGCAATGTTTCCCGCTGTATCCTTCTCTCTCTCTCTCTCGCTTCTTTCAACATTCCACTATACATGATTGAGCAACCTTTAATTGAAGAACTACAAACAAATGCAATCTGTTGTACATTGTAGGGTACATGTACTTACACATTTATTTTGGACTTAATACATGTAATGATAATATTTCTATATTACCATAATTGCCTCTTGACTGCTTACTAAATACACCATGTTACAATACATTTTGTTTTCCATTGTATACGGTTAGATTTTGATTTCACTCCGTAATGATATTCAAGTTCTCCCCCCCCCCTCAATTTCATCAATAAACTACTTGCCTTTTACTGTGAATGGGTACTTGGGCTGTACACAGGAGAAGACCCCCCCCCCCCCCCCCCCCCCGCCCCAAGGTGCCACGGGTAATTTATGCTAGTATGTATAAAACCTTTAATATATTTAGGGCAACCATCTCAGTCGGTCCATGAATGGCTGGAAGCCCTAGCTCCATCATTCTCTGTTCACACACACACACACACACATATATGTATATATATATATATATATATATATATATATATACATATATATTAATATATAAAACCTTTAATCTACTTAGGGGAACCATCTCAGTCGGTCCATGAATGGCTGGAAGCCCTAGCTCTTTCTGCGACTGACGGCAACGATACTTGTCCAAGTCCAATTTCAGAAACGCCCTCTACGCTACCCGATCCGAGTCGACTCTCAGACGAAGTTGCAGGCAGTTCGGACTCGACTCCTCAAAAAGTAAGCACGCTCTGTTATTATAAAAAAAAATCCTTTAGTAAAAACAGACATTTGCTGAAAGTATAAATTAATGTGATATATCTTCTATGTCAGATTGGAAAAAGAGATGCATCTGGCATTCTCACGTTAAAGATACGAAAGATCTCTGCATGATTTGTTGTAAACTTATCTGGTAAACGTTGTTGAATGTTTCTCATTATATTACCCAGTGCTGCACCCAAGAGATATCTACACAAAATAGTAATGAAATTAAATTTGTTTAATGCTTACATTCAAAAGCCCAGTAACTGATCGATGTTTTTCACGTGAGATGTAAGTAAGACAAAACGAATGCATTTCAAAAGTTTATTCTCATTTGGTTTTGTGATGCTTCCTTTGTCCCCTTTGTTCAGGATGGTGGTGATGGTGCTGCTCGGGATACGTCATCACCGATGGCCAAGGATAAGAAGGTGGCCAAGAAGAAACCAGTAGAGATCAAGTGGGACCTGGTCGAAGAGAAAACAACCAAAATCAGCGAGGAGGACGAGATCAAGGAAGCAAGAAGGGTAGGTTACAGCCTTGGCATCATTACGTATCGGACTTTCTAGCATCTCAGATAGGACGTTGTTTCAAGTCATATGATCGCTAGTTTGATAGGCCCTTTGACTTGACAGTCTTTGTTAAACCTCACTCTCGTGGAAGTTGCTAAGTCGATATTTTAAAACTTTGATTTCGCCCGTTTTGTTGATATTGTTCAAATCCCCTCAGTTTAGTTACACAACATTGATGTCATTATTTAAATAGACTTAAGCGAAATTCTTGAAGAAGACTATATTCTTTCAATATTTTCTGTGTTGCAAATCATTCCATTTCATTCAATTACAACTATTAATAAAAATAACACTCATTCTTTTGTAATGAGAGTCTATGCCTGCGCCTAATATGGCGCCACATAAATGCTGTGAGTCATCATTTCGTCACCGTTATGTTTTTTTAGGTTGCCAAGGCATTTGTAGCTGTCCTACTAGCTGAATCCATGGCGAAGTACATCTATGAACACGAAAACAGCTCTAACGGTCATGCACCTGGTGCAGCTTCGACCACTAGTCGAAGCGCACGTCACGCAGCGGCAAAAGCCTCAGCCGAAGCCGCCAGAGCAGCTCAGAGTGGCGACGCGGAGGCGGCAGCGAAAGCCGTGATTGCCGCGGTGAAAGCCGTGGAAGATGTGACGAATCAGAGGAAGGGTCATACAAGGATTCGAAGCCCCGTCAAGAGCAAGATGTGCGTCGTCGTATAGTGTTATCGTATCATTGAGAAAAAGACTTATGTCCGATATGGAGTGTACAAAATGACACTGCTCCGTGAATGAAGCTGAAAATGACGTGGCACATATAGGAGAACAATCATGGCATTCTGTAAGCCTAGATATGAAACATATTTGTTAACAGACATATTTGTACGTTTTTCGTTAAGAATTGCGCCCCAAACACGGGCTCATTGAGTAGAAAGTGACAATGATGTTAAAATGTGATCATTTTATCAAAATTTTGTGGCTGTGACAAAGTTGTGTCCAAAGTCGAAGTCTTCGGGACATGAAGAATGAATTTTAAAAACTATCACGTGACATTCCCCCCCCCCCCCCCCCCCCCCCCACTCCCCCATAATGACAACATGTAATTAATTTTGTCATTCCCCGCAGAGACGTTTTCCAGAAAATGACTTGCCCGGAAAACATCCTATGTACGAAAGTGTTATCTGTGCACCTATTTTTTGAAAATAATAATAGTGATAATTTCAGTGATAATAATGACAATAATAATAATAATTTTAAAAAACCCACAAAAATATGACAATGGTGGCTTCATATTTAAGCGCCTAGGTCCGTCACGCATAACCCTCATGTCGCTATACATACATATACAAATGAAAGTACAACAATATATACAACTTTAACTCATTAAACTAAAAGCATGTAACGTACAAAATTAGAACCAGTGTTACTATGATTTAATGATTTGAATTACATGCGATTGACTCAAGGATTATTTAAGATTGACTTTAAGGTACAAGGGTAAATTAATATAGGGTACAGACTTAATTTCATTCCAAGGAATCAGAATTACTAAGTGAACATATATGTTTTGAGTAACTTGTTTAAGTGAACGAGTTGAGGAAGCCTGGCGAAGTAAGATATAATATCAGTTTTGTCTGAAACTTTCCAATATGCTTTCCAAGCAGTTAATAATATTCAACCATTTTCACTTTTTACTCAGAAATGTCAATTAGTATCTATTACACGAAATAAATTCAGAATTTGGATAGTTTAGAAACCACAAGGCCTTTTTAAATGCTACATAATGCTTTACTTTCATCATATTTTTTTTACATACAGTGAGATAGTGAGATAGATGTCTTAATTGGTGTTTGTAATTACTCATAGGCGAAGTCCAATCCGTCATTTTATTTTGAAAAGTCAAAAATATTAAAAATTGGCCAAAGCATATATAACAAGCAGTATATTTCAAATTTGAGTTAGAATTATTGTAACCGACTGACTTCGCATTCGATGGTAGAACATCGCACTGTCTTATAAAGAGTTGCACATGCCCTGTAATCAATCGCAAACTGACGAAAATCTCTCTTAACCATCCCCTATGCCTTACCTCTTGTATGTATATACAGAGTTGCAATAGATATCAATCTCAAGGTTTTGCATTAAAATGTGACCAGTTACAACTATTTAAAAGACAGGATTGAGGTGTTATCAAAACCAACGCAAGGTCGAATATGAAATGGAGACACTTTGCGTTCTATATGTAGACGATTCTTCATCACTAAAGTCTTGGCTTTGAAATGTGCAAATATTTCACGACTTTCTTCCACGTGATAAAGTAGATAGCTTTACAATTTCTTCTTTTGTTTATTTTTGTATACATATGGCTTGAACTGTATATATTCATGACATACAGATAGAGGGGAAATTGTCTTTTATCTGTACATATGTAAATTGCAAAGATATCTGTACAAGATTTTTAAGAATAGCGAATATATGTATAAATGTTATTAATCCACAATCTTCATATGCCATAAAAACGTATTGCCCGACAGAGAGCTGTCAGTTTATCATAATTCTAGAGTTGATTTTTAATTCTTATTTTGTCATAAATGTAAATCAGTGAGACACCTAGGTTGTTTTTGGCAGGGGAATTCTAATTTGACATCATACAAAATTAATTTCTTTTTACAATGATGTAATGATTGTAATGCGCGATATTATCATTTTTTGATCCACACAGATTTGTTCCTTCTCAATCTGTAACCTGCTGAATATTCGAATATAATTTTTTCTTCCCTAGATAAGTTTACTGTATTGAAATGCTGACATTATTGTGCACCACATTTTTCACTTTAAATCTGTTTGAAACGCCAGTTTCAAAAATTAGCATACATGTCATTGTATTGTATTGTATTGTGTTTTCACCGTCAGCGGAGGAAGACACAACATAATTTTTACATTGTGAAGTTGATGCAAACTGGATAAATGAAGCTGTGTTCATGATTTTAGCAAAAATTTCATTTTATGCTCAAGAAATCTTTATGTCCAAATCTGTATATGAACTGCATACATGTTTCTTCCGATGGAGCGTTTTATGTATTTGTAAATTTTTGTTCGGGGGAAAGTTATTTAATATTGATCAATAACATTGCATACACACAAGAAACTGTAACATAATGGACAGAAACTGGTAATTTCTAGTGATTCTAGTGATACTAGCTATTTAAAAAATTATGATCATTAATATCACTAATATAATAGTAATAACAATATGAATAATAATAATAAACAACTACAACAACATCAATAATATTCAAAGGAGATAACCTTTCAACTAGATCAAATAAATTTGACATTTTATAGGAACTAACATAAAAAAGCAGGATATCTGTAAAGTAAAGACATTTTAAAGACATTAGATATACTAAACGTGTTTAATTAAATATAATAAATGAAATACCATAATGCGTCCGAATGCATTGGAACAGAAATATTCAGGAGAAGTAATTTACGTCATCATAGGAATATATAAAAAAGCAGACTTTACGACGTTGTGAACGTTAATTCCCCAATTTCTTGGAAGCGTGTAAAGACGTTATATTATAATGTGATATGAGCTCTCCTAGAACGGATCATCGTTATTATCATTATCGCTAACAGTGTCTGTATGTCGTCGACAGTATTTGCAGTGTAATTAGGATATTAAAATTTGATAGGGCAGTTATATTTACCTTCCATGGTGAAACGATTCTTGAATTCTTTATTTCCATTCCATTGCCAGTGCAATTTGTTGAAAAGATTATCCATGTACATTCAATGTACAATGGACACTTGATTTAAGTTTGACCAAAGACGGATATAATACTGAATTAATACATGCCCTGTGATGATATAAAATAGTAAGTACGACTGAGTAAATATTATGGTGCAGAATCTGACATTATTGATATTGCTCAGCGTGGATTGTATCAATGAAGTGTTACAAATTGTATCATAAAATAAAGCATATTTACACAAAATGTATTCCTCTGTAATATTTCCTCGTGTTGGCTTGTTTCTCATTTCATAAAACAAAATGATAAAAAAGTACTAAATGATTAAGAGCATCAAAGCGTAAGGTTTCAATATGAATTATTTACCTATACATTCATCAACTCAGTAAACATAGTGGGGTCCTGTGGGGAGCATTTTCAAAAATTCATTTTTAAGAGGTGCCCAGTAATTAATGAAAGGCAGGCGTATTATTACATTTTTCTTCTCGTCAACTTTCTTTTGCGAATTTTGCAATAACGATGATTGCAAAAGATGTTTTCTTTTCGAATATTTTGAAAATCGAATAATGCATGATTCAGCTCAATAATTTTGTGTAATTCTCTTAAGAAACACGGGTCTTAAAACTTTTTTTCATGGTCGTTACAATATTTAACGCTAGAAATAATACTCTGATCAGAGTCATGATGAGTTTCAAATTTTCGACCTTTTATTTCAGATCCGGGGCGTAGATGGCGGGGGGATGGGGGTATGCAACCCCCAACTTTTCGGGTGGGGGGGGGGATGGTGTATACAAACATCCCCCCCCCCCCAGGTTTCACCCCACCAAAAAAAAAAAAGTGGGGGAAAACATACATTTCTATATTATGTTGTAGATAAATATAATTTGATATATTATATCTATTAATTTTATTTTTATATATTCTTTATTTCAATACAAATGTTATATATCTGTGTACAATATTGTAGATTTATATGAATTTATCAATATTTATCTACAATGCTGTAGTGGCTTCTGATTTTTCCCAATATATTTTTACACCACTAGAAAGTGAAAACCACCTACTTCAAATTATACAACATGGGTGTTGATCTGGGAGTGATAGGGAGGTATAATTTTTTTGTAATGAAGTTGGGGGGGGGGGGGGTGTTGGCCTGCATGTGTTACCATCCCCAAATATATTTAGAGGTGATTTTTTTTTTTCGAAGCCACAATGCAGAAAAATTATTTAGATTAAAAGTACATGTAATTATTCTGGATTTAGAGGGTTCAGTCGGTAACTTTCCTTTATAATGCAATTCTGCAAAACTGAAATGAAATGTGGTGGAAATGTGGTGGAATCGAATGTGGAGGAGAAGGAGGGAATACATCACACCCAATATTTATTGAGGATGATGATGACCTGTGTCATCATCACCCAACTATACATAGAAGAATTATGAAATGACAATCATAACATGTAGGCCCGGTCAGAAGCACCGCTCCGGGCGTTGCATGTGGGCACAGTGCCCCTTCTTCTCCCATTAACTTCAGATAAGTACGCCCATTTTTCTTTCGAGTGAGTCCCAGTTCCATATTCTTTTAAGTGGCCATTTTGATAATTACACCTCATCCCTCACCTTACCTTTAAAAAATGCTCCTATTTCAACGAAAGCATTCCCCCCCCCCCCTTTTAATCCCCTTTATTCCTTTTAAAGGGAAATCCGACCTATATAGCAAGTTGCTTTGAAGGAAAGAGGAAAAATCAGAGAAGGAGATTGGTGAAAGTTTGAACGAAATCGGACAAGTAATAAGAAAGTTATGAATTTTTGAAAGTTGTAATCACTATGCATATGGGAATTTCAAATTGGCCGAATAGGTAATGTCACTGTGATGTAGCTGTGGACAACCCCCCCCCCCCCCATTCGCTCTAACACACAAAATGTCTAAAATGTCACTTTTTTTCAAAATGCATTACTCAGTAGGATCTTTTCGTTCATGAGGACCTATAACAATATGTTATCTCCGATATATTTTGAGTACTGCCCTGAGGGTAAAAGCGCCTCCAAGAAAACCGCAAATTAATGATATTTTTGTGTACGACAAATGGGAGAGTTGTCCACAAAAATGTCACAATTGACTCACCAAATTGCCAATTTGAGATTCGCATAGTTGTAGTGATCTCATTTTTCAAACATCCATAACTTTCTTAGTCCTTGTCCGATTTCTTTCAAACTTTCGCCATCCTGTTTTTCTTATTTTTCTGCTTTCGCACAAATCATCTTATTATCAAGGTTGGATTGCCCTTTAAGGTAACAAGTCATTTTTTTTCTTTGTAATAATAAAGACACTGATTTATTTTTTCTACTTTATATAAGAACATTTTCCCGTTCTTATAAATGCCCCTTTCAGGTGTTATATAAGTGCCCCTTTTCACCTGTGATGAACTGCCTTTTCTACCTTTTCTACACATTCATTTATTTTTCCAATTGAAGTGTCCTTTTCCCCATGATAAGTACTACGTTTCCCTTTTCAATAACATGTGCCCCTAATCCAAAGTGACTTAGAGCCAGTATTCCCAAATGCTCGCTCGCTACGCTCGCTAGTATCAAAAGTATAGCTTATTAAATAAATTTTCCATTCTAATTGAATTGAACAATTCCATTGTTATTTAAATTGCTATTGTTTGCTCGATCGCTTCGCTCCCCCGCTCAATATTCAAATCATAATACAAAATTGCAAAGCATAATGCTAAAGTTGTATCTTGGATATGTAAAGAGAAAAACCATGTACATGTTTACAAACCCTCACCCCACACACTCACACACACACACACAATATATATATATATATATATATATATATATATCTGGCCCTTCGGAGAAATCATACCCCCCAGGTATGAGGACCTGTCTACGCCATTGTTTCAGATCATCTTCAGGAACTAAAACATAAGTGAACATGAACTGTCGACTGTTGCCAAGTCGACTTCTTATATTAAAACTTACATGTCGCCATGTCGTCTTGGCAAGATACCTTATGTCGCCATGACGACATGTAACTTTTTAGAAGTCGACTTGGCAAGATACCTTATGTCGCCATGACGACATGTAACTTTTTAGAAGTCGACTTGGCAAGATACCTTATGTCATCATGACGACATGTAACTTTTTAGAAGTCGACTTGGCAAGATACCTTATCATGCTTATGTCGCCATGACGACATGTAACTTTTTAGAAGTCGACTTGGCAAGATACCTTATGTCATCATGACGACATGTAACTTTTTAGAAGTCAACTTGGCAAGATACCTTATGTCGCCATGACGACATGTAACTTTTTAGAAGTCGACTTGGCAAGATACCTTATGTCGCCATGACGACATGTAACTTTTTAGAAGTCGACTTGGCAAGAAACCTTATGTCATCATGACGACATGTAACTTTTTAGAAGTCGACTTGGCAAGATACCTTATCATGCTTATGTCGCCATGACGACATGTAACTTTTTAGAAGTCGACTTGGCAAGATACCTTATGTCATCCAACCTTGGTAATAAGATGACTTGTGTGAAAGCAGAAAAATGAGAACAACAGGATAGTGAGGGTTTGAAAGAAATTAGACAAGGAATAAGAAAGTTATGGATATTTGAAAAATGAGATCACTACAACTATGCGAATCTCAACCTGGCGAATTTGGTATGTCAATTGTGACATACTTGCGGACAACTCTCCTGTTTGTCGTTCACAAAAATATCATTAATTTGCGGTTTTCTCCTAAGCGCCTTTACCCTCGGGGCAGTACTCAAAATATATTGGAGATAGCATATTGTTATACGTCCTCATGAAAGAAAAAGATCCTACTGAGTAATACATTTTGAAAAAAGTGACATTTTAGCCATTTTGTGAGTTGGAGCAAATGGGGGAGTTGTCCGCAACTACATCGCAGTGACATTACATATTCAGCCAATTTGAAATTCCCATATGTATAGTGATTATAACTTTCACAAATTCATAACTTTCTCATCGCTTGTCCGATTTCGTTCAAACTTTCACCAATCTGCTTCTCTGATTTTTCCTCTTTCTTTCACAGCTAGTACTTGCCATTAAGGTTTGATTTCCCTTCAAGTGTATTAAACGAGTGAGAGCATTTTCTACGAGGTGTTTAAAAAAAAAGTTGGCACTTATTAATAAATCAAAATTTACACCTCGCATCAGACTTAGGTTTTTACATTGTAAAGTTGAAGGATGTAAAATGATTGGGAAAATGTTATAATGACATTGCTCTGAATACTTTTTTTTCTTGTTTTTATTGATAAAAATCAAGACAAATCATGAAAATCACAAATATGTACATGATTAGACAAAGCATTAAAATACTTTTATTGAAATAGTATATTTTTATTGCTCTGAAAAGTTTTACTAGATTTTTTACTTATTGAAAAATTAAGGTCACAAAATCTGTGTGTATCAGTAATCAATTAAAAACACAACAATTGCCATTGTGTATTGCAGCCGTCATTTCTGCCAACCTTCTGCTGTCCAGTGTCATTAATGGTTCATGGCTCTGGTGTTCTGGAATTTCAACTGCATCACACAGTGGCAACTATTGTGATCTGAATTAATTACTGATACACAAAGATTTTGTGGCCGTGATGTTTCAAACAGTGCAAAATCTAATTGAATATTCAGAGCAGTATTTCAAGAAAAGTATTCAGAGAAATGTCATAAAACCACAAACACCTAGTATTTTGTAGAGTGAAAGTTTGCATTCTAGAGCACTTCGGACTGAGTTCGTAGCCTAAGTAGTGTGCTGTATCCTTAAAGGAGAATGAAACCCTGGGGAAAATCAGTTTAAATGAAAAGAGAGGATAGAGAGAAGCAATTTAAAAAAAAGTTTCATCAAAATCCGTTACGAAATGAGAAAGTTATGAAAGTTTGAAAAGTCTCAATTTACTTTCTATGGCGATCCTCAAATTGGCAATGTTGCTTCAAAGTGACAGTGAGAGTAGTACAACTCTCCAATGTTTTTACACAAAATTTCATATTTTCCCCGTTATCAGGTGCAGCTTGTCTCCTTATAGCTCGAGATATCAAGGGAAAATGTATTTGACACAACATATGTTGAGTTCACAAAAAGACAAGCAGCATCTCTAGAGATAATGGAGAAAATATGAACTTTTGTGTACAAAACATATGGAGAGTTGTACTACTCTCACTGTCACTTTGAAGCAACATTGCCAATTTGAGGATCGCCAAAGAAAGTAAATTGAGACTTTTCAAACTTTCATAACTTTTTCATTTCGTAACCGATTTTGATGGAACTTTTTTTAGATTGCTTCTCTCTATCCTCTCTTTTCATTAATAACAATTTTTTTTCCAGGGTTTCATTCTCCTTTAAATCAATATTTACTTCCAAAATTCCACAGTCACACCGCCAAACCGATCATAATTACCACAGTCACACTAAGAAGACCGACGCCAGACCGACAATAGACCGAACAAAAGATTACATTGCCACCAATGGCCAAGAATCGGTCGGTTTGGAGTCAGTGTGGGGTCGGTTTGGCGGTGTGACTGTGGTATCATACCGCCTCCAAACATTGCCAAACCGACCGATTCTTGGCCATTTGTGGCAATGTAATTTTTTGTTCGGTCTTGTTGGTGTGACTGTGGTATCAGTTTCGAAAGAAATTTCACGATAGTATGTGAGCCTATTGTAAAGGGCTGGTTTGGGTATAATAGGAACGTCCCCCTCCTATTGTAAGAAAATTGTGATAAAACAAATACATTTAAAAAGATGCAAAGTATATGGAAGGGAAAATACTAAGAAAATTCTGCCATCTACACTTTCTAAAAGACTTACTACTGTAATCACAAAAATACATTTTATCTCACCAAGGGTATATAAACTGGATGTCTGTTCTTTCTATTTCTCTTTCTTTCTTTCTTTTCGCTCTTTCTTTCCTTTCTTTCCCTCTCCTTTCTTTTCTGTTTTCCTTTTCCTTTTTTTTCCTTTTTGCGTCGTGGAACTTTTTTTTCTTTTTGCATCGTGGAACTTTTTTTTTCTTTTTGGGGGGTTGCTGCAGCTCCAAGCCCCCCAAGCCCCCCACCAGTACACCAGTGACCAGACCAATCTATCATCTCCCACTCTTAGGACTCATGCCGCAGAACAGACTGGTAATCTTTCTTACACCCCATGCAGTCACACCGATGAGACCGATACCAGACCGAGAATAGATTGATCAGAAAATTATATTATCGCGACTAGCCACTATTTTGTCGGTTATTGGTCGGTTTAGGGTCTGTCTAGCGGCGTGACTGAGGTTTTATAGCCAACGAAGTTGCATGTGTTTTGAGGCCACCGAACTTATTACAAGTGATTTTCAGTGACAACTGACTTTCAGTGGGGCTAACTTTAAAGGTTCTTTCACTTTCAAATTTGTGAATTCTTCTTGGTTGAAGTCCCGATTGTTCATATGAATATAGTTATCGAAATTGCGGGGTACTGTGAACCTTCTATAAAGGTCAAATCAGCTGCGGATTGTAATGACGTCACACAAGTTGTATACTTGCCAACCATCTGGTAGCCGATTTTGCCGTATCTCCTCCTTGGAGACTTTAGACAAAACCCGAAATTTCGATATTTATATTTTAATGACCATTCGGGACGTCAGTCAGATACTGTTTATGTTTGGAAATTCCGTATCTGACCTTAGTTCAATGTGTTTCCGAATCCAATTGTTCTCTCCTCGTTTCCTTCTTTGATAATTCTAGTGACTGGATTACAGAGTTCTAATGCGGGGAATTCCTTATTATTACTGTGTTAGGCATAAGCAACTTTAGTAAAACAATTTTTCATTTCGAGTGTTTATTAATACATTGAGTATCAATTAAAAGGAAAGTCCACCCTAGTATTAAGTTGATTTCAATAAAAGAAGGAAAATGTGAGAAACAGATTAGTGAAGTTTAAGCAAAATCCCATAAGAAATAACAAAGTTATGAATTTTTGAAGTTGTAATTAATCAAACACAAATTGGAAACTCTTGCAAGCTCCTCTCCCATTCGCTAAGGACAGAGAGTGTCATAAATTTTCATTTTCTTTGTTTTTGATGAAGGAATACATTTTGTTTCATACAGGTTTTGTGTAAAAACATATGAGCAATGATTATGTTTTAGGTGCATGTATGATTGAATGTTTTCTTGAGAGAAAATGGAAATTAATGATTTTTGGGGTACAGGGCAAATAGGAGAGGCTCGCAAGATTTGTTTTTGATTGATTACAACTTCAAAAATTCATAATTTTCTTATTCTTTATCGGATTTTGCTCAAACCTTCACTAATCGGTTTCTTTGATTTTTCTGCTTCTTTTAAAACCAACTTGCAATCAGGTGGACTTTCCCTTTAAGAGCAAGCGTTTTGTTATGTTTTCAATGTCCTATTTTAGAAACAAAGTTGGACAGACATAATTAATCTTCTGTCTGTGATATCAAAATCACCCTTTAAAGCCCCTTCCTGTGTAAGTATGTTGCAACACTGTAAACAAAAGGCCTTCGAGCCTCTAAACATGAACTCTACAAGTTGAAGATGGAAATAAAGAATATGCTATCTCTTTTTTTAGACGTTGAATTGGACACCGAAGCCTTTCCGCGGTGACGTCCAACTTGGGTGGCGGTATCGCTTCCAACTCGGCACACCGCCTGGTCTATGGGGCTCAGCTTCTGGCCTACTGCCGCTCAAGAGTCAGGCAAACCTCCTACCAGCATCAGTGGCGATCGGTACTGCTTCTCAGGATTGGACAGGTGAGTTTATAATGTATTTCTTTTGTTTTAGCGCATTTTCAAATTAAAAGTAATAGATCAAAGTGCTCTAGCATTTACATGAACAATATATTGCGTACTCCCTCCACACAAAGGGGGAGCATTCTAGCCAGTCGCCATTATGTTTTTGCTGATCCTACCACAATGCATGATATTTATATCCTAACGTTATCAAAGTAATATTGATTATCATTGTCCTAAAAAAATTGACATGCAGAATATTACATCCTCTACACCTAACTGACACAAACAAAAGAGAAAAGTCCTGCAAACTTGTGGGTTTTAATTTACCCTAAGCAGGGCTGGGTTTATTATCGCCAATTTCTAGTGCGTGCAACTCCACAAGCTACAAACCATGAATTGTCTTTTCAAACTGGATATCACAGTACATAAAATTATCGAGATATCCTTTATTTTACTTACGAGTTCCATTATACCAAAATAGGTAAATAGATACATAGGCACAGTTAATATAATGATTAAATGTACTTTTGAATTAGCCAATATGTTTAAAAGGGCAATCAAGGTCTCTTACCTCTTTGACAAACTCCTAGTAACGAACTATTACATCCACCTATTACAAGTCATTGTATTTCAATGGTCAGAATGCAGATTTCATACATTAAGTGTTGGGAGGTTGGGCAAGGCAAAATGTTTGTCCAACCTAACAACGCCTAATACATGCAATTCACATTCTGACTATTGAAAAAGAATAGCTTTTTACAGGTGAATGTAATACTTTGTCACTAGGCAAACGTGTATAAATTTGACTACATTACGAAAATGGCCTATTGGGCTAAGCTTGAGTTGTAAGTAGAAATTTGTAAGAACTAATGAACTGTGCGTTATTCTCCATATTATCAATAAGTATTCATATACAAATGTCAGAAACATAAAGATAACATTTTCAGTTATATAAAGATTTCGTGCTATAAGAAAGCTTAATACATAGACTATACTTAATAAGGAAATTTCATGAATTACTTGAATAATGTCGGGATTCTCGATAGCCCTGCATTAAATCATCTAATTATCATAATATATAAATAGTGCATGGTCTATCATGCACTCTACTGGATTATGTGCAAGACAAATACTAAATTATCCCGTGTGCAGTCTTACCGGGGGTCTATTTGCCATAACAGTTAGTGCATGTTCTATTTATGCACCATTAACAGATAGTTTTGGGAGGCCCTCAAAAACTTTTCGTGAGATTTCTTTGATTTTACTTAATAAAAAGCAGGGTACTAACATAACTAAGATGTTGTGAAGTTTTTTCCTCCTCAAGTGAAATATTTACTGAATGAGAGGTGAAAAGTAATAAAAATCCCTGGCCCAAAAACAGAGGGGATGTAAATTCAAACAACGGCCACACACACACTACTCACATTAGGATTGCTGTGTGTACACATAGTGCGAAGCGCTGGGTTTATTGTGCGGGGAACCTTCGGGTGGATATGGTCTTAGCGTGAGGCAGTGAAAAGCCGTTACCAAGCGTTTCTTACAGATATTTATATTTTATTCCAATAATTTGTAATTTCTATAGCACATCTATATGTATTTGTATTATTTTCCACATACATAAGCATTTATCTTTGTCATCATCTGTCTAATGAATTTAAATTGCAATCACTGAAAAATCATATGATGTACATGTATTACTTTGTGCATTTTCCTCACTCATTAAATTCGAAATCAATTTTTAATATTATCAATATGATAATAATATGAATATTTAATTCTAATAATTGAAAGGCTCTGTATTTCACATTTTTGGGTCATGATGTACAAATTCGTAGGTAATTGGCGTATGTATATTAGATTATAATTATTGAGATATCTGAATTCAATATATTTCAAATGGGACAGTGAATACATGTAAATCTACTTCTGCTAATTTTAATATAAAACTGACCTGTTTCGTTCAATAATACTTTGCAATTACCAAATTTTATACAGTCCTGAAATTGCTTTATAAATTTGTTTCATCACTGGTTTTCTAACTCACCACAATTCCCTTTATTATAATTACCATTGGATCTGATTTATAATACATATGACTCTTTAAAAACGCAATCTACTTTTTAAGGAAAACAATACTTGTAAAATTTAGTTGATTTGTATATCTTCATCATTTTTGTTATGATCATTATTAAGTCCCTTTTTTTCTTTGTTATTGATATTTTGCATGTTCACAAGCTTCTTTTATATTTGTTGTATTTTACTGTAAATATGACCATTTTAGTCTTTGGACTTTTGTCATATACTTTTTATAATAAAACCGAAATTGAATTGAATTGAATTGATCTACCGTACCTATCAGGCTAACTAGATCTATAGAAAGTCGCCGGGGATAATTTCATTGATACCACCAAAGCTTATATATATTCTTAAATTCCTTATATAGAAATTTCTTATGACGGCATTGAGTTCTGAGATCCTTTTTTAACATAAAAAAAATCTCTCCTAAGGCTAAGTTATTGCATTGTACTTGGAATTGTAATGACAGCTAACCTGAGCTGAGATGAGGGGGGGGGGGGCCTCCTCTGGGAAAATAAAGCCCAAAATGTTGACCTTTTTTTTTTTTTTTTGCTTGTCAGAGATTTTTGGAGTAAAAATGGACCCCCCAAATGCTGATGACCATTTTTTTTTTCTTGTCAGAAATTTTTTGAGGTAAAAAGAGACACCCAAAATCCTGATGACCTTTTTTTTGTTGTTGTTTTTGCTTGTCAGAAAATGTTGTTAATATTTAGCCCCCTCCATCATAAAATGGATCTGCCACTGGGGGGTGGGGGTGTGTGGGGGGGGGGTCTCTGTCCTGAGATATGGGGTTGGAATGAGAGCTTACCTGAGATAGGGGGTACATTGAGCAGTGTTCTGTATTTAGGGGGGTCTCCAAGGCAGGAAAAGCCCGCAAAAAGCCCGTGAAAGGGGGGTTCAGAAATTTTGGCCGACCTGAGATAGGGGGGTGCTTTCGAAGGGAGGGAACGAGGGTACGCGTACCCTAAATAATACTGAGTGGGGGGGGGGGGGGTGGGATAGACCCCTAGATCTATAACTGTTATTGTGTATTAGACCCGGGCCCCCCGTGCAAAAATCAAAGTTATAGTGCACGATCGTGCACAATAACACTTTTGCACGTCACGTGATGCGAATCTAACCTATCACAGCGCGTATTTTACATACACTGTTTACTGTATACTGATTGCAATCTTCACTCATGCAAAGCCATATGCATAAACTAATGTAAGTGAATTAAGTTTGTTAATTTTGAGGTATCACACAAACAGAAATGGAACAATGCATACCAAAACATTCGCGTGCAATGTCCTTTTGATATTCGTATGATTCGCATTGTTTTGAACCAGAAATTGCCATCATAAACCATGCAGTAAAAAGAGACAAAAATATGTAATGTAACTGAACAAAAAAATAATTGAAACTGATACAGAGAGAGGGAGAGGGACACACACACACACACACACACACACACACATAAAACATACAGAAAACACACACAAAGGGAGAATGATAATGGGGAGAGAGAGAGGGGGGGGGTGGAGGTTAGGTATAGGAAAAGGGAGAAACAAAGAAAGAGAGAGAGAGAGGGGGGGGGGATGGAGGGGAGATATAGGAAAAGGAAGAAACAAAGAAAGAGGGGGGGGTCATTAAATTTGACGGCAATGTATAAAAGAGAAGAATTTTTCACCTTGTCTTTAAATTCTTACTATGCTTACACAAAAATGACATACATTTGATAAGAAACTTTAACTGCTATAATACCTGCTAGAATGCTTAAAAACCACGAAGTTGTCACTGTTGACACCATAACTAAATTTTATGTCGATCATAGCATTGTCAATAACATGTCCATAAATACATAACAGTGAATTTGGAAATTGACATTCGTGACTATAGAGACACTCTCCATAAAATACATAATATACATAAAATACAATACTCTTTTAGATACAATTTATATAACCTTCATCAAACGGCTCTATGAATTTACTGAGATTTAGAATGATTGATGACTTCGACAGGGGCGGCGGAGCGAATTTCAAAGTGGGGGGGGGGGGCACCAGCCAAAAAGGGCACTTTTGCAGAAAAAAGGGGCACTTACAAAGGGCGAACATAAAGCCAAAAACAAAAGAAAAAAACAACAACAAAACAAACAAACAAAAAACGGAGACCATTTAGTGACATTGGTATTACCCTATAGTCAATTAATACATAATCAACTTCATTTTCTTCCTTTTTATTGTTGTTCTAGACACTGCTTCAGCTTCCCCAATTAGCAGTTGTGTGTAATGGTCTAATGATTCATGTGCGAGCGAGCAAAGCGAGCGAGCAAAAAATTTCAGACTTTTTTTCTAATGCTGAAGTCCTTGGGTTGTGCATTATTTACAGCAATATAATGAAAATGACAACAGCAAATTATTTTTTCTTGAAATTAATCTTTTAATTTAATTTGATTAATCGTTGAAGCTAGATACTATGCCTCTTTTTGTAAGAAACAGTGGGAAAATATAAGTAAAAGGGGACACTTATCAGAAGAGGAAAGGGCACTTATAATAGGTGGAAAGAGGCACTTCTAAGACATGAAAAGGGTCAATAATTACAAGAGGGAAGGGCTCATATGAGTTACGAAAAGGGCACTTATCAGAAGTAAAGAGGGGGCACTTATCAGATTTGAAAATGGGCACTTATCAGAAGGGGAAAATAGGTGCTTATTAGAAGGGAAAGGCGGCACCTATATCAGAATGAAGAATGCTCGTATCAAGGGAGAAAAAGGCTCATGTTAGGGAGAAAGGGGGGCAATCATTATATTTGAAAAGGGGCACTTATTAGGAGAAAATGGCACTTATAAGAAAGAAAAATAGGCACTATCCCACTATCCCAAGTAAAAAAAGGAGAAAAAGGGCACTTATTAGAGATAAAGAGCCAACTATCAGATGTGAAAAGGGGCACTTATCAGAAGGAGAAAAAAAGGACACTTATTAGAAAGGAAAGGGGCACTCTTAGAGGGCACTTAACAGAGAGAAAAAGGCATTTTTCGGAATTAAAAAGGGCACTTTTGGGGTACTTCAAAAAGTGGGGGGGGGGCACTGTGCCCCCTGCACCCCCCGGGGGGGGGGGAGGGAGCGTTGCCCCTGGATTTTGACATCAAACACATATGTCTATTGATTAAACTCGGCGTTCATATGAAGATGCATGTGCGTCAACTCTATTAGGTCAGACACATTTGGGATCGGTGGAATCCCATTTCGAATAAAAGCATTTTTTCAAAAGTACAGAGACTCACTCCTCCAAACAAAATATACTCTCCGACTGTACTGCTGTAGGTCGAACCACTGGATTATTCTTCTACGAATCTGTACAGTGTCAAATGCCATCTATACCGTAGAGACGCATCTCTGTAAAAATGACACTACTGATCTAGAGGCGCAGCCAGATGGCATTCTTTTATATATCGAAAAAAAGCTTATGAAAATATTCTCTTAAATAATTGTTGAACAGGAAAATTCACATAAAAAATGCTTAGAGCTGTTACTTAGGAGGAATTACATTATTGACTCGCAAGTTTATCGTCAACATCTTCATCAGTGTTTGCCAGAAGTACTCTTGAAACCCCTCATCTTCCTCCCAACTGAGGTATGGATTACGGTCACTCAGGTATAACCTCAACAAGTACGGTAGTTCGTCGTCTGGAATGTCTTCCAGGAAGATGACCACCATATTCTCTACTTGTGTGTCGTTGACCTGGTCCGCAGCGGTACGAAATTTGATGACGAACCAGTTATCCTGTATAGCAGCCCTGCTGACCAACATGATGGTCTTGTAGCTCATCTCGACGACGTAATGCACTGCATCACAGTAGTGCATACCTAAAGGAAGGTCATTGTCGCCGTAGACATTCCTGTTGTATTCTGGCAGCCGTTCCTCTAAGACCGGACGCAGACGATTCCTAACCCACTCTTCATCTTCCTCTGCAAACATGATGTTGAAGTGAAACTGAAAATCGCCAAAGTCTCGAGCGTCTGTGATTTCTCGATAACCAAAGACAGCCAGTTTCAGGAGAAATTGTTTGTGTTTCAAGAACCATCGATGACGGTAGGCAAAGATCCCTGTCACCACAATCCATGTGATTACAAGAGGAAGAGAACAGTAGAGAGCAATGTTTGGTCCACACAATGCCGCTGGTTGAAACGACATCAGTGGCTTTTCTTGCAGTACCTGAAGTGAGGCAGACGAACATCTAGTGTTGATTTCATTTAATGGGGAGCCATTTTAAGTTACAACTACAAGTCAACTCATTATCCGAAATGTCAAGAGAACGAAGAGTGTCAAGTATCGGTTCAAAAGTACTATGGTTGAACTCACTAAGTCGGTTGCTTGCAAGTGTTATATTTTGAAGTTTTGATGAATTTACAAATAGATCACTTTCAAGATACCTCAGCTTGTTTACATCTAAGTGAATCGTAGATAACTGTCCCATATTTTGAAGAAGTCCACGTGGAAGACTGTGCAAATTATTACCGTGCAGGCGCAAAATCTTTAGACGTTGAAGACCTTGAAATGCCTTCTCTTCAATCTCTGTGAGACGACATTCACTGAGATCCAAATCTTCTAAATATGCAAGATCTGAGAATAACCCTGACTGCAGGAGTTCAATCGGATTTTTCTTTACATCAAGGCTTATCAGATTCCGCATTCCCTGAAACAGAGAAATGTTATTATTTGCGCCTGGAGTCCATAATGATTCCATATTAAAATTTGCAAAGATCACATGTTTAATTGACTTAGTGTCATTGAAGACTTTTCTGATCCCTTCCATGAAAATAAAGCGTTTGCTGTCTCTGTAAACGAACGTTTCGAGATTAGGGACATATAGCGACAAAATTGCCACATCACATCCCGATACATCCAAGTACTGAAGGTTTGTTAAACCTGTGAAAGCTGTAATCTTCAAATCTAGTAAGTCAGCATTTCCTCTCAAGACCAAAATTTTCAAATTCGTCAACCCTTTAAACGATTCTTCGTGAACCACTTCCAACTTATTATGAGCGAGATGCAATTCTTGTAGGTCTACATCCCACGAAGAATTACTGTTTATCCCATTAAAATTCTTAATGGAATTATAATTCAAATAAAGAATTTTTAATCCTTTCATTCTTGCAAAATCTATCATATTTATTTCATGAATTGAACATCTATTTAGAACAAGGGTGAAAATGAGAGGAAGATCTAAAAATCCCATTTTGTTAAGATCGGTAAGCTTGTTATTAGTAAGGTCGAGAACCCGTAGGTGTTTGCTCCGTAAGGGGGCAAAATATTGCGGATCAATCTTCTCGGCTTGTGTGTGCTGTAAAAGAAGCTCATCGATTTCAGACTTTGCAATACCTATGAAGAATGGTTCCCACAAATCTGGTGACATTTTTATTTTCCCGAATGCGATAGATCGGGAGCGTATGGATGCTACCGTGTTTGGGTCTATGAAGGTGATGGTATTCCTGTTGAGATTGAGCAAATCTAACTTGCAATCTATTCTAAAAGTATTAGGTGTAATATTTTTGATGAGGCTTCGCCGTAAATCAATAGTCAGATTATAATCTTGTGAACTGCAAGAAGTGATGTTTACGTCAAAAATAGCGCTAGAGCTTAGATCTAGCATTTGTAGCTTAGGTATAAATCTAAAAGCGTCGTTATGGAAATGTGCTAAACGATTGCCTACAAAACTGAGATAAGACAATTGTTTACTAAGTCTAAATACTGTAGACGCAACGGATCTGACCAGTGCATTAAGGCCCAAGTTCAGGTACTGTAACATTGGTATGGAATAAAAACTCCCATTATCGATCTTTCTTATGTTATTAAAATATAGAGACACATTCCTAAGACGTATATATTTGCTGAACGACGAGTTGAAAAGATGTTTGATGCGATTTCTGGAAAGGTTTAATTCCTCTACACCTGGAAATAAGTGTTTTGGAACACGCGTGAGTCCCATTTCAGTACAGGATATATTTCTCTGGAAGGGACCAAGCGAACATTTAGTGCCTGACGTCGAACGTGGATGGTGTGAATAGTTTCCTTGGGGTATTACGTGTTGAGATGACTCTCGTGCTGCAGTCAAGACAGTTAGATACAGTACAACTGTTAGCTGGATCAATCTTGTCTGAGCCATGTTGTTCGAAAGGAGCTGAAAATGTCAGGAAAAGGGTGACAAATTATAAATTGTAATTCCGGATGGATCCCAGTTAGATTCAAATGGCAATGATGGGCTGGGAAAAAATAATTTCAAGACGGGTTGTGGGACACCAATGCTGAAACATAAGTTTGTTGGGATGCTCCTATACTGTGCGTATCAGAAAAGTATACCCAACTTTAGTAGCTTAAAAAAGCTATGATATTTGTGAGTTTGAAATTTATTTCACAGTAAAGAGTAACTTATATTCTTTTTCCATGCTTTTTCTTGCTACCACGAATAACTGAGCAGAAGGCTTTTCAAAAAAGTATAATCAAGATCCTCTTGTACCAAGCCATTTTTGCATTCGTTATTTCAGTCTGAAAACAATTACTGAGTTATTTCACTTGATTTTGTCAATTTGAATATACACATGTGTTGATGTCAATTCAAACACTAGGAAAAGATTAACACAAGCAAAATTTAGATATTATTATTTTTTGCCAAAACATGTTGACATCTTGACTTCAACCGCATCTCTTCTATTCATTCTATAGAGTCATTCAAAATGGACAAAGTTATTTTTTTCATCATGTTCATGCTATCATTTTCAGGAAGTTTGCTATCAATTACTTTGGTAGTTTGATTTGATTTGATTTTTATTGGTTTCTGCATCATATTTGGAACATACATTATTCAAGCATGGTACAGTTCTCAAACATAATACATAATAATACATGAATACATAATTGAATACATAACTGATACATAATTGATTTGAAGGGCTACGGCAGATAGCTTCACGTGCCTACAGCCCTCAGCTACAATTACATTGATTAAATTACGAAATTAAGAGGGTGACTTGAGAAGAAAGGAAGGAAAGAGGAAGGGAAGAAGGTTGGTTTTCTTTCAACACAGGAATGATACACCTGCTGATCTTGGTGCAGATTCGCTAGTGAATGAATGATGAATGAATGATACCAGGTCAGGGACGATTACACAATACAGTGCGTCCTAGAAAAAATGAAACCGGATTTCGTGGCATATATCATAATGAATAATATCCTCTGTGAGATATATATGTATGAAAAACTCTGTTTCTTTTCCCTTATTTGATGCACAATTTATTATTCATAATTCACACATGATTGAATTAGAACAATGGAAAGTGTGTACCAAAATTTCATTTGCACGCCCAAATTGCAAATTTGAGTGAGTTTTGGAGGTAGTAAACGTAATCATATTGAAAAAAGGAAAACATCACATAAAAATTCATAATTTTCTCTTTTATATGACAGCTCAATCAAAATCAGTAATGTATGCTAGAGGACAAATTAAATGAAAACGTGCTTGATTTCTGCCCAAATGAGTGGACATTTGAGCAAGAAGCCATTTAGCTTTTCTGACCTAGCAGCTGACAATGGAAATAATGCTTGGGTGAATTTTCACAAACATGGGGAATGAAAAGGAACATTAGAGATGGTTGGGGATTCGGGGTATAAAAAGGCTGAAAATAACGGATACTTGGGGATTCTCCTGGATGACACGCCTTACTTCTGCCATATATTCTCTTCCGATATGGCAGTTCTTCTTCAACCAGATCGACCCTTGCCGAGCCCATTTCGTTAGATGAACACCCTTTATTCTGTGGTCAGATGCATGGTCACGCAACCTTAAAAAAGAAATGGTTAGCTTAATTTTCACCTTTTATTACCCCCAACCATCTTTAATGTTCTTTTCCATTCCCCATGTTTGTGTAAATTCACCCAAGCATTAAGTCCATTGTCAGCTGCTAGATCAGGAGAGCTGAATGGCTTAATTCTTACTCAACTATCCACTCATTTGGGCAGAAATCAATCATGTTGTAATTTTACTTGTTCTCTGACATACATCATTTATTTCTTACGCATGAGGTGTCATATAAGAGAGAAAATTATAAATTTTTTCAGTGATGTTTTTCCTTTTTTCTGAATAATAACGTTTACTACCCTAAAAACTCATTGAAAGTAGCAATTTGTTGGTGCAAATGAAATTTTGGTACCACCACTTTCCATTGTTTTAATTCAATCCTGCGTAAATTATGAATAATAAGTTGTCCATCGAATAAAAGAAGAGAAGCAGAGCTTTTCATAAATGTATGTCTCATCAAAGATATTATTCATTATGATAGAAAATTTCTGCCTTGAAATCCGGTTTAGTTTTTTCTGGGACACAATGTAATTGGTTGAGCGTAGAAAAAAACAGTTATCAAGGTACTTATCAACTCATGTGTCCTTTCTTCATTTTCCTCAATATTTGAGGTTAGTAAACCTTTGAGTTCATGTGCTATTCAAGATAAATACCTTATGCACCTTATGCAGATAAAATGTTGCAGTGGACTAATAAGCAGAGAGTTTTTAGATATCATGAGACAGGAAGTTAGAAGGCTGTTTCAGAAATTATAAAAAAGTACGTAGTATGGAAAAGGCAGAAACAATTCATAAATAATACCACCAGACACAATCAAATTCGAAAAATTATAGCGACAAAACAATAAAAAAGATAAAATCGGCCAAAATAACAAGTGAAAAGCAAAGAGGCAGACGTCATTTTAGAGTACGTGTAGGCCAGTACAGAAGGTGGCAAAAAAAAAAAATCATAGAAAAAAAAAAAAAAGAATTAATAAAAAACAAACTGAGAGATTGATAAAGATATTACACAAAAAAAATGAAATAAGAGCCATTCAATGGTAAGTGCTATATTTCTTGTATTAATGTGAATTTAGTTAGTTCATTACCTTATCATGCTTATTGAATATCTAACCTTAATAGTAATTCAGGAGGCGAGTTGGCTCAGTCGGTAAAGCGAATCAACCCGGGCGGATGACTGAAGCCTGCGTTGTGTGTTAACGTGCCTCTCCCGTTTCACAGACGCAGGCTATGTTGCAGCGGAAAACTCTCCGTCCCTAGGATAGGACGTTAAATGGAGGCCCCGTGTAAAGGAGAGTCACCACCTTTACACGTTAAGAACTCACTGCACTATTCGATGAAGAGTAGGGGGGAACCTCGGTGTAATGGTACGCCTGCACATCCCAATCAGTTATATCGGGAGGAGAGACCCGAGGGTTACAGTGATTCAGTTTGCTTTCCGCCTCTCAGGCACAGGTGACGCCAAATACTTAATAATGATAATAATATTGAATCATTTAATATCACTGAATTAAGTTGATCATTATGCTCAAAAAACTACAACTAAACAGAAGCACCAAATAGTTTTTAAAATGCGGTACAAAATGTTAAATTGACGAAAGCAAAGTCACTGAGATTGGACTTGGCAAGTGTCGTTGCCGTCGATGGCAATATACTAACAAGAGACAGCAAACAAAATCATCTGCGTTTAATTTTGGCAATTGTTTTCTCATACGAAATAAATCAAAATAGCATTTTAATGAAAATGAAATCCAAGTCCAAGCACAAACATGCACCTATCAGGCGTAAAATGAATAACTGTTTTACATCATATATTTTTTTTTACTCAAAGTGACATTGATCATTCAAAGGCAATTTTTGCGCGTCTGAAAACGTATACACGTGAAAAAACACCCCCCCCCCAGAAAAACAACAACAGTATACATAAATTAACTCACATAAACCGTTTGATGAGTAACCATGTTATGAAAATGAGAGATCAAAAACAGGGCCAATGTGAATGAATTTCAGTACCGATTTTACCAATAACTGGGAAAAATTTGAAAACTGAAATTAGAAAGAAAAACCATTATCAACTTACCTTTTGATATTTGAAAAAAAATACAAGGTACATCGACCGAGCTTCAAGTGAGCCCCGGTGGAGATAAGGTTATACAGGTGTAGACAATTAGGGAGAGATAGCTTCAATGACTGATAGTTTTTGTGGTTGCCTCTTTTATATGTTGGTGGGGTTGATCTAAACCGGCTACTTTATCTAAAGGTGACGAAAGTGAAAATATCTGTCATGTTAAGTCACTGCATGTTTAGCGATGGTCGCCTCTATTAAACAAGAGGAAGAGTTTAGGCTGGGATGGATTGTAATATATATATATATATATATATATATATATTTTATATTGCTCGTACATTTATCAATTTGTGTGAAACGCTTGTTGAAAATCTAGATCTGACAACCTTGCCCCAATCAACAGTGTTTAATCACACTTTTAATTACATCACGCGCACTCTCATAACCAAATGAGACGTTATTGAGATAATAGAACAGTTGCGGCATCTCCACTCTTGAAGTTTATATGTTTATATATGGCCAACCAAAGCATTCACAAATGAAACTGAATCCTGTAACTGTCTTGTATATCTATTCAATCAAAACACACCAGAATATAAATTTGGTTTCCCCCCAAATACTACAATATGGAAGGGATATCAATGTAAACATACTCTTTATTAAATACTTAATGATCAAAAAATGACAAATTGACACCTGTTCCTGCCCATCATTTTCTTTGTGTCTTACTGCATGGAGCTGCTATACCGTATTAAGTGTATCGTTAAAGGCCAAGTCCACACTAATATCAAGTTGATTTGAACAAATAGAGGAAAATTAAACAAGCGTAACAGCGAAAATTTCACTGAAATCGGATGTAAAATAGAAAAGTTTCGGCATTTTGAAGTTTTGCATTATTACATGAAACAGTGATATGCATAACATGGGCGGTATGCAAATGAGTGAACCGATGATGTTACACACTCACTTTTCCTTTTGTATTTTATAATATGAAATTTCAAATATTTCAATGTTTATGGATGTGATAATAAAGAATATCTCCCTTGTATCAAAATAAGTTACAATAATGATAATTTTACATGTTCCATAAGGAGTCAAACCATATTTAACATTACTGAAGCGAAAAATTGAAATATATGATATTTCATATAATAAAATACATATAAGGAAAAGTGAGTGTGTGACATCATCGGTTCACTCATTGCATACCGCCCATGTTATGCATATCACTGTTTCAAGAAATAATTTCTTATTTTACATCCGATGTCAATAAAATTTTCATTGTTATGCTTGTTTAATTTTACTCTATTTCATTTATTCAAATCAGCTTGATATTAGTGTGGACTTGGCCTTTAAGGCCATAACATCTCTAAAAGGTGCACGGTTCAGTTTCATTTGATACATCATGCACGTAAAATAATTAAATGATGATAAATAGGTGACTGGAAAGTGAAATCTGTCAGTAATATAATCGTTTTTATCATAATGATGGTACCCCGACGATGACAAAGAGCACTACTCGAAAATTACTAAGTTTCTATCCAAAACGATATCAAAACTGAAATTAGCTCCTTTGAAAAAATAAATGCTATTGCTCTTCAGATCTCTTCTAAGACATAACCAATTGCCCGGTAACAGACGCAGATTTTTACTTAGACAAATTAATACAAGTAATGTCGTGCCACTTCATGATTGTCCCTAATCATTACAATCAACTGATGCCTATCTTAAGCCGAAAATTAGATGGTTGAAAGGTGAAATTGAGACGGTCATAAAACATCACTGACACAATTTCGTTGTAAACATATCTGAATGATTATTTTCATAAATATTGAATTTATTATAATTATATTACCTTAACGGTGTCTATAATAAAGCATTATTATAGTATTATTAATGTATGTACCCTTGGGCATATAATGCACACATTTTGAGTACAGGCACGGCTTGAAAAAGGATGGATTTCTATTAGAGAATCTAATATCGTGGATGAAAGAAGTAACATTCTTCCCCAAAATGATTTTTAAAAACCCCAGTACATCAGTACATATAGGGCTACAATGACAGCGTTATGAAATCTTTGATAATAGGACACCATAACATAGCAAATACTGCTGAAAAAGCAGGGTTCGTCGATTAGATTCGCAATAGTTATTTCATTTTCTTTGTCCATGTTTCAAACTTCATTTATTTCATGGTATATTTTCTGTGTACCTCTCTTTCTATCTCTCCCTGTCTTCCCAAGATGTTGTTGATCTCCAACTTTGTTTTTCAAAACCATTTTATTTTCTCTTTCCTTTCTTTCTTTCTTTCTTATATATCTTGACCGTGTTTTTTGGAACAATGATATATCCTTTCTTTTTTAAGCTTGTCCCTAGCTGACCCCTCTCCTGTGTTTTCCTGATAACACGATAAAAACTACTTTCGAAAAATAAACTCAAGGGCAATTTCAAAGGCCTATTGTACTGCCCACAGAAATCAGGTTCGGATTACGTAATATGGCATTGTAATGTTTGTACATTTCTAAAGGTGATAGACAGGGCTATTGAAATTGCCTTCAGTTGATTTTTCGAAAATAGTTTTTATCGTGTTTTATCAATCCATTTATTTTCTGCCCAGTTGTTCTTTTCAAAACTATCCTCCTTTCTCCTTTTTTTCCTTCTTCCTTATTTTGAAGAACAATATCCTTTCATTTTTTAATAATGATGATGATGATGATGATGATAATAATAATAATAATAATAATAATGATAATAATAATAACAATAATAATAATAATGATAATATTGATAATAATGATGATGATGATGATAATAATGATAATAATAATAATAATAATAATAATAATAATAATAATAATAATAATAATAATAACAATAATAGAACAGTTCTTGTATAGGGCATTGTACCTTTGAAAAAGGTCTCAACGCACTTAGGAAAACTTGGGAAATTAGAGAAACAAGAGAAACAAGTAGGAAAGCTGCCGGAAATGTAATTTAGTACTGACAATATTAATCATTTGAATATGTATGTTTCCAGTGCAGATTTGATTTGCCCAACAGTATTAGCTTTTCTTACATTGTGAGGAATATTATTCCACACCAGCACGCCTACCCACAACCACGGTCACACACATACATGTTCATAAGGCCCAAAACTCCTCCCATCTAGACAAACACATTCACACCACGATATGATTGAAACGTATAACAAATGAATTCAAATTCAAACTAGAATTATAATTCGTCACTGCTTTGTAAGATGTGATAATATTTGTGCAAGATGATAATCCTGATAATGTCGACAATGGATGGAGAGAAAATCGAGCAGAAATAACATAGATACTGCTCAAAGAAGACTCGAATGTAGAATCAAGATTTGAGAAAAAGTCATGTCCCATAGAGAATACACGCAAAATGTGAAGAATTGACATGCTTCCTTTAATCGCAAAAATATGCCATAATCCCTTTTTTAAAAATTAAAAAAATGGTGAGACTGATCTTGTAGAGAATCGTCTCAGCTACAACATATAAAAGTTTGGAAGAAAATCGACGACCTATTACTGAAATGAAATGAATCCAAAAATTATGACGTCATTTTTTAAAAAATCATTTTTTAAAGTTCATGTGCAAATATGATGACGTTTCGACCTATCGACCCCCAATTTTTTCATGAATTCTACTCTACAACTTACAGGCTTTCAGAATATGTAAAAAATGGGGGCTCATCAACCTTTCTGACAAGCTATGGCGATTCCATATATGCATATTTTTACCACTTTTTACATTTTTTACATTGGGCAATTATATTGCCCATTGACATGTGCACGAATTTGAAAGTTTGATGCGCGCGTGTGGCATTATGGAATGTCGAGAATGACTGTAAATAGGAAGACAAAGCGAGCAAAAAAAAAACAAAAACAAAAACAAAAAAACAACGCGTTTTTACGTTCTGTACGCGCTGCGCGCGCGCATAATGCGCGCTCGGACACTTATGCACGGAAAATTTTGAAATTCTTAAAATGTCCTGAAACGTAAACTCTTATTTGATTAAAAAGTGATTTTCAGCATTTTGAAAATTTGACGGGTCATACGTTGACATTTTAAGTTGACCCTTGACCTGAAGTTCATGCGTGTCAAATATGGTTCATTTTTTGATAACTCGTTATGAAGATATGATCGATAATGTAATTTCACAAAATGGCGCCTGGATGACGTCATGATGACCTGATGATTGATTTTATAGAGCCTGATAACTGACGAAAATTTGAAGAAAACTGACTGAGCCGATTTTGAGGAATCATGGTAAAAAGAAAGTGGGAGAAAAATAAATATAAATAAAAATAAAGAAAGAAAATTCTGACGAAATTAAAAGGTGATCCGTCGGTATCGACAGACCACCTTATAAATAAAGAAAATTCTGACGAAATTAAGAGGTGATCTGTCGATACCGACAGACCACCTAATAACATTAATTCAATTGTAGTCATTTTCATTTTAATGAGTTTTACAAGTGATGGAACAATTACTATAATAACGAAGGTATATTTGAAGAGCATAGTAATACAATTCACAACATATTTCAGTGAAGTACATGATACTATAGTATCATGTACTTCACTGAAATCTTCACTGAAATCTACACCTACTTAGTCATGTGAAAGATAAAGTTAACGAATCGCAAAATATTTGATACTGAGGCTATATACTGAATATATGTACGCTCTAACGCGGAAATGATATAAAGGTAAACACACTCCTTTCTCTTTCTCCTCTCCGGCATGTCTTGTACGAAAATCAAGAGCAAGGGATGAAAGATTAACTTTTTCATACCACTTCTGTCTTTTTGTCTCTTGTTTATTGGTGCTGCTATATGATTAAAGGTTTCATTATGGACCACAATATCTATAAAGGATAGTAATATTTTGACAGATCATGTACTCGACAGTAACTAATTAATAAGCAGATGACTGGAAAGTGAAAATTGTCGGCAATTAACTAATTTAATTGTAATTATGGAACCCACCCTGACAAATCACATCACTTGAAGGGGGGGGGGGGTAGATCACTGCAGCTTCTTTTCTGAAGAATGGGGAGAGAAATTGATTCTGAATTAAATTGCCACTCGAAGGAGCCGATCGATACTGAGAATTTCCATAACGTGCCCTTTGCAAGTTCGACCTATATGAATTGGCCTTTTACAAAGTGCATTACCAAAGGTCAACCATGTTGAAAACAGGCTTTATTACAGTAGGTGCTTTAACGAGACATCCACCCAAAGAAAAAGATTCCTTGTCCCAATTTCTCTCATGTGCCCTTTATTATTATTATTTTTTATTATTATTATTACTATTATTTGTTATTATAATGGCAGCTCCTAAAAATCTCCTAAAAGCTCGCTCGCTAGCAATCGTAATATATCTGAGTATGCATTAAATTAATCAGATCCTAGGTCAAGTATGTTAAAACATCCGTGCATTTCAAATGTCTTATTCTTTTGTTTATTATGAGATTGTTATTAAAACCACATCACGTTTGGTTGTTGTCTAGAATGAAATCTGCATGGTCGAAATGCGACCTGACCCTATTATTATTATATTATAAATACATTGGAAATCATTGCTAAAATGAATGATATAATTTAGAAAAACCACCGACTTCGTGTAAAGAAAATAAAATGAAATTATTCTAAAAGGCCATACAATATGAATAGACGGTTGCCATTATCAAATTGCTATAAATTGGTACATAATGCGCAACCCATGGCCATCAATATTTGTAGAATCCTCGTGATCTGTTGAGCATGTGATAAAGCGCCTCCATCGCCGCGGCATTTTATAGCAGCGCGGATGGTCGTTGCGCAATCACCGCCAAATCAGCAGCAGGGCAGCAGAACGCGAACGCCTGTAGCAGGGCGAGAACGCGCCACATGCCGTCCAAAGAAATGGTAGGGTCGTGGTGGAAGCGCGAGGTGATCGTGTTGTAAACGGAAGTAGCATGGTGGTATTGTCTCTGGAATGCAACGTTGCCAGAGTTGGCATAATTCTGCTTTCTGGCAGAATTTTGACCGCTTTAGCATCTAGCATTATGCTAGGCATAATTTTACAAAATTTATCAGAATTTTAGCATAAATCTGGTGTTTTTTTTTTTTTTTTGCTTGTCAGAGAATTTTTTTAGTGAAAATAAATCCCCAAAATGCTGATAACCCTTTAAAAAAATTTTTTTGCTTGTCAGAGAATTTTATGAGTAAAATTTTGATTTAGCAGAATTTTCGCTCCTCCTTAGCAGAATAGCATTTTTTTCGCTGGCCACACTGTGCCTCAGTCACACAGCCAAACTGACTCCATAGGCGATTCCAAAACGGATTCCATTCCGATCGATTCTTTTCCATTCGGGGTAATATAATTTCATAGATTGGTCTGTTGTTGGTCTTCTTGGTGTGACTGAGTTAGATATAAATCAATTGTTTATGACTTTCACTTTTGAATGAAATCTAGCTGAGGTTTTATTTGTTATCACGAGATTCTCTGCAGTTCGATTTCAGCGACGTCATCGAAAAGTGGTTCAGAAAACTGCACTTCCAGTGGTACCCATCTTCACCGTCATCGCTGTCGACTTCGCGTTCGACCCCATTGTCAATCGGATCCAGGATTCCTTCGCTCTACTGTGATGGAGTCCAACTTGTAGTGACAAATACATGTAGCAATGGAATGGCATACCAGTGCCGTGATCGTTTTGATGTTTGTTGCTGGGTCTGCTGTCTACCTTGCTTTCTTCTGACATGTCCGTGCTATAGAGTAAATATGCGATCTGGGTCCCGTTGCACAAAACTTGCGTTTGAACGCAACTCAGGAAAATCAAACGCAACTTTAATTTCAGCCAATCAGAAGTGCGCATTAAGGACTTGCGTTTGATTTCTAGGAGTTGCGATCTTTCTGTTTTGATATCATCTTTTCAGATATACATATTTTCATGCGCATGAATGTTAAATGGATTTAAAAAAAATTCCAATATGGTATACGTAAACAGAAGATGTAAGAAGTTACATGCACGCTGAATGCATCAGTAACATAAATTTGATGGGCTGCAGCGTAAGCATGAAGCGTGAAACTTGGAGCCCTCAGTTGTAACCAGTGGCGTAATGAGCCAAACAATTTGAGGGGGCTGAGCATAGGCATATGGAGCCCAATTTCTGAGCATTTGCATGGAAGCGAGAGCAGCGAAAATTTTTTAAATGAAAGTGTAATTTTGTTATATATCCGGTAGGTAATTTGAAATTTTCTTTCCTCTTTTTTTTTTTTTTTTTTGGCGTGGTACTTTTGGTGGCTGCAGCCCCCAAGCCCCCACCAGTACGCCAGTGGTTGTAACTATAGAAAATAATTAAGGAATGAAGATAGTGACTTGTAAAGAAGGAAAACGAAAGGAAAGGAAAGAGAGCTGTTTTTCTAAATAATAGGTCACAACCAACTAATACCATGTGATCACGATGACAACCAAAGGTCAACTTATACCCAGCTAGAGATCTAGATCATCTTCTTCCTCTAGGATATATACCCTAGGAAAACTACCCAACTATCTACATAACAACTATACCCTTCCATGTCAATTAATATATAAAATATTTAACAAACTCTTACAAAATTGTAAGAACACAAAATAATCTGCCGGCCTTTGTAAAATACATCTCAAATATTTTTGCAGTGAGATTTTGAAGAAGAAGAAAAAAAAAATCCTGAGACTTGATCATGACATCTTTTGTTCGAAAATTCTCTCTTCTCTCTCTCTCTTTCTCATTTTCTTTATCTCTCCTTTTCTCATTCTCTGTTTCAATTGCAATTTTTTGTAACTTGTAAATTTTTGTAAATTTTTGTATATATTTGTTGTTGTTATTGTTACTTTCATTTATTATTGTTTTAAATATGTACGAACTTGCTGAAAAACAGCCCTGCGGCTGAAGGCAAGTTTTTTTTTTATGCCGTATTCTAATGAATAAAATCAAAATCAAAATCATTTAACACTGAACTCGAACTACTCAGGACCAACACTGACCTATTTGTTTGACTATAGGTTTAAGTTGTGGAAAAAAGGGCATTCCCGGCATCCTGACTGCCAGGAAATTTCCAGGAAAATCACAGCAAATTTTTTTTACAGTGCAAGGATTCAGTAGCTTATAACAGTTATTGCAACTTGTCACTGATAACAAGTTTTATGAAACAGGGCCCTGGGTTGTGTGCAAATCATAATCACAAGCTACTAGTAAAACTATATTTAGAGGGCCCCAGAAATACTTAAAAAACAAACAAACAGCATTCCAATAATAGGCGTGACAGAACGGGAAATACATGGGCCGCGGAGCCGGGGGGGGGGGGGGGCTGCAGTTGAGTAGACACGTTAAAAAAAATCTCGGAAAAAGGTTCGAAAATTGTCATTAATGAGTGAAATCAGATCAGCCCCCCCCCCCCCCACTTTCAAAAACGCTCCGCGGCCCCTGAAATGTGGCAACAGATGCACTTCTATTCAAAATTTATAGGAGAATTTTTACAGAGAGTTTGCTGGCTGGTAAGTTTAGTAAATGCTGGGTATTTAGACTATTTTTCTCTTGAGGAGACGGTACCATGTGTCTATTGTTTTACATATTCGCTTTTTAATGTTAAGATTCACATGGATTTCTTTAGATCGATTTTTATTAAATTAATGAAAAATACTTTTCTTTTCATAATTGTCTTTTTTGGATACACCTTACTTTTTCGATCTTATTCTTAATTTTCTATTTATTATTCATTTATTTTTTTTGTTTAGAATAGTCTATGATGTTAATTTTACTTTTCTTTCTGCCATCAGGTCAACTGGTAAAGTGAAATGGGCCTGCAAACACGGGCGATCGGAGACGCTTTCAATGCGCTTGTAATTAGGCGCTGCTGCCACGTTAGAGCTACAAATATGTCGTTTTTAATACGCTCTTGAGCCAATTGTGATGCGCTTTGGGACCTCCGCACTCTCGTTACTGAAGTTTTGAACATGTTCAAAATTTTATGGCGACCAGGGAGATGGTGGGGATCCTAAGATGCTTCAGAAATGCTCAAGATACGATGGAGAAGATAGAAAAGATCAAGCCACGTTCCACCACGCTTTGTCGATTTTTTTTTGGATCGCAGCAGAATCGCCTTCTAGTGAGATGGGGGTAGCTAATTCACCCACTTAAGCGTGCAGGCATGCCCATTCCTTACCTAGAGATAATGTTGTCAAAATATGATCATATTATCAACATTTTAAGGCTATTATGACGAAATTTCAAAATTAATTGGGACATTGTGATTAAAGAAAATAAATGAATACAATCGTCGGGTGATATTTCTCTCCCCCAAATGACTTTTGTAATTGATCTTGTCAATCTCCCTCAAAAGATATCAAAAGAAAATGACTCACCCAGAAAATAGGCCTATGTGCGAAAGTGGAATCTGTGGGCCTATTTTTCTTTTAATACAAGAAATAATATTCATTTTGTCTAAAACTTTCTAGTATGCTTTCCAAGCAGTTTATAAATTTCAACCATTTTCACTTTTTACTCAGAAATGTCAAATAGTACCTATTGCACGAAATATATTCAGAATTTGTTCCTGTAGTTTAGAAACCAAAAGGCCCTTTTTTAATGCTACATAATGCTTTACTTTCGTCATTTTTTTTAAAACATACAATGAGATAGATAGGGGTGTCTTAATTGGTGTTTGTAATTACTCATAGGCGAAATCCAATCCGTCATTGTATTTTGAGAAGTCGAAGATATTAAAAATTGGCAAAAGCATAAATTACAAGTAGTATGTTTCAAACTTGAAGTAAATTTCTTATTATCGACTGAATTCACATTCGAAGGTAGATCATGGCCCTGTCTTATAAAGAGTTGTAATTTTTCTCGATTGCAAAATTATAATCTATCAATCGATTTAGATCGATTGCAACTCTTTATAAGACGGGGTTCTGGTGTTATAAAAAACGACACAAGATCCAGCAATGAAACTGGGACACTTTGCGTTCTATATGTAAACTGTTATGTAGTACATTTTTCATCACTAAAATCTTTGCTTAATGTGCAAAAAAAAACACGACATTCTTTTACGTGATAATCCTGCCGGAAAGAACACAGTGTCCCACAGTGTGTTTCACTGTGTGAAACACAGTGTGAAATAATCTTCACACTGTTAAATTCGAGCGGTTTAACACTGTGAATCACATATTCACAGTGTGAGCGAGTAAATTCACACTGTGAAATCGAACATCACTATGTTAACACTCTGTGGTAAACCACACTGTGGAGGCGTCCACAGTGTGAAATAATCCTCACACTGTTAGATTCGAGCATTTTAACATTGTGAATCACATCTTCACAGAGTCGACTATGTGAACACACTGTGAACACACTGTGGGACACTGTGTTCTTTCCGGCAGGTATAGCTTTAGCATTTTTTCTTTTATTTTTGTATACATATGGTGTAAACTTTTATATTCATGACATGCAGACATTTTATGATCTGTGCATATGTAAATTACAGAAATATCTGTACAAAATTTTAAGAATAGCGAATATGTGTTAAAAAAAACAAACTAACATCACAAAAAAGGACATAATTTTTTACAAGTAATTGAAAATTTTATTAAATTTCAAAGGCATAAGATATACGAAACGTGTTTAATTAAATATATATGCAAGGGAACAGAAATATTCAGAACAAGTAAAAGTCATCATAGGCATATATCAAAAAGCAGACTTTACGACTTTGTGAACGTTTGTTACTAATAATTTCCAAAGCTCTTTGGAAGCTTGTAGAGACGTAGACAGAATGTTAAAGAAATTCTTTTGCATGTGTTGGAGCCAGTTTGTTTAATGCACTCCCTGGTAATGCTCAGAGGTGTACATTCCTTTATAAGTTTAAAAAACTATGCGAAGCTTTAAATCTTGACTCACTGGAATTATAACATTGCTGTTCAAAAATGTACATTTGTTAAACTGCAGGGCGCCTTTGGAAAGCAGTTTTGCATAACTGAACAGGCTAAACCTGCAGTATGAAATAAAGAAGACATAATTAATTAAATAAATAATAAAATAATAGTTCTAAGTTTCTCTATGGCGTCGATAGTGTGGTAGGGTTAAAGGGAGAGTCCACCCTGGTATTAAGTTGATTTGAATAAAAGAAGAAATATGAGAGAAACAGATTAGTGAAAGTTTGAGCAAAATCCAATAAGAAATAAGAGAGTCATGAATTTTTGAAGTTGTAATCAATCAAACACAAATTGGCAACCCCGTGACGTATCTTACGAGCTCCTCTCCCACTTGCTCAATGCAGAAAATCTCATAAATTTTAATTTTCTTAGTTTTATATGAAGGATTAGATTTATTTCATGCAGGCTTTGTGTAAAAAATATCAGCAATGATTATATCTATATATGTATATCTATGTATATATGTATGATTGAATATTTGCTTCAGAGAAAATGGAAATTAATGATTGCTTTGGTACAGGGCAAATGGGAGTGGAACTCGCAAGATACGTCACGGAGTTGCCAATTTGTGTTTGATTAATTACAACTTCAAAAATTCATAACTTCCTTATTTTTTATCGTATTTTGCTCAAACCTTCACTGATCCGTTTCTTTAATTTTTCTGCTTCTTTTAAAACCAACTTGTAATCAGGGTGGACTTTCCCTTTAATAGGAGACTGAAATTCGATAGAGCAGTGATATTTACGGTCAAATGATTGTTGATTTTTTTATTACTATTCCACTGCCAGTGCAATTTGTTCAGTAGATTATATATTTAATCTGCAATGGACACTTGGTCTATGTTTGACCAAAGACGGATAACAATGAAGTTAATATGCCCGGTGATAATATAAACAAGTAGTAAGTACGACTGAGTAAATATTATTGATATTATTGTGCACAATCTAACATTATCAACATCACTCAATGTGGATTGTGTCAATGAAGTGTAACAAATTCTATCATAAAATAAAAGCATATTTACACAAAATGCACTCTGTAATATTTGCTGATGTTGGCTCATTTCTCATTTCATAAAACAAAATTATTAAAAACAAGTACCGAATGGTAAAGTCCACCGCTTGTCGACGAATGAGTAAGGATTCCTTGAGATCATATTATTTTTTTACCTGTTCCCCGACCATTCCCCAAAGTAGGGAGAAATTATTTTTTATAAAGACCCAGTAAATTGATGAAAAGCAAGAGCATGATTTTTTTTTCTCCGTGTAATGTATTTTTTCCCCCTGGCGCTGCAATAATGATGATTTCGAAAACCTCTCCTTTCTTTTATTTTGAATATATCATCGTCTCTAAGTTCGTTTCACTTTGGGTTCGGCCCTTGTTGGGCCTACAGCTCAGTATAATATAAGATTGATAATGACAATATCAAATACACCTGCAGCTTAAATATATTAAGGAGAATAAGAAATTGAAACCTTCCGTGACAATCCTTAGCGTTTCCATGAAGCACCCCCCCACACACACACACATAGTTTCATAACTATATACTTTGTGATTGTGTACTATTTTTCTTAGATACACAAGAAATTGTAATTTGGTATTTGTAATATCGGTTAATTTACCTATGTCCACAATGTGCATTAGAGCACATGTATATAATATAAAGAAATAATCATTAAGGGTTACATTTCCTCTATACTCTTCCATGGTGAATGAAGATTCACAATTAATTTTTTTTCGGTAACATCCTGTGGTAGCCTTAGTGCAAAAGGCTACTGATATATTCTTTTGTCAAAAAGAACTCGCTTTATGGGACGTTAGAGGAATTAAGGGTTAAGTACATGTGTAATAAACCACTGTAATAATCACTGGCGGATGTCGGGGGGGGGGGGTGTAGGTGCAACCGGCCCTTGCCCTCTTTCGAAACCCAAGTGGCATACCTTAAGTACACAGGCCTAAGAATGTGCCCCCCCCCCCTTTTCAGGTGAGGAATTTTTTTCGGAAAAATTTTGTAGGAAAAAGACACCCAAAAATGTGATGACTATATTTTGTCTTGTCATAAATTTTTCGGAATGTTGTGCCCCCTCTTTTCCCCGAAATCCTTGATCCGCCCCTAATTTGCATTAAACAAACAAAACAAACCTGGTAGAATATAATCAAAAGCGAGAAAATATATGTTGCAATGTGACATTACGAACGATATAAAATCGATGCGTTTGTACTCAGTGTATACACTTTGAAACATTTTTGAGGTTTTGAAATCTTGATAAAGAGCTTCTTAGGACCATAGTTATAGATTTAATTGGTCAGTCTTCGGGCTAACATGGTGACCGCCAAGACGCTTAGGAAGCTGGAGAAAGATGATTTATTAGCCCCAGATGTATAGTTTTGACCAGGGCACATGCGGCAGGTATCAGGACAAACGAGACCCATGTATTCAGGCTTCGACTGGCACATCCCGTCCATATAATACATGGGACAGTAACCACTGGTGTCTTCACATTGGGCTGTTGAAAAAAAAAGAACGAAAGAACACGGTCACATATACATATATACCATTTGATAATCTGAATGATATGAGCGAGAATCCAGAATGAGACAGCTGGGGCGATCGTATAATAGGCAAATTGAGGTAAGATAGACCATTCAAGAATAGATTTTTCACTTCAAATATGTGACGATTTACAGTTTTTATGAAGAAAAAATACCCGGTCTTTTAGGGGAGTCTCTATCCATCCAGAGTGAAAGTTTATTTTAGTCTTCTGAGTTCTGTATTTCACAACCATTATACTGCCTTTTGACAAATTCTGTTCCAGTGGCTAGACAGGATGAGATCGACCAGCTAGATGTCTGTTTCGAGAAATCTTGGCAACTTGACAACTACAGTTAGACTGACAACCCCACCTCGTTGTTTTCGTTAAATCTATGTTACATGGGTTTCGATCTTAACGAATGCTTTGGCGCATTTGATTCCTTTCGAATAGTTTGAGACACAGATCAATCTTATTTGGGTTACACATTAATTGAATATTAATTACCCTGAGGTAAAAGTTCCAGAGATGAGCTAGCTGCACAAAGTGAACAGCTTTTCCTACACTCGTAGTTCATGTACGCAGGATTAAGTGTACACTGGTCATTGGCTGCCCATTCAGTACAGTTGTCATGGTAATCCTCACAACCTGCAAACAGAGTAATCCAAAGATCGAACAACTGATTATCAGACGTGTGCTTTTTTCCTGCTGTATGGGCTAGATAGCCATAATGATTAGGTTCCTAAACTGCAATTAGTTAGCTGATCTGGGGGGTGTCTCATAAAGCTGTTCGTAAAGTTACGCATGACATTACGAATATTACAAGCCATATGGGATGCTCTATCATTTTTAACTGTATCAACTAAAGTTGAACTGTGCAGATGTAGATTAACATTCTTATTATAACAAACATTTTTAATGCAAAGTATATTTTTTGCCATAATTTAATTGAGGTTATTGGAAATACAGTCACACTGTTAAAACATCAGGAAAAACTTTGGGCATCCTATCTGGCACTACATATTCAAGTCGTTCGTAAAGTCATGCGTAACTTTATACGAACAGCTTTATGAAACACCCCCTTGGTATGTATTTCCAGAGAATGTGGCCTTAATATGTGCCCACGATCAATGTTCTTGTAATATGGTCACAAAAACACTGGCAGATCCAAGGGGTACATGTGCCTTAAACTGGCAGAATAGAACAGCGCCATCTTGTGGTCATTCCTTACTATTTGATGCAAATAAGATTATAATTACGATCATTTGAATGTTATTTTGAATTCAAGCAAACAACTCACTTGGAAAAATATGCACACTGTTGTATTTCAATTATTACTTTTGACTTGCAAACGGAGAAAGTTGCTTCCCTTTTCATAGCTGATAAGTGCCCTATTTTCTTCATATAGTGCCCTCTTTTCTTTCTAATGCGTGCCCTTGTCACCTTTCGATGAGTGCCCATTTAAACATCAGATATTAGTGCCCCTTTTGAAATCTGATAAACGCCACTGTTTACTTGTGACTAGTGCCCATTTTTCTCTTCTAATAGAGCAATTTTCCCTTCTGATAAGTGCCCCTTTTTTCTTTCTAGTACATGCCCTTCTGATAAGTTCCCCTTTTAAGCTAGGAAAAGTGCCCCTTTTGAAATCTGATAAGTGCACCTGTGTTCGTCTGATTAGTGCCCATTTTCCTTTCTAATAGTACAATTTTCTTTCATGATAAGTATGATTTTCCTTTATGATAAGTACAATTTTTCAACTCTCAAAAATGCCCCCTTTTACTTCTGATCAGCTCCCCTTTTCCTTTCTAATAGTATCATTTTCCCTTCTGATAACTGCCCCTTTTAACATATATATAAAGATGTCGCTAACAAAATGTGCCTTAAAGTCACAAAAAAGCCACATACCTACATGTATAGCTCCATAGAATCGGAGAGACTTCATAGATATCAGCACAATGTGAGGCTGTGTGTCAGGGGGTCAAGAGGGGGACAGTGCCCTAAATTATACAAGAATGAGGAGTGCCCCTAAATAAAAAGAACTGAGGACAATTTTTTCTAAATTTTTTTGAAAGCTCGCTCGCTACACTCGCTCGCATTTACAATTATCTTCTTATCCTATTATTAGAATCACATGAATTATGTTGACGTTATGGTTGTAACCTTCAAGTACTATGCGTTCTTCTTTTTATGACGAGATTGTGCCTTAAACCGCATCAAGTTTGGTTATTTTCTCAAATCTGATTGGTAGCAATGCGACCTCACAAATGCATTGAAATTAGGCCTCTGAGACAATGATAAGAAAAACGACAAAGTTAACGTACGAAAATAATGGTAAATGATATAAAATGGCCCTAAAATGAATTTGCGGTTGTTATTTTTATTTTATCGCTGTAAATAATGCAACACCCGTGGCCACAGCGTAAGAATTTTTTTTTTTTCGCTCGCTCGCAAGTGAATAATCAGACCATTACCCACAACTGCAAAGTAGTTTTTATCTAAAACCAAGTTAATATAGAAACAACAATCATCTCGAAAATATTCCTCGAAAGTGCATTAATCAGAAAGTAGGGGTATACCAATGTCTAAAAATGTTTTTATTTTTTGGCCTTGTTTTCACCCTTTGTAGGTGCCCCATTTTTCATCTAATGTGCTCCTTTTTGTTGGTGCCCCCCTCCCGCTTTAAAAGACGATCCGCCGCCCCTACGCTTTTGTGATATATTTTTATAGGGCACTTTCAGCTGATGTTGGAGTGTATAGCCATATTGTCAAATGTCAAACAACACCAGCTGCAAACCCGCATGCCTGAATTAGCAATAGCCCTATCAAAAGAATTTACTTGATAAATTTTTACTTATCGCCAAAGTAAATGCTTTTTTTTTTAGCTTACTACTTCTATGTTGAATTTTTTAAAGCTGCAATCAAAAGGTTAGAAAAAGCATTTGCTATACGGCCCAATATCATACGAAACAATAAAAAATATTAAATGTGAATCACAACAACTCGAATACGAAGAGAGAGAGAGACAAAGTTGTACACACACCAGCGATTTTCTCTAAATCCTGATGAGGAGATCATTCCCTAATATGAGCAGATAAAACGTGCGTTTATCTACCCATGTGTATCCAGCATAGGGCGAATTCTGTGTAACCCCTCTCCCTTCCCCCACCATGTAGGCTTAGGGGGAAAAAACTCCTTTGTATATTTTCGTAAACTAATTTCTTTCGTCCCTAGCTTTTGCATCTTAGCCAATAGCATCTTTTGTATCTTTTGATATCTATTATTTATAATTTCGACTGTGGGTTATGTGCAGTGCTAAAAATCATAACAGATTCGTCGTATTTATCGTATAAATTCAGAACTGCCATACATGAATACATGAATAATTGATAAGCTATAATGCTAAAAGCCTTTGATATGTAGAAATAAAAAATTGACGGCCTTATTTAAAACAAAACAAAACAAAACTCATCTGTTCGCCAGGGATGTGAAAAGTGAAGGGCTTATTTTTAAGGAAATGTTTTATCTTCCCGCCAATTTCATATATTTCGTTACTACGCTACCGCAGATCCGAGACAACATTTCGCCCCCTGTTCGTACAGTTTCTGAATACGCCACTGACACTATATTTCTCCATCTCAGAGAAGCAATGGTCTCTCATGCAAGATCTAGCCTTTACCTACTTGTCATTAGCCTTTAATTACTTACTTGCCATTAGCCTACTACTGCACTGTCCACAGGAGCGGGGACAATTTTCCATCATATAGGCCGGGTAAAGGGTGCAATACAGTAGAAGAGCCCTCAAGAAACAGAAATCGTAGCGATCTTTGCACTGATCTGTACAACATCATTCGCAAAATAGTTCAGTTAATTTCATATCATAACATTACATATTACGTTTTCTTGTAAATGTCAAAGTAGCCTGACAAAGAGATATTCATGGCCTCCTTTCCTTTCACTTCAACTCCGTAACATAGATGTTGAATTACCAGTAAACTTCAAGGGGAGCGTGTTAGTACAACAAAGACAAACTAAGGTCCGTAAAAGAACGAAAGCTTAAACTCAACTCATGAAATTTCGGACATTAATTCCTTATTTGTGTCTGTACGTTATTATTTTGATCTGCATGCGATATTCTGTTTGCAGAGCGCCATGGGCGTCTTACCTGACTGATACTAGCGCTGTTTAAGTATCCATATTATTATTATCATTAACCCTTCGGAGACAATTGACCACATTTTGTGGTTTGGCTCGATAACTTTTAAATCAGAGCCCTAAAAAATATACCAGATATACGAGTAGAAAGAGCCATAAATTTCTGCACACACTGTGTCCATTTTTGCTGTATGACCATATCGCGTTTGATGCCAAGAATTTTAATAAGGAGAATAAGCAATAAAATCCTTAAATTGGCAACACATTGAGAGATTCAAAATCATTGTTGTTTTTTTTTTAATCAAAATTGGTAATTTTTTCAACTTTTCGTCAAAGTTCTTAAGCATGTAGATTGTTTTCAAAGACATTACATTTTATTAGAACCATGTAGCATTAAAAGAAAAATATTATTGTTGCCAATTTGAAGAGAAAAATGAGATGAATTTAGCCCTTAAATAATTCTTGTCTTGAAAGGGTTAAAGTCTGAAGCAAACTCACCAGTGGGTGCAGTAGTATCACACTGATCACAACTAACGGGACAGTTGGGCAACATCCAAGCAGGGTTGTTCTTACACTGACCGACGCTAGCCCAATCAGCACAGTTATCGTTCATGTCTCTGCATTCTGCATGACCAAGAAAAAAACGAAGACAGCCCAAACCAGGCGTGTATAATCGGAATTTCCATTCAATATATGTAATTGAACAAACTTACAAATATATCTTTGAATTTATTTTCCCCACCAGTTCTATATGTGGTATAATAGCATGATCTATGTGCCATAAGAACGCTGTAATGAACTACAATGCTTTTCAGGCTACTCATCATTATATGCATAATATGCATAGTACTGTTTTTCTATGCTAAAATGTATAGGATTTGTGATTAATTCACTGTTGTCAGGTTGTAAATACTCGAATACCACCCCCAGGTTACCGGTCTGAAACAGAAGGATACTCACCATCTTTGCCATCAGTTCCTGCAAGAATACAAAAAGAAGAAAATATTAATATATTTCGATTTCCAGTTGTCTGAGAAGAAAATTGGGATCACTCTTTAAAATGATATATGTAAAATAAATATTCAACAGCAGGGCAGTCATGGTAATTATGTGTTCGACTAACTTTGGGCAATTTTAAGCTATCTTGGGTAGTTTTTTTTTGGCCAAATCCCGATCACCTTTTACAACATACTTAGCAAAAACTACCTGAGTTGGACGTATATTTGCCTGAAAATGCCAAAAGTTGGTCTTACATTCCTATTGGGTAATCTTTCATAATAATACAACATCATTTTAAAATTGTACTACTATATTATAATAACAACATCAACAGCAACAGCAACAGCAACATTAACAGCAACAGCAACAACAACAGCAAATCCTCCATGTATTTTAATTGGTACCGTAACTACTATACGAGCAGCGGAAGGGGGGGGGGGGGGGCTGTACTCCCATTTTTTGAGTAGACATGTTTCATAATGCTTGCAGTAGCACTTAAAAAGAAAACGCTCTGCGGCCCCATGCAGTACCACTGTGGATAACGATATCAATGGTAAAAAAATAATTCACTGAAAACAGTAATAACAGTGATGATATTGCTATTGATGCTGATGATAACAATGATAAGGACAAAAATAGGTATAAAAACAACAACAACAACAACAACAGCAAAAGGTTTATCATTATTGAGACAGGCACTGACCATTGGAAGAGTCACAGATACCGCAGCTGATCATACAGTTGAGGTGCATCCAAGATGGATTTCTGTCGCAGTATCCATCCGCTGCCCATTTCTGGCAATGCTCGTTCATGTCCATGCAGTCCATATCGTCAGGCACTGATGATTAAATACACAATCATAATTTTATGCAGTATTGCTATTAGACAGAAAACTTTCAGTGGTTGGGCCTGATCATAAGATGTAGTTTAAGCTTCTACCAACCTTAAAATTTAATAGGCAAGTTTTCATCCACTCCTGTGGCTTGAGAAAGTCCGCAGGAGTGTATGAAAGCTTAAACTACATGTTAGTATTGCTATTTGTTTCTTGATAGTTCGTTTGTAATAATAAACGCTAAAAATGTAAGTAAACTCACTACATATGGACATGTCAAATGAAAGTCCACAGGAGTGTATGAAAGCTTAAACTACACGCTAGTATTGCTATTTGTTTCTTGATAGTTCGTTGGTAATAATAAACGCTAAAAATGGAAGTAAACTCACTACATGATATGGACATGTCAAATAAAAATTAAGAGTAGACACTTCCAAGTCTCGAGGAAAAAAGGAGTTTGAGTAAGAGTAAACAAGACCATTACGTTGAACCAGGGGCGACGGACCGTTTTATCAAAGCGGGGGGGGGGGGGGGGGGGGGAATTAAGGGTGCATCGCCAAAAGGGCTGTAGGACACTTGCTTCGGCGACGATTTACGATGATTTCCGACACTAACCGAATTCCTTACTTCAACCCTGGATCAAACACTATACCTAACCCTAACGTCTTAGCCTAAACCTGACCTATTGCAACGCTTACGCCTACACTAAGCCCTATGGCCCGTATTCTCGAAAGGCGCCTAACTTAAGCCCCCGCCTAAGTGTGTAGATTTAGGCCACCGAATCATGGAGAGCAAAATGTCACCCTCTTTCAATCCTACAAAATTACCATAGTTCTGGGACTAAATACAAATACAAAATCCGACACAATAGAATTGATTTCTGATGCTCATTTCAAGCCAGAAAACAAATTTGTTTATTCATTTTGTTACATAAATGTGGTAATTTATACGGGACTTAGGGGTTGACAAATGGTCTTCCATAAATCAGTGGCCTAAGCTGGGCCTAAGTTAAGCACGGCTTAAATCATGCCACTTTCGAGAATACAAGCTTATATCCCTGACGAAATAAAGCCCGGAGCAATTTCGCCACAGCATATGTCGGGGGAGGGGGGGGGGGGGGTTGAAAATAAAGGAAGATACTGCATTTTGCAGTATAAAAAACTTTGAATTTTGGCGTATTCCTTAGTAAATTATGTTTATTATTTTTGTCCCCTCACCCCACCCCCTCCCCTCCCCCATTGCCGCCCCTGGCTACATATCTAAAATCGAATTATAAACTATATTCAAATGAGATCCTTTACTACTAGATTTGTTTTACGGGAAAATCATTCTTTTTTTCCATTCAACTGTATGTTAAATGTATAATTAGCATGATAAGGATGCTTTTCATTTGTTTACTTACATGTGGGTCTAGTTTCATCAGTGGTGCCTTCTCCATAGAACGCAGTGGATGAATAATGGAGAAAGAAAATGCGCAATCATTAGTATTCATTATGATATTTAACCCCCGTCCCTATCACAACGATCACTTAGAACTCATTTATTCAGAATTTCATTATTACTGCCTGACAATGGCGAAAGACTTATCATTTTCGTTTCGTGCATGGCGTTATTCAAGGGATGAATAAACCCTGTTGTAACGTAATCATTCAGCATTTCTCTCAAACTAGTTGTCCATTAGAGCTAATTTAAAGATTAAAATTCGTTTCCCCTTTCTCTATAGATAATATTTTAAAAAGTATAAAACATTTGAGGCTAATAATAATTTCCAGAACACTTTAGAAGTGCATAGAGATATTATAATCTATGTGATATGCGTTACACAAAAACGGAACATCATCATTATTTTATCACAATTATCATTTTTTTAAAATTGTGTGATAAAGTCACGTAAAACAACATGCTACATCCACTTTTTATCAAAACTGATTAATTTTTTTGTCGCAAAGTATGTTGAATGTACTTATTTCCAGAAGCCACATACATTGACACATCCAAAAGGTTGAATTTCTTATGAAAAAGTAAAAGAAATCTGGCCTCAGAAATGAGATTGGTTCCAAAACATACTACGTCAATTTTAATAGTTTGGTTCTAGAACATGCTCTATTTCCATAAAACAATGGTCTGCTTCGGGAAGTGACAAATCATAGAGCAGCATGACGCGCATGGAAGATCGCACACTGATATTCAGTTTTCCACGCAATAGACGGTGATTTCGGTTCCAAAACGTGCTACATCCACAGTTTTTTTTTAAAGTAATTATTTTTTAAACAAAGCAAAACAAAACAAAACAAAACAACAACAACAACAACAACAACAAACACAAAACAAACATAGGCACCTGGATTTTTGCAAAGAGTGGTTGTTTTATTCCGATACAAAGGAGTAAAATAGGACCGAGTTACATTTCAAATTGATAATGATAATGCAATAAAAAAAATTATTGTTTTTTCTCAGAACTTATATCTATGGATGTAGCAGATTTTGGAACCAAACTCTTAATATATAGAACAATAAAACAAACAACAGTCGGGTGAGAGAAAGGAGAGAGGGGGGGGGCGGTAGAGAGACAGAGAACGCGAGTGAAAGCAGAGAGAGAGAGAGAGAGAGAGCGAGATAGATAGATACATGAAGAGAGAGACTGAGAGAAAACACTGTGTAGAAGTGGAAGGGTTGTGCATGACTCACGTATTGTAATTGTTCATAATTGTTCTAAAACGTTCAAACTGCCATAGTGAGGCCACTCTAAAGATGAACTGGTTCTTTTCCTCATCACTTACCACATTCGTAATAGATCTTGATCTTGTCGATATCGTTGGAGCTAAAGTCTGAGCGGTAGTCGAGTCGGATCCTTGGGTCGCGAGCGACGATGGTCGGCTCTCCGTTAGACGTGAAGGCGGTCATGGAGTAATGCATTACGGAAACGTAATCGTACGGGGTCCCGAGATGGTCGATTTTAGTTTGCTCATGCTTGTCGAAGTTGTGTTCCATACCTGAGAGATTGGAACAGGTAAAATGACATCCCGGGTAATTAATGGACATAAGTTACCAAGTTGTGGCATTGCGGGGGAAAAAAACTGTAACGAAATTTATCAAAGGCATTAAATTTATTATCCAAAATATATTTCGTTCATTGTGTATTTTTTAAATATTCTTGTATGTATCCAGTGAGATCATTTTTACATTCGTGATTATATTACATGATAACGATTTTTTTGACTAGCGGTTTCGAAGTTTTGGGAATTGGGAAAATGACAAACTCATTTATAGCGTCAAAATAGCGATAGAAGAAAAGAAATGAAAACAAATGTGACAAAAATACACTTCTCACGACCATCGCAAACATTTATACCGCGAATGATATTTTCTCTGTAGATGATCACGTATTGATCCCTGTCCGATCTTGTTTGCTCGTGATGGAAGCCGACGGCGTGCATGAGTTCGTGGACGATCGTACCCAGATTAATAGTACATCCCGTACCTATAGAGATAGTTGCTGCATGCCCCCGACCCGGCCGACTATGGAATAGCACCTGATTGTCGAACATTTGACAAAGCATTTTATATCGACCCTACCACACAAAGACTTTTTAAAAAATAATATAACTTACAGTTTAATTTCTGTCTTTTATCATTCTTATCAACTACGGGACAATTTTTATTTTAGGAATAGCAAACTCTGAATAAAAACATCATTTATATAGGTAAATAATGACGGTATTCAGTTGGACAACGAAAGTGACATAGTAGCAATAACAATAAGTTCATCGCTCTAGATCCTTATCATATCTAGTGGAAAGACGAAAAAGAAAAAGGGAATGAGCTGATGGAACTATAAATTGAGCGCATTACGGAGCCTGGAAGAGGACATGAGCGAAACAAAATTTTTGATACTAAGTCGTTCCCACTACTTACGAATAAATGATGGGAACAACTTACGTGGTGGGAGCGACTATTAAGTGGTGGGAGCGACTTATGAAAGGTGGGAACGACTTCAAGTGGTGAGAACAACTTAGTAAGTGGCTGAATAATTTCATCAGGATGGTTTGAATTATTAAGAATAAGACGGGGACGCATACCAGTAATTGTTTGATATTCATGACGCGGCGATCGCCAAAACTGTATCCTCTGGCGATCGGAAAACTGGCGGCTAACTTCAACACCAGTTCGCCAGTAGACGTCCGAGGAAGGTGTCTGAAGCATAGACATCGAAACTGTCACAGGTAAAAACCCTTTTGGATGTGTCATAGAACTTATTCTTTATGACTTAGTAAGTGGTGGGACTTAGTATCAAATTCTTTTTTTCAAAAATACATTTTGGTGCCAGATACAGCCTAATCAACACTAAATTGTGTGAAGAAACCTGAAGATGTGAAAGACGTAAGTACAAAATTAACTATTAATTTCATTATTTTCTCTTACCCGTTTCCTGGAAAGATGTATATATAATCTTGTTCGTTTGTCCTCTGCACAAATCTGATGCATGTGGTTGCGTGGTAACGATTGATGGCTCTCATGATACGACCTCGGGCGCCTTCATCTATACCATCAAAGAAAACGAAAATTATTAGGAATCAGAAGAAAAGGCGGAGGAGGATGAGGAGGAAGAGAAGGAGGAGGAGGAGGAGAAGAAGAAGAAGAAGAAGAAGAAGAAGAAGAAGAAGGAGAAGAAAATGATGAAGAATAAACAAAGAGATGGAGAGAAAGAGGGGGAGGGCGTTAAATTTCGTTTTACGGCAAATTCCTTGTGTCGTAATGTACATTTAGGACAAACTTTCTCTGTACAAACAATAATTGATAAATAATTTTTGTGTGGTCATTGCAGTGATACCAGAAGAAGGATAAGTCATTGGCCATATAAAGCGATTTTTATTTTTGTTTTCTCTGTTCGCTTTTAAATAAACATGCCGTACAGAACACATTTCACGGAATCGCCCTTCTCAGCGGCTATGTCTCCGTAGGTTGTATGTAAACTGATACAAGAACGACCAAGGTGACGGTACAATGCCGTGGACGAGCCCTATAAGTATCATCTGATGTATGTTATTATATATGAAGTAAAAGATACTGCTCTGCAAATCTGATCGGAGTGGCAAACGGTGAGGAAGAAATGCGAGTAAAATTGATAAAGGAAAACACCTGAAGTTGCAGAATTATAGAAATAATTGAGAAGAAAAAGTAAACCCGAGCAATGTGACGAAAAAGTAAGAGTGTAAGATTATTGATACCGTATCGGTTATCGATGACGTAAGGGACGATACCGTCGTTCCATCTCCTCCTACGATCTCGGAGAGCATTTCGTCTTTTTCGTCTGGACTGTGGAATTAAGAAGAGATGATGGCAGTCATTATCAGCAGATGATATGTAAAAGTTACAAGCCAAATTGACAAGTCGTTGATATTTACGAAAGATAAATTTTCTATATCAATACAGCATTATGACTAACTTCTACATAGTATTTATCAGGATTGAAAGCCTTCTGTTTTGGAATTATGTTCGTTCTTGTCTGTTGGAACTTTTGATTTTGCCAGAACTGCCACCTATGAAAATATTTCATACGAGGGATTTAGTACATTACAGGTAGACAATAAAACGATAGATTAGGGAGTAAGTATGAAAAACACACTTTATAAGGTCTCTAGCTTTTTTGCAATCCAAATGTTTTGAACATTGTTATACATTTCATCTCTTGATAAGCCGTTCCCACGAGCATACAAAGTATGCCTTCTGTCCCTTCACACATGAAAGTAAATGAAAAAGTACTGTGGGATTTCTTTCAATTGAGAATAACATATAAAAGGCTTACATCTCTGTCGCATGGAACAGGTATATCCCCCTCAATGAAGCACATCTCTGGAAAAAAGATAATACAACTTGTAACTGAATGAAATGCGTTTTCAGATATTGAACTTGCATTAAAACGCCACATTTACACACCCTCGTATTAACACACGATCATACACACCTCACATCTGCACACACATATAAGAAAAAAAAAATCACGTTAGATTGATGTAAAGGATATCTTGGAGTAAAGCGATTTTCTACCAATGATACGGACAACACTAGAAGACAACAAACTGATCTTCCTTATTTATTTATTTGTAGTTTTGTTTATACAGGATAGAATTGTCAGTTACAAAACGGCTTTCCACAAGGGCCTTGTAGGCATACATTAAGTACATGACCATTATGCTATAAGATAAAAATCACAGAAAAATTAATCAGTTGCAGAAATTAATGACAGAAAATTATACATAGATACAAAAATAATGATTTTGAAGACAAATTAAGAATAACCAGAATGAAGAAAAATTTAAAGCGCAATCTGAGAATACAGAAAAATGAAATTAAAGCAAAAACAGGGACAATAATAGAAAAACAAAACAAAACAAAACAAAGAGTAAAAATGATTTAAAAATAATCTTAAACATTCTGTTTAGAACTAACATCATTATGAAAAACCCCCACTATATCAACGGTTAATGTACACTATTCAGTGACAATCTAAAAAAATGCAACGAGCTATTTCTTTGATTCATACTAAAAGTGCTCCACCCTATACCTCCCATGTATTCAAAAGTACGACTGGCAACATTGTTACAATTGCTGGAAAGGTAACACAGATTAGATGTAAGAATAAAAAGGAACTGATAAGAGAAGTAGAGTAGAAAGAGAGGGAAAGAGACAGAGAGAGGGGGGGGGGGGAGAGAGAGAAAGAAAGACAATGGAGAGAAGGAGAGGGAGACCAAAAAAAACAAAACAAAAACAAAAACAAAAAACAAACTGCAATCCCTCATCCCAGATTGTTTCAATTTTGTTCTCACGTGAGCTGGTAACCCCACCTTTTTATGCTTAGCCCCATGCAGGAAAGGTGGTGCTAACCCTGCTTTTTTTCGAGGGCCTGATAATCCTGCATTACCGGTGGGGCTAGCCAACTTTGGTAAAATCGAGTGAGAGAACAAAGTGGGCTATAAGCTTAGCCGCTTACTATTGGTAAGGTTAAGGCTAAGACCTCGCTTAGCCCCACTGACAGTAAGCAAAATTTTTGTGAGTGAGAAAAAGGTAAGATGATAACAAGAATCTTACTTGATGAGTTGTTTGCACTGTTCCTCTTCATGATATTATCAAATGCATCTCCGCTCCGTGCTGTGCCAAAATCCATCATTTCTATTGAAAGGAAATAAGATTCAAGGGGAAAATAGAAGGGGAAAAAAAATCATATAAATAATTTAATTTGCTCGGTTTTGCATTGACCCTAAACCATTTTATTTATTTATTTATTTTATTTTAATTTATTTTATTTATTTATTTTTTAAATTTATTTATTTATTTCATTATTTTATTAATATTATTTTTTTTTTAATTTATTTTTTTTTTTAATTTTATTTATTTATTTTTTATTTATTTATTTATTTATTTATTTTATTTATTTTTTTTTTTGGGGGGGGGGGGTTCTTTTATGTGGCGCATAAAAAGCCGTATATTACTGTAGTTTATATTTCTCTATTGTATGAAGTTGGTGATACATGTACATTATTTTTATTCAGTCATATCTGTTCCGTGTTTCAAAACCATTCTTGGTGGATATGGAAAAATATCAATATTTCCCATGGGATCTAAAGCACAAATATATTCTGAATGCATTCTAGTCTTAATGTTATATTCACAATGGACATTTCAATAATTATCTACTTCAGAATACATTAATGCATGGATGAAAACCTTTTGTAGTTTTATTCAACCTTTGGTTATAGTGAAGTTACGAAAAAAAAGGAATAACACTATATGCAGCCGTGTTGTATGGGTACTTTGCTATTAATTAGCAATAAAAATAAAAGGAATCTAAATTTATAATGGATTTCACCATCACAACACAAGGGCTCTAACATGTTGTTCAACATTTTTGGGTATGATAAAAAGTTGATCAAAGTAACTGATAGTAGAGCGAATATAACCAAGAAATAAAAACGTCAAGGGAAATATTGCTTTCACAAAATGAATTTTATAAGTAATATTGGCGTCTACCTGCGTGTGTTTCGTAAACGCATAAAAAAAAATGTATTGCACGAATTCCCTCTCCGGCACCGAGCGTTAATGTATTGCAAGAATTCATTGTGATTTCGAACGCAAATGTATTGCACGAATTCCCTCTCTGGTTCCGAGCGTCAATGTATTGCAAGAATTATTAATTCTTGATATGTTGCCAATTGCGCTACATAAATTGGTTTTGGCACCGAGCGTTAATGTATTGCTAGAATTCATTGTGATTTCGAACGCAAATGTATTGCACGAATTCCCTCTCTGGTTCCGAGCGTCAATGTATTGCAAGAATTAATTCTTGATATGTTGCCAATTGCGCTACATAAATTGGTTTTGGCACCGAGCGTTAATGTATTGCAAGAATTCATTGTGATTTCGAACGCAAATGTATTGCACGAATTCCCTCTCTGGTTCCGAGCGTCAATGTATTGCAAGAATTAATTCTTGATATGTTGCCAATTGCGCTACATAAATTGGTTTTGGCACCGAGCGTTAATGTATTGCAAGAATTCATTGTGATTTCGAACGCAAATGTATTGCACGAATTCCCTCTCTGGTACCGAGCGTCAATGTATTGCAAGAATTCATTTTGATTTCGAACGCAAATGTATTGCAAGAATTCATTCTTGATATGTTGCCAATTTTCGCTACATAAAAACAGTTGTAAGGATTGACCGGGAATGACCCCCCTGAAGCTAATTTTCACTTCGTCTATTTCCAAATAGTCCAACAGTCATTTTGTCTACAAGCCACATAGTATAATATCCATTTGGGCTACACCTACTTTGGCTAATACCATATGGTCTACCTATCATTTGGTCCAATTCCATTTAGTCTAATAACCAGTTGGGCTACTTATCATTTAGTCTAACTGTCATATGGTCTAATGACCATTTGGTCTAATATCCAATTCGTCTAATAACCAGTTAGGCTACTTATCATTTGGTCTAATTTTCGTACAGTCTAATGACCATTTGGTCTAATTACTGTTTATTCTTCTGGCCATTTAGTAGCAAGATGAGAAAGGACAGGGAAATGAAACTTTAAAAAAATGAAACTTCAAAGAAGTCATCTACTTAAATGTGCATTAAAAGAGTTATTCACCTTACTGCTGCTTATATCAAAATCAGTCAATATCCCTACATTATATATATTAATTATTTAATTTATTAAAATCAATTATTAAGTATTATTGTTTAGTAATTAAAACATTTATAGGTCTCCTCTTCCTTTCATGACTTAAGTAGATGAACCTGATTTGGTATTGCACTTCAAATTATGTTTATTGAGTTGATATTCTGCTATTCGTGTTTCTTATTTGATATCCGATGTACAAATGTTTGTGCAAGTAGTAAATAAAAGCTAGGGGCGGTGCCAGGGTATTTTCATATGAGGGGCAATTAGACGCACAGACTTGGGGTTTCAACGAACTGGGTACCTTTTTTTGGAAAAGGGGGAACTTAAATATAAAGGGTGAAGACAAGAATGGAAAATGGCGTTTTGATACGTTGCTGTACCCCTATATTGTATTTAACACACATTAAATTTTAAGGATATATTTTCTAATTTTTGCATAATATGCAATTCTGCTCTACTCCTAACTTGCAAGCGAGCGACCAAAAATACTATGTTCTTGTTGAAGGTCATGCATGGTGCTTGCATTATACAGTGATTTCATGACGAAGATGCCGCAAAAGCGTTTAATTTCAAGCACAATCTCTCAATAAAAGAGATAGAGAGGACTTTATGTTACTGCCATGAGTTACAATAAGTGAGTGCGAGGGAGCGTAGCGAGCAAGCTTCGGGCGGGGATATCTTAATTTTTGCAATATTATTAAACTTTTGGGCACTGTGTCCCCAGCTCTCGCTAAGTTCCTGCTCAAAGGTGTCACACTGTTGCCATACCAAGAACTAAATATTCTGCCATTAAGCTTCTCTGATTCTTTTGAGCTATGCAAACTGCTTTTTTCAGGGGCGGCGTACAGGGGGGGGGGGCAGGGGGCGGTTGCCTCCTTTGATTTTTCAAGTGACCAAAAAGAAGGAGAAGAAAAACGAAAAAAGAAGGAGAAGAAGTAAGAAGAGTATGCAATTATTATTATTATTATTATTATTATTATTATTATTATTATTATTATTATTATTATTGTTATTATTATTATTATTATTATTATTATCATTATTATTATTATTATTATTTGTTCATCTAAAACGTAAATTAATTCGCTCGTTGGCAGGGGGAACAATGCCCCCCCCCCTCACCTTTCCAAGCAAAAAAAGTGCCAAAAAGTGTCTCCTGCTACCCTCAAAAATGCCGCTTTTTATACTTGTTCACTGCCTTCTTTTTCTTCTTTTAAGGCAGTTGCGTATCTAGGTTTATTACAGATATCGGTATTTTTGTGTTTTTGTTTTTGACCTCAGCTCAGGATAGCGTCGATTCAAAACAGCAACCCCCCCCCCCCCCCCGGGCTCCCTAGGCCCTTTCAAAAAGCTCTGGCCACAACCTGTCCATGGCCAACAAAATGACGCATATAGTGTTGTTGGTAGGTGCGTAGACGAAAAGGGAATAGCCCAACAGGCAATTAGCCAAAGTGATGTTTAGACAAATTGGCATTTAAACCAACTGACAATTAGACTAAATGGAAAATGGACTAAATGAAAGTTAGACCAACTGCACATTAGACCATATAAATGACATGTAGACCAAATGGATACTAGACCAAGTGGATTTTAGACGAAATGCCTGTAGACCAACTAGTTTTAGACTGACTGGGAATTAGACAAACTGACATTAGACGAACTGGTATTAGACCAAGTGACAAAAAAATACAGTAGACGAAATGGTAAATAGACTAAATGGTAATTAGACAAAGTGATAATTAGCCCAAGTGGTCATTAGACCTTCTGGTTATTAGACCAAGTGCAAATTAGACCAAATGAAGAGTGGACCAAAAGGGTTTAGCCCGAATGAAGGTAGCCCATCTGGAAATTAGACCAAGTGGTTTTAGCCCAAGCGTGCATAAACCCCTGAAGCTATACGATATTTTGATGACAACGTGCTTAGTTTAAATGGAATTATTGCTAGAAAAGATGGGTGTTATGACATTAAGTTATGTGAAAAAAATAAATATGAGTGGTTAAAAAATTGGCAACATATCAAGAATTATTCTTGCAATACATTGACGCTCGGTACCAGAGAGGGAATTCGTGACATTTGCGTTCGAAATCACAATGAATTCTTGCAATACATTAACGCTCGGTGCCAGAGAGGGAATTCGTGCAATACATTTGCGTTCGAAATCACAATGATTTCTTGCAATACATTAACGCTCGGTGCCAGAGAGGGAATTCGTGCAATACATTTGCGTTCGAAATCACAATGAATTCTTGCAATACATTAACGCTCGGTGCCAGAGAGGGAATTCGTGCAATACATTTGCGTTCGAAATCACAATGAATTCTTGCAATACATTAACGCTCGGTGCCAGAGAAGGAATTCTTGCAATACATTTGCGTTCGAAATCACAATGAATTCTTGCAATACATTAACGCTCGGTGCCAGAGAGGGAATTTGTGCAATACATTTGCGTTCGAAATCACAATGAATTCTTACAATACATTAACGCTCGGTGCCAAAACCAGTTTATGTAGCGCAATTTGGCAAATTGGGAACATATCAAGAATTAATTCTTGCAATACATTGACGCTCGGTACCAGAGAGGGAATTCGTGCAATACATTTGCGTTCGAAATCACAATGAATTCTTGCAATACATTAACGCTCGGTGCCAGAGAGGGAATTCGTGCAATACATTTGCGTTCGAAATCACAATGAATTCTTGCAATACATTAACGCTCGGTGCCAGAGAAGGAATTCGTGCAATACATTGCGTTCGAAATCAGAATGATTTCTTGCAATACATTAACGCTCGGTGCCAGAGAGGGAATTCGTGCAATACATTTGCGTTCGAAATCACAATGAATTCTTGCAATACATTAACGCTCGGTGCCAGAGAGGGAATTCGTGCAATACATTTGCGTTCGAAATCAGGATGAATATTTGCTTTTCCTTTGCGTTTGTAATAAGTTATAAGAGAATTCTTGATATCAAGAACTGAATTCTTGATATCAAGAATTGAATTCTTGATATCAAGAATTCATTTCTTGATATCAAGAATTCATTTCTTGATATCAAGAATTCAATTCTTGATATCAAGAAATGATTTCATGTGGTTCACAAATTAGAATTCTTGATATCAAGAAATGAATTCTTGATATCAAGAATTCTAATTTGTGAACCACATGAAATCATTTCTTGATATCAAGAATTGAATTCTTGATATCAAGAAATGAATTCTTGATATCAAGAATTCTAATTTGTGAACCACATGAAATCATTTCTTGATATCAAGAATTGAATTCTTGATATCAAGAAATGAATTCTTGATATCAAGAAATGAATTCTTGATATCAAGGATTGAATTCTTGATATCAAGGATTGAATTCTTGATATCAAGAAATGATTTTATGTGGTTAACAAATGGAAATTCTTGATATCAAGAATTGAATTCTTGATATCAAGAAATGAATTCTTGATATCAAGAAATGAATTCTTGATATCAAGAAATCTAATTCTTCATATCAGAAAATGTGAATAAATGTTAAAACGGCTTGCCATATGGTCGTGCGTGTGCGTATTTATATTTAAAAAAGTAATTATTTACAAAAATATAACTTGCCTTGGAATGTTGGAGTGGCCACATCCACCTGAAGGGATTTAAGAATTATAAAATAATCTTTACAAACTGATTTAAGGCCCTACCGACTAGTCAATTGATGCTATGCTTAACCCTTTCAGGACGGGAATTATTTAAGGACTAAATTGAACACAATTCGTTCTTCAAACTGGAAACAATAATATTTCTCTTTTAGTGCTACATGGTTCTAATAAGATTTAATGTCTTTGAAAACAATATACATTGTTAGGAATTTTGTCGGAAGTTGAAAAAATTGCCAATTTTGATGAAAAACAATGAATTTGAACCTCTCAATGTTTTGCCAATTCAAGGATTTTAAAGCTTATTCTTAGTTTTAAAATTCCTGTCATCAAACGCAATATGGTCATGCAACAAAAATGGACATAATGTGTGCAAACATTTTTGCTCTTTCTAATCATGCATCTGGTATATTTTTAGAGCTCTGTATCAAGGTTATTGAGCCAAACCACAAAATGTGGTCAATTGTCTCGAAAGAGTTAAAAAGAATGCCATCGAAACAAACATATTTTCAAACAGGGATAGAAAGCAAAGATGTAAAAATCATGACACGTACATAAAGTAATTGCACAAATAAGAGAAAACATAATCAAGAAATATAGAATTGGGTTAAATAATAAGGCAAAACAAATATCATTTATTCACATTTTCAACAGTTTTAGTTAGAACATTGTACAAAACTTTATCAAGTCCTATCCTGTACAGTATATCCCAGAAAAAACGAAACCGGATTTCGTGGCAAAAATTTTCCTTTTTATACCCCAACCATCTCCAATGTTCCTTTTCATTCCCCATGTTTGTGTAAATTCACCAAAGCATTAATTCCATTGTCAGCTGCTAGGTCAGGAAAGCCGTATGGCTTCTTACTCAACTATCCACTCATTTGGGCAGTCATCAAGCATGTTTTTATTTTACTTGTTCTCTGGCATACATCATTCATCTTGTACGCATAAAGTGTCATATAAAAGAGAAAAATATGAATTTTTATGTGATGTTTTTCTTCTTTCAAAATAAGTACGTTTACTACTCTAAAAACATTCAAAATAGCAATTTGTTCTTGCAAATTAAATTTTGGTATCACCTTTTCCCAATATTTTAATTCAATCATGCGTGAATTATGGAAAATAAGTTGTGCATCAAATGAAAGAAGAGAACCAGAGCTTTTAATACATCTAGGAAATTATTCATAATAATCGAAAATTTCTGCCACGAAATCCGGTTTCGTTTTTTTTGGGGGGACACACTGTATATAGTAACGTTATTTTTTTTTTGTATGTAATATACAACATACTAAAGTATACGCACCGGTCCATTTGGGACTCCGTGCGTGTTTAATTCTCCAGTTTTGTAGAATTCAGTCTGCAAAGAGAGATAGAGAGAGAGAGAGAGAGAGAGGGGGGGGGTTTAGAGAGAAAAGAGAGAGAGTTCGAGTGAGAGAAAAGAAAAAGGACAAAAATATTATTCACATTTTCGCTCAGTCGCACAAAAGAGTGTTATGTATACATATTTGGTAGCCAACCTTAAAACATGAAGCAGGGAGGGTGGGGGGGGGGGGGGAAGGGTGATTTAGGGTATGTATCAAGCCCACCAGATCGGATATGAACACCATTCTTGCAGCGATCCTAAAAATAATAAAATCTGAAATATTTTCAAAGATGTAAATAAATAGCTTATGCATGGATTTCAGTCAAAACGAAGTAAGGTAACCTTTTTTCCTCGCTTGCTCAACTGGCTCACAAATAGCTGTGAATTAATTGTGATGTTGCTCAGAGTGACACTACAATGAATAGAAATAATAAGAGTATTGTTAGTTATAGACCTTTTGCACTGTTACCGATATTTTCAAAGTATGGAAGAAAAGAGTAAGTACAAGATTAAATGATCTTTCACTGCAAAGAAACATTTTGATCCCTCAGCAATTTGGCTTTCATAAAAGACATTTCTACCAGCATTGGTGTGTTGAATTTAATAAGCATCATTATAAGTGTTACTGACAAAGGCAAAGACTACCTTGGCATTTTCTTAGGCATTTAACACCATTGACCACAATATCCTTTTAAGTCAACTTGAACATTATGGTGTCGGTGGAGTTGCAAAGGCATTTAACACCATTGACCACAATATCCTTTTAAGTCAACTTGAACATTATGGTGTCGGTGGAGTTGCATTGGATTGGTTCAAAATTTATTTACAATCGAATGCAGTATGTTGTAGTTAATGATGTCAATCACAGTCTGCTATCATAAGGCATGGTGTACCACAAGGCTCAGTTCTGGTGCATTTTTTTGTATTTAATTTGTATTGACATAGTCAAAACTTCCAACATATTTTCATAGTCATTGTTGCTGCTGATATTAATTTATTGTTTTCATATGATAATGTTGCGGTTTTAATATAGCATCAGCGAATTACATGATTGGTTTTGTTAATTGTTATGCTGTTAAAGATTTTTGAAATGTGTTATTTTTAGGCTAAAAGGCAAGAAAATTCCATGCAACGTTGATCCTTTAGTTATTGTGGCCACCAAGTCACGGGAAGTGAAAATGTACAATTTCTTGGTATATTATTGTAGATGAATATTTATCATGAAAGTCACATTTGAACAGCGCGTGCTCCCAAAAAGTTGAGGTTCATTTTAATTCTGATTACTTTACCACATTCATCATATCGTAATGTTTCATAGGGTCATACTTTTAGAAGCCACTTTATGAGCTGCAAAGTTTGCAAAAGTTATCAGGTCAATAAAAAACTCAAATTCTAGTAGCCCAAATACCCATTTATTTTTGCAGCTACAACTCTTACCTTTTGGTGAATTGGTTTCTTTGAACAGTTTGATATTCAATTTTAAATCAAATGGAGTATACAAACTTGTTTATTAAAAAAAAAAAAAAATATTTGTAGCAAACTCAGATGTTCATCGATACAATACACGCTAGAAAAATCTAGTGCATCAACTTATGTTACAACTGATATTGCATTGAGTTCATTCTTTTTGTTTTGTATAAAGGAATGGAACAAGCTAGGCCGGCCGAAATATTCAGAATAGTACTACACTTCCTAGGTTTTAAGTATTGTGTCAAAAATATTCGTCTTTCATGCTAAAGAGTTCAGCATTAATGCCTATAAATGAATTTATTACATAGAATAAACTGCATGTATGTCTTTGTTCGTTTGTTTGTTTGTTTGTTTTCTGTTGGGAATACGGCAAACGAGAAAATTTACATTAGGGCATATTTATACTGTGCATTTCACATCACTGGAAAGCTAATCGTTATACTGCAAACTTATTGTTTCGTGTGTGTAGGGGGAGGGGATTGAAAAAATTATGATTTCATTTCGATATTATAGTTTATGTTGAATATCTAGTGCAATTAGTGACAACGCTATTTAAGAGGAGCGAAGCTAACGAGCAACATTTTTTGCTACATTACCTTTTAAATTACAGTTTTGGGGCAGGTGCATTATTCATAGTGCTTATATAATCAATTGATATGTACGTTTGAGCATATTTCGGATTAACTTCAATTCGTAACATAAAAACGGCGTTCAATTTCCTCTATTCGGGTTTACCTATATATACATGAACGCCCGAGCCTTTTCACTATTCTCTTAATTGTCTTAAAATTTGGCTTCATAACCTCTCCCTAACAACACCGTTTTGGGAGCTCGCATCACGGCCGAGCAGAAAAATTTTTGAGAAAATGTCCTTTATTCATGATGTTTTAACAGCAATTTGATGATTATTTACCTTTCAGTAATTTCGTCACTTAACTAAAAAGTCACTTATTATTTTTTTTCTTCGTTAGAAAATTTTCAGGGGGGGGGGGGGACTACCAGTCCTCCTTGCCCCCTCAAATACGCTAGTGCTGAATCTCATTAAATCTCGTTTTTCATTGGTAAATATGTTAACAAAACAATGATAACAATTACAACAGATTAGTAATAATACTATAAATGTAAATTATTAGCAATAATAATGATACTATTTTTTTAAAAGTAGGTTACGCTTTTCTCGAAGAAAGTGCTGTATAGTGTAGTGTTACCCCAATTTTTTTCAAAGGGAAATCCACCCTTAATGGCAAGTTGTTCTCCAAGAAAGAGGAAAAATCAGAGAAGCAGATTGGTGAAAGTTTGAACGAAATTGGACATGCAATAAGAAAGTTATGAATTTTGGAATGTTGTAATCACTATACATATGGGAAATTCAAATTGGCGAATCGGTAATGTCACTGTGATGGAAAGTGTTGAAAAATACCCAAAATCAATGATAATTATTTTCCATTTTCCATAAGCACAAACAGAGCTAACTATACACATATATATTGGGAAACTCAGTTTCAGCTAGATACACTCTGACGCTCATTGATTTCCTTGTTATGTGCTTGCCCAACAAAATTAATGTGTACCTTATTGGGGACACATAAGTAATTCATCCACTTGTAATGTATTCTTGTGAGGCGGAGTAAAGTTAATAGGATAAAAATTGATTAGAAAAATTCATATAAAGTCGAGTAACCCTCCTCTGTAAATTTTAAGAAGGCAAATGATGTTTAATATTCATAGGGTTTTCGATTTTACTCATAGGCTGAATTGAGCTTGTTTTTGTGTACTTTTAAAGGGCCTATCTCAGTGTATTTCCATTGTTTCAGCCTGCGAGACGGCGAGAGTTATGTTTAGCCGCAGTTCAGCCTTCATAGATTTTGTTATAGCGGGAAAATGCAAATAGGCACCTCATTCAGGAGATTTTTATATTTTGTCTCTACTCTGAGCATTATACGAATTCCACCCAAACGTTTTCAAAATATGATTTTTTTTATTACTTTTAATTTAGCAGATCAGATCAGATCAACCCCCCACTTTCAAAAACGCTCCGCGGCCCCTGAATAGGTAAACACCAACAGACAAAACTGAACATGCTGAATGCCGTTCAATCTGACTATGCTCAAACATACACACACAAAACGCCTGGTTAAAAAAATTTCCGTGTATAATCGCATTAGTTCACCAGGAATTTGATAATTTGATTAGAGAAGATGCGCTTGAGATAACCATTCAAACGGGGTAAAAATTACCAGATTTGTGTTGGCTACCGGTCAACCCGGAACCCTGGTAAAGTTTAAAACTTTTTGTGTTAAAATTTTACAAGGAGTTTTTTTCAGTATACGAAACAGTAGATTAGAAATATATACCATAATGCACCTGTCAAAAAATTGTAGTTCAAAAGGAAATGTAGCCTAAACTGAGTCCGTTCTCTCCGCTCGCTCGCAATTAACTTTGCGAGTTCATTGAATACCGCTATACTACAATATTGAACAAATAACGTCATGTCGAAATCAAACTATAATATTATTGTTTTTTAAATGAAGAAGGGATACGGAAATGTAACGTCCGCCACCCTACCCCCTTCCGTCCATGCAACTTAGGGCCCACAAAGAGAATTTCTAGCTGAAATACATTTATCACCATAAGCTTGGATGTTTTGCCCCACCTGACGCCAATGTGCAGATACGCCACTGCGGAAGGGTTACAAGATTAGAATAAATCAGTTTGTAGTACGAAGTTGCAGCTTTTTGCTGATTTTTTTCTTCTATTCTTTTTTTGTTTTGTTTTGTTTTTTGTTTTTGTTTAACTTAATGTGCTCTTTGATATGAGTCTAGTGTCGTTATTGAATATGGCAGCTAAAAGCGTATATTTAGTGTGGGCAAAAATCTGAAAGGACGGGATCTTCATTTTAACCAGGGATTATTATGTATGTTCGTGTAAATTAGCAGAAGGAGGGTAAACGACTTCTTTTATAATTACCAAAGGGGCTTTCTTTATGAAAATAAGCATAGTGGATAGTGCATTTTTATCGTGCTTTCATACTTCTTTTCATAGTTCCTTCAGCCCCTTCTCCCTCTTTTATCTTTCTTTTTAAAATTCTATTTCTCCCCCATCTCTCTCTTTACTATTCTCCCCATTCGATTGAGGGGGAGGGGGACATAAGGTTACTGATTAGCTAAACCAGTGGTCTGTAATAACGACTTTTTGCGACAGTTGCTCTGTGCTTTATTTCGTCAAAGGTATAAGATTAGGGGTAGGCTTGCAAAATGGGTTTTAGATAAGGTTTGGCGTATCCGGACAACTACCCCCTGGACAAATACCCCCCGGACAACCACCCCCCGGAAAACCACCCCCTGGACGACTACCCCCCTAGGACAACTACCCCCCAGGACAACTACCCCCCAGGACAACTACCCCCTAGGACAACTACCCCCCCAGGACAACTACCCCCCAGGACAACTACCCCCCAGGACAATTACCCCCCGGACAACTACCCCCCGAACAACTACCCCCTGGACAGCTACCCCCGGAAAAATTGTCCTGGGGGTAATTATCCTGGGGGGTAGTTGTCCTGGGGGGTAGTTGTCCTGGGGGGTAATTGTCCTGGGGGGTAGTTGTCCTGGGGGGTAGTTGTCCTGGGGGTAGTTGTCCTGGGGGGTAGATGTCCTAGGGGGGGGTAGTCGTCCAGGGGGTGGTTTTCCGGGGGGTAGTTGTCCGGGGGGTAGTTGTCTAGGGGGTAGTTGTCCTAGAATCAAGGTTTGGGGGTAGGAGGTAGGGTAAGTTAAAGTATTTGGACCAGGACTGAAATTAGAAATTTGGTTAGTGCAATATATTGCCCATGATTCGCATGAGCATGTGTCGTACATTCAGTGGCGTATCTACGGGGGGGGGGCAGAGGGGGCACGTGCCCCAGGCAGCACTTGAAGGGGGGCGCAAAAAATGCAAAAGGGAGAAAGAAAAGGAGGAGAAATAAAAGAAAAAATGAGTAAGAAATTGTGCTTTACAGGGCTTGAAATGCAAAACTTTTCTAAAGCTCGGTCACTTTGCTTCCTCGCATAATTATGTTCAAAATCTAGCTATTTCACGCCCCTAATGGCGTTTTTAAAGTGTTAACCATTAATTGACTCTAGTTGCTTTGCCCCCCCCCCCCCCACCGAGCTTGTTGAATTTTGCGCCCCCTGATGGGATATAAGTCCATAAAATTCGAAAGAAATCATGAATTTGCCTTGCAATATCCTTACTTAATTCCTCAAATATATTTCCTCAGGGTTTTCATTCATTTTTGCGCCCCCCCCCCCCCATAAAGGAATGTTCAAAATTTCAACAACAAAAAAAAAAAAACAAAAAAAAAAATTATATATATATATATATATATATATATATATATACATATATATATAATATTGCTAGATCGCTGCATTCTCTTGGATTTGTTGTTGTTGTTGTCTTTTTTGTAAGGGTAACATACAGAAGAAATTTCAATTTGAGGGGTGAAAAGGGGAAAGAAATCTGCCGCTTGGTCGCGTTGCTCCCTCCCAGTGGCGTATCTAGGGATTATGGTGCCTGGGGCAAACAATGAAGTTACGCCCCCAAACCTATCTATGTTATTATACTAGCGAGGGAGCACAGCGACCGAGCGGCAATTGAAAAAAAAAGAAAATTTTTTAACTCTATAAAAGGCATTTTCTTGTGCATTTTACTCAGGAAATTTGGCAATATTGACCACCGCAGTTGAGCAGTAAATAAGTTCGAATTTTATACATTGATAAACGGGTTTCTATTCACTTACTTCTACAGTCAGGAGCAAAACCTACGGAAACCATATAGGCTTGTGAAAGAGTCGAGAAATTCAGCAAGGCGACCTGAAGTTGAGATTTCTTTCAAAAGCTGAACCTTTGCAAATGCTGTTTTATACACTTTATCCTATATTGGGGGAGCAATATTTAGCAGGAGTCATATGAAACTCACATGATATAGGAAGCAAAGCAATTACATCTTTATTTTTTCAAACGTTTTGAACCCTTTAAGCTATTTAAAAACTATATACTGGGGACGCAAAATTACGAGATCCTGAAAGAAAATAATTATGCAAGGGAGCAAAGCGACCGAGCTTTAGAAAATTTTCGCATTTCAAATCTTCAAAAACTAGATTTCTAGTGCATTTACCCTGCTGATTTGGGGGCACATAATCCTTAAGGATTATGATTCTTCTTCACTTCCCTCTTTTTTCCTTTCTCTCCTTTGCGTTTTTTGCACCCCCTCTAAATGCCACCGGGGGCACGTGCCCCCTGCTCCCCCCTAGATACGCCACTGAGCGAAGCGACCGAGCGGGAGAGGGGGATATCCCCCTCCCATACCAGGATTTTTTCAAAAATCTGTCTATAAAACTTGTATTTTGGAGCATCCCAAAATGGTTTTTAATGAAAAGAAGGAATACACGGATCTACGCCAGTGGACGGAAACCCTTAATTTGAGAACAATGCGAGCGAACGAATTTTCTTCGATATTTTCACATTGAAATTATTAGTTTTAAGTTAATGTATCATAATTCTTATTCATTTTATCCAAAAATATTGGGGGATGATAATACAGGCCATCCCCACCTCAAATTTTTTTTGGATATATACCCCATCCCCCCGGGATCGACACCCATGAATAAAACTCGTTTTCAATTTTTCACAAAAAATAATATTCTTCGATACGGGCCGGTGCGGGCCAGAACGGCCGGAACGACGGAATTTAAAAAAAAGATGTGCTTTGGAACGGTTTTCTCTCTTTTTTTTTCTCAACAAGAAAATAGGGTATGCTTTGGAACTGAAATTTGAGTGTAAAAATGGGGGTCTTCTCTGCGGCACATACCCACCGCACACTATATACTGAGTGCCCCCCCCCCCCCCCCCGGGCATACATTTAGTGCAAGTTGGGCACAATACGGCATGTGTTGTTTTGTTCGGCAAGCACACAACAAAGATTGTGCGCCAATGTGTCCAGCTGAAAACGAGTTTCCCAATCTATGTGCATAGTTGGCTCTGTTGGTGCTTACAGAAGATGGAAAATAATTATCACTGATTTGGGGTATTTTTCAACGATTTCGGGGTGTTTTCTTTGCCAAGGCAAATTGCTCCTCCACCGCCTTCGCTCAAATATGCAAATGTGCAGGATCGAAATATCTCTGTGGAAAAGACTAGGAATGGTGGGTGCCTTACTTCTGTTGCAGCCAAAATGCTCAAGTAGAGTAAAACTGACAGCTGGAGTAAACTGGATCGAGTCAAATTGTTCGGAAGCAGCTGAAAGGAACAAGATTAATGTAGTATGCATGGTAAATCAATATTTACCCTATATAGCTGAGATAAAATACGATCATCATGTATTGCATGTAAATAATATAAACAAAGATGCAGTGATCACTCAATAGCCTGTGCTAGGCATGTTATATTTATACGTTTGATTAAAAAAATGATAATACTAATGAAATAAAACAGAATAAAACAAAATAAAATAAAATAAAATAAAATGAAATAATAGCGTGAAAATTTCCTCCTACCTTTTCAAGAAAATTTTACCTATCACAGTCTGGTGATAATAGACCTAATATATAGAATTCGGCACAGCTTCAAATCATGGAATAAATATCTTGGTAGATCAGGTGAACAATTTATAAAGTTATTCGATTGTCGGATAATTCTATTGAAATATACTTGCTTCAGTGGTTGTGGTTAATATATTGAACTGAGATGTATTGTCAATAATATATAAAGGAGACGAAAGTGAAAACGCAAATTTATACTTTTATTCACATTTCTAAAGGTGATAGACAGGGCTATTGAAATTGCCTTGAGTTGATTTTTCGAAAATAGTTTTTATCGTGTTTATGTAATAGTCAGAAAGGATAGAAACAGATCTGGGGCCTGTAACATAAAGAGATACAATCAATCTTACAGTCAATTGTAACTCTTCAGTACATGGTTTGCCATAGACTTACGATTGATATCAATCGTAAGATTAATTTATCTCTTTATGTTACAGGCCCTTGGAGGGGGAGTTGCTATTTTTATACATGAAAGTCTTATTTATACAGTATTACAGCACCATCCTCTTTCACATCTCGAGGCTATACCTATTACTATCAGATTAAAGAATATACAATCTATTATATTTATCAGTTGGTATAGACCCATAATTCTAAAAATGAAACTTTTGATTATTAAGAAGAAATATCATTTGCAGCAGGATTTGATTGACATTTAATATTGATGGGTGATAGAAACTGTGATAATGTAAAACAACCAATAAATTGGCAGACTAAGAATTATAATCAAATTAATAGTATTTATTCCAAGGATCAAATGATTACTACAGAATGCACTCACTTTGTAAACTGTTCATTAAATTTAATAGATGGCATGGTTACTAATTCTATAGATAAAATTAAGTGGAGGGGTGTCATTCACAATGGCCTTAGTGATCACTCAATGAGTTTCATTGTATGGAAATCCAATGGAGTTAATATCACGAATGAAATATATGTTACTTTTAGAAAGCGTACAAATATAGATATTGAAGCTTTTAAGTCCAACATTAAAAAAATCAACCTTGGAGTGAAATTAGGGCATTTAAAGACATTGATGAAGTAGCTAATGAATGGAAAGAATTTTTTCTTAATGTTATATATAGATAAATTTATGCCTTATAAAACTAAAAGAAGAAGAAACAAACAATCCCCCTGGTTGAATGAATCACCTTTTGAATTAGTGAAGGATAGAGATAAAATAAAAAAGAAAGCTATTTCGAAAAAAAGATGAAAAGTTTTGGAAAGAATATAGACGTTTGATGAATAAAGTTTTACATTAGGAAATCGAAAGTTTACAAAGAAATATTATTCTGATAAATTATGTAAAACTCAAAGCAGAATCCATTCTCGGAAGGTTTTAAAATCACTTACTACAAATGAAAGCCCTTTATCAACTATCCCCATTTCATCTAATGACACTCTAAGTGGTGCTAATAAATTTAATTTTCATTTTGCAAATGTAGCGACAGATTTGATCAATGAATTGAGAGAAAGTGTAAATTATTCTGTTCAATGCTTATGATGCTGATAACTTGTTCATTTTACATACAGTAAAGGAGGAAGATGTTTTTAAAAAGATTGTAAGCTAAAAATAAGAAATCTATTGGCGTTGATGGTATATCGACTTTTATTTTTTTTAAATGTGCAAACGAACTAATTGGATCTATAGCATATACTTAAAGTGATTTGGTAACTTTGTAGAGGCTTGATAAAATCTGAGCTGCCTGGCCTTACATACTATCAGTGTATGTAATATGGTGTAAAAATGAAGCCCAGGAAAAAAAAAGCACTTCAAAATCATCATGTGCTTCACAAAAGTAAACATATGGAAGTGACCGTAAATGCCAGACTCATTTTCCCTCATAGACTCAGTGTTAGGCTAAAGCGTATGGCTATACGCTTTCGTAGATGGGAGTATTCAGTCACAGATATCTTAATAATAGCATTATATATTTGAAAACCTTTCTATGCCTGGCTATTTATTTCTTCTTCTGAACATCATTATACAAGACAGATATCAAAATTCAACAATTTATTAAATCAAGCCTCCACAAAGTTACCGAATCCCTTTAATTAATAAGTCAATCCTACACGGAAAAGTACCAGCCTTATGGAAGATAGCCAAAATAATTCATTTACATAAAAAAGTGACAAATCAAATCCTGATAACTATAGACTAATTTCCCTTCTTCCATGTATCTCAAAAGTCCTTGACAAAAATGTCCTAAATCGGCTAAATAAGTTCATTGACATAAATTTATACAGTATTAGTCCCAAAGCAATCCGGATTTAGAGCAAAGCACTCAATCACAACAGCATTGATTAGAGTAACCGACGACTGGCTCCAAACTATGGCTAATGGGCAATACACCGGGGCGATATTTATAGATTTACAAAAAGCTTTAGATATGGTTAACCACGAGCTACTTTTATTCAAACTGTCACGGATTAGTATAGTTGAAAAATCTCTAGACTGGTTTACAAGTTATTTATCAAATAAAAAAATTGCAACTTTTATTAATAATGTGTTTTCAGAAGAATACTCAGTTAATAACGGAGTGCCCCAGGGGAGCTTGATCGAGCCAGTTCTCTTTGTAATATACTTAGCTTCTTTATTTGACAAATGTTTATTTCATTTATATGCAGATGATACCGATTTATATTTTTCTGATAAAGATCCGAAAGTCGTCGAAACAGCTTTAAATGACGAACTCGCCAAAGTAATCCAGTGGATGAATAAAAATAAATTGAAACTAAATTGTACCAAAACTGTAGGTATGTTATAATTGGAAGGAGACGTTAGCAAGGCACAGTGATTTAGATTTTAAAATTCATAATACAAAAGTTAAGAACGTAGACACTGTCAAAATATATCTTGTTTTTTTTATTGATAAAGAGCTTAAATGGAATAATCAAGTTGAAAAGATGTGCTCAAAAATAGGCAAAATGATTTTGGAATGATTGAGGTATTTTGTTAATGAATCTATTTCAAAAATTGTATATTTTTCTATTATTCTTCCCCATTTTGCCTACGCAGATATAATTTAGTAGTCTGCCCTTAAGAGATATTTAGATTTGATACAAAAACTTCAGAACAGAGCAGGTAGAATCATATAAAAGATAAATCCATATTCCCATACCTCTACTTCTCATATCCATGACATTTTAAAATGGAAGAGATTGAGAGTTCGTCCAGAAGAATGTTCTAAATTTTAAATGATCTTGTACCTTTATAATTATATCAAACGCCCTTTTCCTATTAAACATGTTAAACAAGACATGTATTTTCTTCGTTCTATAGGTAACTTCAGTCTCCCACAACCGAGAACCAATAACTGTAAAAGAAAATTCTACTACAGAGGAGCTTCATTATACAACAAATTGCCATCATATACCCGTAGTGTTTTTACAATCCAAACTTTTAAATCCAATCTACAAGATTATTTCAAAGTATAGAACTGTGGACAATGAAGTTTTCATCTCTCTCTTTCCTTCTATTTTGTGTTGTTTTGTTTATAGGGTTTGTATGGTTTTTTTTCTCCCTTATATAAAACCTTGAATATTTACTGCAAATAATTATAATCGAAAAGAATTGTATTTTCAAATGATATCATGCATGTTTGATATAGGCATTGTTTTTGTTTTGTTTCGTTTCGTACAATATAAGTTTATGTATTCAATAAGACTTTGTACGTCTATTTTCCAAGAATGGTAATATTTGTGCATATCGTTTGTTTGGAGCCAGAAGGGCGTTAACTCTGTACAAATGATGGGACCTAGTGTCCTTCTGGCTCCAAACAGACGATATCATTGTTATTGAAGACCCCAGGGAAGAACAGCCGTATTTTGAAATGGGCTATCCGCGGTATGTGAATCGTGAATTATATTATGTATATTATTTATGTCACTGATTACGGAAATAAAAACAAATGATTCGATAACAAGATCAGAATGCCAGGGATGTCACCATGAAAGATTATGATGAAAAAGTGTTCTGTTAAAAAGTGGATAGATTAGACAGGTTATCAAACACCTTAGAGTAAAGACGGTCATGATCGGGTAGGAAACACTGAACCTATTCTTTTGCCATCGAATATGACTTCTCCACACGGAATAGGTCACACTTACTCATGGTGTCCATTCTTCTAGGAATGAGAAGAGCATTATGAATATATCTGTCATATTATACACAATGTAATAAGTAAATACAAAAATAAATAAATAAATAAATAAATGATATAACTTAACACTTTTCTTCTATCTTTTCAAAGTAGCACTGTGCTTTTAGAAACCCCGAAGATTATTAGTCATTACTTACAACTCATATGATTTGTTTCGTGGTTGGAGTGTACTGCTATAGACATGCCATTGAATCGTGTTTTAAAATAATGTTTACTTTGATGTTGAAATCCAACGTTGTAATCCACTTTAAGTCCACATTTGTCCAGTTCGACACGAATTGGACATAACTTAAAAAGGATTTTGGCCAAGTGGTCTGAATCCCATTCATTCGAAGAAGAATTTAAATTCACAGCTGTTTATAATAATCGGAAAGATAGAAAAACAACCCTCAAACATAGCTCATGAAAGTATGAAGGAATAAGATTTTGGGTGAGGCAGTAGTTATAGAATTTTTAAAGAAAAAAAACCCGAACAGAAATATTCATATCATCAAGGAGGAATGTTTCAAGTCTAAATACTTAGAGAGAGAGAGAGAGAGAGGGAGGGGGGGGGGGATATTAATAACAAAATAGGAGTTTTTTGCATGTATCAAAAGCAACGTGTGTCTTAGTTTTTACGAATATGTTTGTCCTCAAAAAGTGCGATTATCATTGGGAGAACTATAAAGTGTACACGGTGGCCCAGAAAGAATGCAACACCTGAGATTTGCAATTTCAGCGATACCATTGACAGAATATTTTGTTTTACTGGGTAGAAAATTCTTTTTTCGAGTAAAACGACACCAAGATCATCAATTTTGGGTAAGGCGTTTCGATTCTACGGCTATTTTTGTGAGGCAGTGTCATTTTCAAAATTTACTACTTTTTGCAACCGTAGTCATGCTTGAAGCAGCGAGAAATTTGCATATATGACGGCTTCTCACACAGTCAGCTTTGGTGACAAACGCATGACTGCTCTCGCTCTGAAAACGGAGACAACATGAATGAAACAGAGATCGTGTGAATAGCCGTCATGCTTAAATTTCTCGCTGCTTCAAGCATGGCTATAGTTGCAAAAGTAGCACAAGTTTTGAAAACGACATTGCCTCACAAATATAGCCGTAGAATGAAAACGAAAAAAAAAAGAAAAGAATTTTCCACCCAATAAAACAGAAACTAATGATATTGTATCAGTGATGTCGTTGAAATTGCAGATCTCAGGTGTTGCGTCTTTCTGGGCCACTCTGTATATGCCCAACAGCCAACCAACCAACCAACCAACCAGTCGATGAGATGGTTGCGATTATGATACACGCAAGTATAACTGAATGATGAAAGGGGGTTGAAAGCAGTCTCACAAAAGGCTGGTAAAAATGTTTTTTGATCATATGTAAAAAGAAGAGCTCTACGAAAGGAAAACAGAAAACTGGATTAGACAAAGTCACGGGGATGAAATGACGGAACTTTCTTTAGAAATTGAGGGAAACTGAAGAAACACTTTAGAAACAGAGAGAGAGAGAGAGAGAGAGAGAGATAGGAACGCAATACATGTAGCATGTGTAGTATGTGTTGGCGTTGACTAATAGAGGGTTTCTATTGGCCTTTTCTTGCTGCTGGTAGAAGTTGCACTAACACAAAACGTGCATGACTACTTTATTGTCTTGGCAAGGTTTATATTCTTTATTAGATTTCTTTGAAATATATACATGTATTTCCACTTCCATGTCATTCAAAACCACTGAATATATCAGATCATTTGTACAAAATATAATCCTGAATATATATACTGATAAATCAATCTACTAAACGCCAGTCATATTATAAAACAATCCCAAGTTCATAACATATTCAACACATCTCTTTATATAACTCACAGTTTTAATCACTTGTTGCTATCAAATCCAACTTCTTTGTGGCTGGTACGGAAGTGGGAGGGTTAACATTTAGTCAGGGGGGCGTTTCATCAAGTGTCTTTTCAGTGATTTTTACTGACAAATTTGCCCTCAGCCAATCAGATGCAAGGATTTCAGTAGCTTATAACAGTTATTGCAACTTGTCATTGATGGCAAGTTTTATGAAACAGGGCCCTGAAATGACTTTTTTCATACATATTAAGCCAAGATCACACCTGACATGGTAAACTGCATTTTAAAAAAAACTGCCGCAGCAAAATAAAAACCATTTTACATATACATAAATGGAAAAGGGGATGAAAAAGTGTATGTCTACTCAAGCAACAAAAGCCCATAAGTGAACATGCTTTATCTGTGTTATCAGATACAGAAATGGGAAGCACACTATGCTTATTTTAAGGAGTTTTACTGCGTCTTGTGTAAACGATGCTTTAGAGCGTTTTCAAACGAACAAAAAAAGTGAGAAAGGCAAATGTTTCATGCCGAGAATTGTACATGTTCCCAAGTAACTCTCAGACCAAGACCAATTCCTTAGTTTAAAATACCAAAAATCAGGATGGGGTGCGAGCAAATAAAACCCGAATGAAAATCTTTTGTAATAAAGTTCATAAGTGTAGGTACCCAACACTCACAGATTTACACACTGTTTGAATTTCACCCTGAAAAAGTCTTGTTTACTGTTGGTCCATGTTACAATATGAGATGATATATGATTATGGGAACCAATTCAACAAGATTCAAGTTATCACTTTTCAGCTGGCTTTCTTTCAATGGTGTTTAACCCTTTTGAGACAATTTACCACATTTTGTGGTTTGGCTAAATAACTTTTGATTCAGAGCTCTAAAAAATATATCAGATGCATGAGTAGAAAGAGCAAAAATGTCTGTACACATTATGTTGATTATTGTTACATGACCATTTTGTATTTGATGCCAGGGATTTTTAAAATGAGAATAAGCTTTAAAATCCTTAAATTGGCAACACATTGAGAGGTTCAAAATCATTGTTTTTTCTCAAAATTGGCAATTTTTAAAACTTTTTGACAAAATTCCTAACCATGTATATTTTTTCAAAGACATAACACTTAATTAGAAGCATGTAGCACTAAAAGAAAAATATTATTGTTGCCAATTTGAACGACAAAATGTGATCAATTTAGCCCTGAAATATTTCCTGTCCTGAAGGGGTTAAAACAATACCATGCTGACACTTTTTTCTTTCCATTTTTTTTCATATTATCTACTGGAAGAGCACTGATAGAGAATGCATCAAAAAACTTAAATAGCATCTCTTTTGTAACACACAATTCAATAATGTTGATTCACATTAGCATGGAACTGAAATCGATAAAAGACTAATCTATAATCAAATTCTTGGAAAAGTAACATTCCCTCATCAAGAATATAATTTCAGAATGATACTCAAATCTGAAAGGGTTAAATATAAGAAATACTCTCAATTCAAACAATCCATTCACTGTACATGTATCTATTGATGCAGCATAATTGAAAATCCATAGATATATCCAAGAAAAAAGCAGTGGTGGCTCTAGACAGACCTTTTCCATAAAACTTGGTATCTATTAACAAGTTACAGAGATTGTGCTGCAAGGTTTCAGAATGATGGAAGCTGTTATTTTTAACAAGTATTATAAAGTGGCCCAGGGGTCCAATGACCATCCGATTGGGTACCTGAGCCTTCATATTACAACTGAAGATACCCCCACTCTCCCCCTGCGCCATCCCCGTAATGGCAACCATAATGGCAACCAAAATGGCAACAATAATGGAAGCCTGGGGAGCATTTCATCAAGTGTCTTGTCAGTGATTTTTACTGACAAATTTGCTCTCAGCTAATCAGATGCAAGGATTTCAGTAGCTTATAACAGTTGTCAGTTAAAATCACTGACAAAACGCTTGATGAAACACTCCCCTGGAGAGCGTTTCATGAAAGGAATTTGTCGGATATTTCATCCGACAACTGTTATAAGCTACTGAAATCCTTGCATCTGATTGGCTGAGAGCAAATTTGTAGGATAAAATATCTGACAAGTCCTTTCATGAAACGCCCCCCTGGATCCCCTGGAACCACCACCATGGAAACATTTCTCCTGGATTCAGTCAAACTACTAGCAACATTTTCATCATTTCATTACTAAATTCCAGTTAAACATTTGGGAAGGGCTGATTTATTCATGTGATGTTCCTTGTCACAAAGCTTTACCCTGTTATCATGGGGAAGACCCTTAAATAATTACTTTTTTTGTTAGATCGCATATAATTCTGCTAAATTGTGATTTCAGCATTACAGATAGACTTATATTCTTTTTGTAATGAGCAATTTATAATGGAACTATAAATATAAGAATGAAAACATGCCATTACATAATAATGTGAAATACTTCTGAATTCTTCATATTCCAAACTCCAATAAAATCGCATAGGCTTAAATGGAAATAATATACAAGCATTAATGCCACAAATGCTAATTACATCAAATGGAATGTCACCACAATGTAAAGAAAAAGAAACAAATGATTAAGAAAAAATTCCTTCCCCATTTTATATAAGAAAGATAATAGAAATCAAATTAATTGATACCTGTACACTGAAAGAAGAATAATGACCATAATTAGACAATCCATATTGCTTTCAAACACTTTCACTTGCAAGCTACATGTATGTTCTACATTACTATTGCTGAGTTATATCTTCTAGCATTTTCTAAATGTTTTTGGATGGATGCTTCATTTGAATAATCGTTGGTTCTTTAATCAGACCCTTTGAATGAATATCACAGTGTTATGGATTTGATAAAAATCCATGTTTCTGGTTGCAACAAAATAATATACATTGACATATATCTTATCCAATGAGTCTAACCACACTCCCACCCCCCCCCCCTATCAACAACTACCTTTACTTAGAGTGATAGGCAGATCAGCCTGGACAATAGGTCACCGGGCCGGGCCAGGCCGGGCGGGGCGGGGCGGGGAGGGGAGGGGAGGGGCGGGGCGGGGAGGGGAGGGGAGGGGAGGGGAGGGGAGGGGAGGGGAGGGGAGGGGAGGGGAGGGGAGGGGAGGGGAGGGGAGGGGAGGGGAGGGGAGGGGAGGGGAGGGGAGGGGAGGGGAGGGAGGGGAGGGAGGGGAGGGGAGGGGAGGGGAGGGGAGGGGAGGGGAGGGGGGGGGGGGAGGGGAGGGGAGGGGAGGGGAGGAGGGGGGGGGGGGGGGGGGGGAGGCATACAAATTAACACTACATATGTATTTTCCCCCAAAGGTGTTTACACAATATATTTTACGTGTTGTTTCTTATCTCACCTGAGTACAGAAAACAAAAGAGCCTCAGTGGCGTTTACTCAAAGTGTGGTTAAATTTTCTATGAAAGGCAATTACAGCATGGATGCACATAACAATGTTATGTACAACTAATGGTACATTTACATCATGAATGAGAAAGCACTTTTTTTTAATGTTTCACATGCCACTGATTGTTTTCCCTAGCAGAATAATATATGCAGCAATGGCAGTGGCGGCATGAAAAATAAGAAAACATAGATAAATATGAATTGATAAATATCATTTGGCATTATCTAAATACAAAAAGAAATATGATGCTTGGGAAAATAATAAATCTGGTGGGTTAATAGGGGAATTGCAAAGTCGTTGTAACAATAGTCATATATTAAAACATAGCATTTTTGAAACTTAAAGCACACTAAAACAGAAGATAATCTCTCATAAATCAACTTTAGGGAAATTTAATCATCAGTCATTACAAATTGAGAATTGTTTGAAGAATGCAAGTTGATTATTAAAACTGAATATCTGGTTTAAAACACAAGGTACTCTGCAAAATGAAAAATGCTGAAATTTCCTTCAAACGCAATTTTGTACGAACATAATTAGGGGGAGTAGAAGTTGTTTTTCATTGTTCATCTTTATACATTAAACATTCCATAAACATCTACATTTACAATTCAGGAACCTATACTGAAAGATCTCTCCTCAGTATCACAATTTGCAGTGAAAGGGGGCGAATTATAAGTGTCTGCCTCATCCACAGTTCATCGTAATTCTGGTTTCTTTGTGAATGTGCAAAAAGTATTCAACACATTCTTGTGAATTACTAAATTCCATGAACATACGTGCAGTCAAATCCAATGAAAACGTAACATTGTATGAAATCTGCAGAATTACTTGTTTTTCTATATTGTTATTATCATTTTCTGGTGGCAGCACTAATATCAAAGGCTCTTGCCTTCCTATGCCATCTCCTCATTCATGCATTGCAGTTGTGGTGTGATTTTTGTCCCAAATTATTGTGTAAATGTACGTTTTATGAATGAATGATACTTCAACTTGAGCTTTTGACAGAACACAAGTACATACAGGTAGACAACAGGATAATTTATGGGGTATGCCAGTCCACAAAATTTGGCAACTGTTTTAGATCATCATTTCAAAGGACACCATTTACATGTAGGTGTGATGATCCAACATTTTATTCAGATGTAAAAATGGATGAATTAGAATTTTTGAAAGACATAGCAGCAAAATATTATTTTTCTCTGAGCACCTTAAGCAAGGTGATTGTGATACAAGGAAATTCAATATATTTAATCTAAGAAGGCAGTTTCATACTAGGAATATGAATTAAGGGAGACCTTAATATCATCATGTTCATAAAACCTGCCAGTCAAATGCACATGTGCTCTATGAAAATTTAGAATTTCTTGACATAAGGGAAAATATTAAACTTCATTTTTGTAAAATCTACCAGTACCTGGCACATATGCAAATGTATTTTGTATGTATGTATGTATGTTCTACAAGCCATTTTGTCCAGCATGATTTATGTTAGTTTGTGTGTACAAGTAAAGCAGCGTAGTTCAAAGGTGTTTTATCTACATGTATTATCATTCAGAAAACTCAAATCTCTCTACAGAAAAACAATGTAGAACATTGTACTTTGGAAGATTTTATTGTAAAACCTACATGGAATTAATATACTGGTATACACAACTTCATGAATAATATCAATGATTCCTACTTGGAGACTTTAAACAACAAATAATATATGGTCATAGATGTGTGACTGGAGCCCTGCTATTTATAGGAAGGTTTTATTGTTTAGTGTGACCTACAATGAAAGATAAATATATGACTAAATTTTACAGTGTGATTTTATCAGAGGCAGTGGTGAATGGTGTCATATTTCATCTGGTGGATCATTACCTACTACCACTGTACAGGTCTGCAGGCTCTCTTTGTAACATAGGTCCTGCTACCGCTAGTCTATTCACATTGGATGCCTGTGCTGAGTTATCAATGAAGTTTAAAGTGGGTGGTTCATAAGTTTCCAAGGGCATTGCATCACACTGACCTAGGATTTTTTTCTTTGAGTGATCTGAGGGACAAGAACTTTCCAATAATCTTTTTAGTGACCACCTGTATAGAAAGAGCACCAGTCTATGAAGACCACATTTTGTGTTTCCCTAGAACATAAAAACTATCTGCTTATGAAGACAACTTTTCTTGTCTCCCTTGAGTGGTCTTTATATACAGATCTACTGTACTGACCTCACAACTCTGAAACATCTAAAGCTCTCTAGTCAACACCAATGCCTGATGAGAGAGACACAAATGAAGCTCCAAGAAAAGATCTGCGTTGGTCCTTGGCAAAGTTTTTACTGCATTTTTCATGTATCTCTTAGCTGTTGCACTAGGTGAATGTGAGTAGCTAAAGTTGAGGAAAATATGAACATTCTACAAAACCTGTTTGTAGTAAGCATGAAGATGAGAACTTCAGTTTGTTGATGGTGATTATCAGGATTGCCAAAGGAGTCATCTCATGATGTCTAATCACCATGCAACGTAACCCACAGACTTCAAGATCAGACATCCCAAATAGGCAAACCTAGTCTTATTTCCAAGATGCATCATCCTCAAGCTTTCATCTTAAACCAATACAGACAGGTTTATCTCAATATCAAGATGCACTGTTGTCAAGTTTCCCATCGAGTTGTAAATCAATATCTGCAGATGGAAGAGGTTCTACTTGTTGAGCTCCACATAGCAGGCATCACAAACCCTGACTGGCTTCTTAGCCGATGCGATCATGGTGTTCTTATTTGAGCATTCCTGACAGAAGATGTCCCCGCAGTTCCTGCAGTGATGCTGGAAAAAAGAAAGATGGAATAGAAAGGAAATAAAGTCAAAAGATGAAGTATAATAAGTGGCAGGTGTCACAATAGTAAACGGATACAGCATAATTATTCTCATCCATTAGAAACCTGAAAAAGCAGTTAAAGAGTTTAATTACAAGCAAGTAGGTCTAGAGACATCATCCTGGCATTCAAAATACCCACCTTCCTGACAGAAAGAGAGAATTGCTTGTTACAGGCCATACAGTTGAGCACCTCCTTGTCATCTGCCCACTTCCTACCCATGGCCTTAGTCTGGGTGATTTGAAGGGCTTGGTTCTCACGACCAAGCTCATGCATGGCTGCTTGGGCATCGTCAAGCTTCCGTCGCAGTTCGGCATTCTTTGCCTGCAGCTTCTCAACATCCTTCTCATTGGTTAAGCACCTAGGGATGATTGAAGTTGGAACTTTTAGGATAATAATACTCAGTATTTGTAAAGCACACATCACATATTTGGCAATATCTCTATACACTTCCAAAGAGTTTGGGATTATAACCCCTGGCTCTAGTCTAGCTGAGCTGATGACGACACTATTCATTCAAAGAATTACTATATTTTATCGACAAATAACAAACAATTTGAGGCCTTTTGTCCCTAAAGCAGGGCTTAGCATCCCCGTTCCTGTGACAATCTTCTCCACTTGGACCGGTTAAATTTTGTCCTAAAAACTCCTTCCTTTTATTACTCTGCCATTTTAAACTGAGTTCTTTGTCTTTTCGAATTCCAGTTCCTTCTAGTCTCAACTCCATCAACCTTTTCACTATTAAAGTTGCTTTTGTAACTCATGCATTTGAACTTCTCTGGTAAACTTATGTTCTGTTCTTTTTGTCTTCTGAATCGTATAATTTGTTTCTCCCTCTCTCTCTCATTTAGGCCCTCAATTGTTCTCTCTCTCTCCCCACTCTTTCTCCTCCCCTTGTTCTGCATTAACCCACACATATATTTCAGTTCTTTTCAGAGAAGATATCACTCACCTTTCCAGCAGGGCTCTCCTCTCATCTTGACTGTTCTGAATGGTTGCCTCCATGACTACAAGAGAGAAACAAAAACCAAACAGTCTGCATATCAGCTCTTACTCTAGCTTGGAGTCTGAAGTATGTTCCTGCAACTCAAGCTGTGCTTGCAACAAAATAAAACCACTTCAAACTACCCGAATTTTGAAATTTTTCTAATATCTTTGGACAAAGAAAAGCTCATCTTTTAACCTGAAATTAGAATATTAGTCAAAATGAAGTGTAAAGGAAGATGTCAAAAAATTATATTAATTTGTAATCTTTTGGATGTAACAAAGAAGAAGAGATAAATGTTTCTTTTGTATCTCAATTAATACCCCCCCCCAAAAAAAAAAACAACAAAAAACAAAAAACAACAAAAAACAACAACAACATTAAACAGGTCAGTCATGCTATATCCGCATTATTATTTTCCAGGTGATCTGTCATTTGCTCCGGGCTTAATCTAATCAGAGATACATGGTTCGGGTTCAGTACAGTGTTGGGTCCAGGGCCCCATTTCATAAAATTTGTTATCAATAACAAGTTACAATAATTGTTATAAGCTACTGAAATCCTTGAATCTGATTGGCTGAGAGCAAATTTGTCATAGAAATGGGTCACTTGTTATTGATAACAAGTTTTATGAAACAGGGCCCAGGGTTAAAGTTAGCAGTCAGTGCAGGGAACTGATCGTGACTGCAGAGCGCTTGTCCCTGGAGCACGTGTCAGGGAACCTGTTTCCATGATTACCGTGCTTTTCTCCTCTCAAGTCTTCCACCATCTTCTCCAGCTCCCGGGAGCGTGTTTCAGCCTGCATCATGTCGCTGCGTAACGTGCCCAGGTTCTCGTTGAGGGCGCTCAGCTGCATGTTGTAACGTTGCTCCTGATGCTCACGTTCCTCTTCTGCCTCCACTTTGGCTTGTGTCTCACTCGCCTGAAGAAGAAAGAACACGTAGAAATGAAAATAATCTTCAACTAGCAATTCTGGGCTTAATCTGTTAAAACTTATTATGGATGAGTGCTCGTTTTTCTTGGGATTCTCAAAGTGCCAGTCAATATTTGTAAATATTGCAAAACCAGAGACATTTTGCAACTTTATTTGATCAACATTTTTTTCTATATTTCTTTGACAGAGGTATAAAAATGTCATATGAGAATTGCCTAAACTCTCTATTAATCTTATATTTTGCCTAATTGTTCACTTAGCATTTCTTTGTTATCTTGTTACTCATAACATCAAAGACTGATTTTGCTTCATATCATCTTCAATGTTAACTTGTACCCTTAAGAAGTCACACACATGACCAAGTTTTAGACATCAAACAAAAGAAAGCAAACACATCCCAGTCTACAGATTCTATAACAAATACTTAATCACAAATTGTTCCATGATAAATTTCCTACACAAGTCAAATTTCAAGCTTTAACTTTGGACAAAATACATAACCTAATCCTGACCTATTGCAACTCTAACCCTATCCCTACATCTTTAACAAAATAAAGCCCAGAAAAAATGCCAATGGGGCAAATGTTGGGTTGCCAATTTACACCCATACCAGCTTGCTCTGCAGAGCAGCACTCTCTTCCCTCAGCATATTCTGGACTTTCTTGGACACCCCCTTGGTCTCCTCATGGTCAGCGAGGGCAGTGGTCAGCTCGTTTTCCTTCTCTGTCAGTTGAGATTGCAGCTCTAGCTTCTGAGTGATCAGAAGCTGTCTCGCATCCTGCAGGGAAGTCATCTCCTAGAATAAGAAAGGAACCATTCATGTTTAAAATCAATAAACTTTACAGGATGACTAGACCGATGTACTCTAATTAGTCAAACAAAATGCTTTCAACTTTTGGTGATATATATATATACTGTATCTAACTCGTACTCTACAGTTATTACCAACTTTTGATGTTCTTCTTACTATGATGATTCATTCTACTACATGTCCTTGTATTACTACTATTTCTACTACATAAGTACCCTTCCTAGAAAATTGGCTGATTTGCATGCCCAAAAAATGAGCACTAAAGGCTGTGGGAATGGGAGAGCTAGACGCGAGCAGGAGAATTACCTGTGAAAGTTTCAACGTCTATGGTTCATACACCTCCAGTTTGTCTGAGGAAGGTACATGTATGTAAACAAAAGTCACTGAAACTGTCACAGGTAATTGCCTCAACTAATCTGTCATAGAACTCATTCGGAATATTACTTCTATCAAAGATCACAGATATTACACTTCAATCCTGGGATCCCTACCTTTGCTCGTTCTGTCTTCTCTGTCTCAAGCAAGCTTTTTGTTTGTTCTAGCTCTGACTGGAATCCGTCCCTGCTCTCTCTCAACTCACTGGACACTTTCCTCTCTTGCTCAAGACTGGACATCATCGCAGCCTGCAATGACAAAGTCACAAAATAATCTGTTTAATTTCAGAGCTTGTTCATCTAATTTCATCTTATCTCAAACAAACAAACAAACAAACAAACAAACAGATGAGGCAAGACTTACTGGAAGGAAGAAAGATTTACCCAATTTATTGTGAATTCTATCAGTAAAGCTAATCATGATACAGAAGATTTCCACAAGTATTATATAAAAAGATTGATGAAAAGCAGAGTGTTTTTACCCCATAACAAAAATGAATCTCACCTTTTCTTCACTGAATGACCTCTCTTTATCCTGCAGTGACTGTTCTAGTTGAGTGACTTTGTCATCTAAGTTGGTTTTTATCTGGAAAGGAATATAAATGAAAAAAAAAAAATATGCAGCCTAGTTTTTTTTTTTTCACTAACATAAACTTCTGTCTTCTCGGCTTATCCCACTCTCTCCACACTTTCGTCTCTAATTACAAATGGTACAGCTATAGAAAATATGATTTCAATGGTATATTTTAATAGCATGAATATTACTTTCAATGAATTACTTTCAATGAAAAATAGTTAAATGAAAATAAATTGATGATTTAACCATGATAAATAAATGGATGATTAGTACTACAAAATTGAAGAATAGCTCTGAATACAAACATACTGAAGTTTTTCATCTTGCACTCATCACAGCCTAACACCAGAATGAACAGAAAAGGCCAAAATCAAAAATATAAATGGGAATCACGACTAATGCGTCAACAAAGTATTGTGTGGGAAAACAAGAATTAAACATTTAAGGAATACCTCTTGCAAGCCCTTGACGCTGCACATTAGGGATGCCTCACTGCCTCTGACTACCTCCAGATCTTGCTCTGTCTTGGTCAGTGATGAATGGAGACCCTCAACCTCTGTCTGAAGAGCTGAGGACTTATCACCAAGCTCCTACACATAACAAATTCAAAATGGATGAGAACAAATAAAGACGCTACATTCAAGAGAATCCACAAAGTCAAGGCTATGAATTTGGTAAATTTGTAAATGAAACAAGTTTCTTCCACCAGCTAAACAGGTTAATAAAATACTGCTGAAAATCAGTTTTGTTTGTCCAGTCAGACAAATCTATATAGAGTATGGTATTTTCTTAATAAAACCTTCCCTGTGAATTGTAAGCTCATAAATGATTTCATGCACGAGCAATGCATTATTAAGCAATTCAGGCATGACACAAGATATTTATTAGTGCCAATGATAAGTGAACAAACAACTACATTTAAAGCCAACTTCAAAATTCAATAACCTATGGTTGTTATGTATGCATCAAACACTGTTGCATGTAAGTTATTTTGAGATGATAGATGTACCTTGACTTTAGATTCCAGTTTGACTACTTGAACTTCATAGTTCTTGCAGAGCTCACATTCCTTGGCCAAATCCTTCTCTAGTACCTGCATACATAGAATCAGAAAAAGAGAGGGAGGGAGAGCAAGAATGAGAGAGAGAGAGAGAGAGAGAGAGAGAGAGAGAGAGGGGGGTGGGGGTGGGGGAGACAGAAACACAAAGTGAAAGAAATAACAAGACAGAGGGGCAGAGAAGGAGATAATGACGTACGATGAAAGTGAGAAAGTGAGGGTGTAATACATCAAGAGAGGCAGAGAGATAGATAAAGAAGGTGGAGAAAGAAAAAGCATAAGGGAGAGACAGATAAAAGAAGATATTGAAGAAAATAGGGGGGGGGGAGAGGGGGGAGAGGGGGGGGGAGAAAGTGCAATACATGAACAGGGAATTTTTATATCATACATGTTCAGCAAAATATTCACTTTTGTATTCCTTTAATATCAGTACTTGAATGAATATCTTTACACAATTTTTTCATTTAATCATATCAATCTAAAAGAATCATGTTTACTGGTAAGCAAAAACAAACTGCTGTTGAACACCTATACTTGCATTATTACTAAAATGTTACTCATCATAACACTTTGAAGAAATAAAAACTACTACATTACCTCAATCTTCTGCTGCATATCTTTCTGCACATTGTCCTTAGATGTTATCTGCTGCTCCAGCTGCTCACATTTTGCAATCTGATAATTTGAAAATAACAAAATTGGCAAGAAAAAGCAGAGATTAGCATCAGATGTTTTTGCCTTTCTGTCTTCTTCTGACCCCCTTTGTCTCTGTCTGTCTGTCTGCCTTTATTTTTTTCTCTCTGTCTCTGTTCCTCTGAGAGAGCATTTGTAGTTTCACTCTTCATGAGATCATATATATTCATTTGCAATATTTACAGATCACTTTCAGTCCTTAAACAGTCATGTCAAGTGAAAAAGTCACTGAAATATATGGACCATAAGGTAAAAGAGTTTGAATCGGATGTGGCAAGATATTACCTACTGGGTGTAGGAGAGTCACCACCTTGCACTTTAAGAACCCACTGCACTCTTTGTGAAGGAGTGGAGAAGGAGGGGGGGGGGGGGGGGGAGAAGAACACCAGTGCAGTGGCACACATTCACATCCTAATAAGTTATACGAGGAGAAGAGGTCTGGGGGTCACAGTGAATAAGTTTACTTTCTCCTCCCAGCTTCATGTGATGCCTAATTTGGGAATGGACTAATCTCCTTTCACTGAATAATCCATTATATAGGACATCAAGCCATGTGTTTCCCTGGTAATTTACCTCCAAGCATACATTATAACTCACTGAATTATGTTATTTGTAAATGATCATGTTGCATGGTGAAAAATAAAACAAACAAATAAACAAACATGTGCTTTCTGTACTTTCCATGTAAAACAAACAGCATCCAACACCAATTAGCCACTCTGTCCATCAATAAAATCCAGTGATCTACACATTCACCCCAAATATTACAGTCTACATTTTCTCTTTGAGCACTCTCATTCACTCACGCTTTCTGCAAGTATGCCATCTTGAAGCTCTGTTTGTTTCCTCAAGCTAGCTGTCTTCTGCTGTTCAGCTGTGAGTTCAGCATGTAGTGATACACGACTGGCCTCCAGCTCTGACACGCGGTCTGTTAGCACCAACTCTGATTGTGTCTTCTCAGCTAAGCCAGCCTACAAGAAAAGAACACACACAAAAAAAGAGATTTCATGGATACAAAAACAGAAAATACCAAATTCCTGAGCATTGTGACATTTATATGAAATATTTTCTGTTATCAGACTAACAACAGAATTATTAGGTAGTCATATCTTACTGACCAAAGAAAAAAAAAAAAGGCTTCTTTTCTTCCAGTGTTACAAGTGATGTAGTGTTTTGTTCCATAGTTGATAGAAATGTGGTCCAAAAGAATAGGGAAAATTGCAAGCTTACTTACCTTTGCTTCTACAAGCTGCATCTGAGTAGTATCAAGGGCATTGGTTAACTCAGTAACTCTGGCTTGCTCTGAGTTCAGTTTGTTTGTCATCTCTTCAGTAAACTTGTTCTGAAAAACATGAAAAGAAACAAGTGCAGATGAATACTAGTGCTATATTTTGCTATCGGTGGTAGCATAAAAAAAGTATGGCAAACTGTACCAGAAATAATCTTCTGAAAAGAACTTTGTCAATGAGCTGCATGAAAATGTTTTGTTTTCTTCATGCATCTTTACAGCCTGAGAGCTCTGTACTCTCTTTAATATGAAAAGGTTATATTCAGTGTGTTAGGAAGAGAAAAAGAGAGTGTGTGAGAGAGAGAGAGAGAGAGAGAGGGAGAGAGAGAGGCATAAGGAGAGAGAAATGAAAGAGAATAGGAGGGAGAGAGGGGTGTGAGAGCGAGAGAAAGAGGAGAAAGAGAGAGAAAGGGTAGGAATAGACAGAGAGGGAGCAAGAAAGAGAGAGAGAGAGAGAGAGAGGGGGGGGGGGAGAGAGAGGTAAAGCGAGTCTATATTCACTTATTCATTTATTGCAACCATTGGTTGACTTGTATTTATATGACTGATTGTACCTTTTCCTGTGAGTGTTGTTCCAGTTGTTGTTTAATGAATTGCTCCTTGTCTTGCAGTACAGTTTCACTGGAATTCAAAGACTCTTGAAGTTTAGTCTTCTCTTCAGTCAGCGAGGTCACCTGAAAAGGGAGAACATTGCTGGCATATCTATGCATAATACCAATTACATAGCATCGGCTGAGAGCCATAAGGGCAATATCTTTGCACTAAAGTATATGAGTTAACACACTTCTGGCTCTAAATACATGCTATTATACAAATAATGCATGTGAATAAGTTTGATATACCAATCTATCACCATAGGATGAGCCTGTAAACATAAATTGTACAAAACCGTTCAGTTGAGTATGTTACGTGCACACAGGCTCATCGAGAGCTGATACATTTTACAACAAATGAGTGAAGACATGTATCATTTGTTTTATACCATGCATCTCCTAGATCCTTGTTATCAGATTTTACAAAGAAGACAATTTAAAATTGGTTGATGTGATTACTGATGGCAAATTTATCCCAAGTTCACACACAGTATAAGCACACTTACCTCTACATGCACCACTGCTGAGTATAATCAGAATGGAATCTTTTTTTTTTTTTTTTTAATTATTTGTTTTATTGTATGAGAATGGAATCTTATCTTTGTTGCTGCTGTGATCTGATCAGTTATGACCAAATTTGAGATTTTCATAGATAATTATTTATATCAATTGTTAAAGTATTTATTAAAGTCATTATGTACAACTGACAAATCAATTAAGAAGAAACCTATAAAGACGAATATGATTCCACAGCAGCTCAGTTATATATATAGGTAAGTAGCAGATTGTCTCTCAATGGGCTCCATTATTATAACTTGAAACCTATTTTTTGGACAAACATCACCACTCATTTTTTATCAACTTACCTGAGTTTGAAGTTGTGTATTAGCAGCATTGAGTGTGAATTCTAATTCCTCTCTCTCCTTCTGTAATTTTGAGATAGCTGATTTGCTTTCCTCAACTGACTGCAATTGAAAAAAAAAGAAGAGTTATTACTGCTGCTGATGATTTCCTAAAGATATGCTATTGATGCCAGATGTTCATGAGTAATCAATCAGTAATAGTAACATCTGTAGCATCTTTATGTTCATCCAGAATAAGGGAAAATACTTCTGTACACTTGCACTTTAATTCTACACATGCTCATTGATCCCAAATTCTGTTTTAAAGGTTTCTTGTAAAAAACATAACCCTGAACAGTATATAAAATATAATTCATAGAAAATACTTATAGAAGAGAGATGAGTTTGGGCAGGTGAACTACTACAGACAATAAAAAATCTTAAATAACTACTGTATAAGCTAATATTTTCGCGTACAGATATTTTTGCTAATGAGAGATTCCAAGACATATTCGCGCGTCGTTGCTTTCGCGAATGGCCTACCCAGGCCCAGGCCTGTGATCTGTCTATCTAGTGATAAACAATACACACCGGCACCGCCAAGCTAGTCAGTCACACAGTGCTGCATGTGAACTGTTCTTCACACTGCTACTATACATGTACCAGTAAATCATACACACCCATGTTGATGTGACAATATATCCGCATGGTGTTAAATTCGCGATCGGCAGGTTACTCGCGAAATTCGCGCAAATAAAACCCTCGTGGAAATTTCAGCTCATACAGTATAATATACAGTTTTCACTATTGGCTTAATATTATTATATGCTCATTTTCATTTTTTCTTACTCCATGTCTATTAACTTATTAATGTCTGACTTAGCCATGACTGATATTACCTTTTCACTATTTGTTCTGTGGTCAGCCAATTCCCTAGACTTTGACTCCAGGCTATCTTTGGTGGACTGCAATTCTTCCTCCATTTTAGCTAAACTACTGGTAGTGGAGGCTAGCTGATCTTGACTGCTTTGAAGGAAGGCTTCTGTCTGGGCTAGTTTGGACTCACATGAAGTCAGATCTTTGGATGTCTATAAACAAAATAAACAAAAAGACTGAAAAGTATAAAATGACATACTTTATTACAGGTTTTCTTTATAATCATTTCTTTGATAAGGAAGTTAGATATTTTTGAAGGGTTTGCAAGAACATCGCAATATTTAACTATTAAGTCAAACTGCACATTTTTAAAAGGGCTATGGTCCTTTCATGTAATGTATAGCAGCGAAAAGAATGTATACCAGAACTGCTAGCTACCAAGATTTGTATCAAAGCCAAAATGATTGATCATAAAGTTTTTTTCAGTAGGTTTTAATGTTGAAAAACAATTCTATTAAACATAACAGCTATACTTAAAATAGTCCTTACACATAGAACCTGAAGTTTTACCCTAATTTGTAGTGAGCTTAGCACCATGTGCAGTGATTTCTTGTCACGGCTGGGGGGGGGGATGACTCCCCAGATTCCCCCCCGAAGCTTAGCACTATACTTCGAACTACTAACCTTTTGGAATTGCTCTGTGATTGAATCTAAAGCTTTCTGTCTCTCTGTCACCACTGATTGGACATTGGTAATCTTCTCCTCCATCTCAGCCTTCTGGGCATCTTTAAAGGCTTCAATGGTGGATATTTGATTGCTCTAAAATGATTGCAAAAGATACACACAAAATAGTAGCAATTTTTGTTGTTAAATTTAAGATACTTGTACATGAATTGTATTGTAACATTTTTCTGAAAAAAGTATGTATGCAATTTATGGCGTAAACATTCAACATAAAGCTTACTAAACGGAAAAAGGTATAATGAAATAAACCTGGGAATAAGCTAAATTAAATTCAATAGATCGCTCTCTCGATAGATCAATCAGTCAATCTATAAATCAAGCAACCCACCCACCAACCCACCCACCCACCAACCAACCATCCAACCAATCAACCAATCAATCAGTCATAAACCATTCAATTTATCATTCATTCATGCATTCAATGAATAAATGAGTGAATCAATGAAATCATCACATGCAAAAATATATGTTTACAGGGATGTAAGTGGGTAGCAAAAAAAAATCCGGAAAATATTTGACGAGCACAGTGATTCAGTCAAGTGTAGGTGTTGGTGTGAGGAGACCCCCCCCCCCCCGAAATTTTAAAGCTAACACATATACATGCACATACATATAAAACAGAGAATACTCCGGTCTCCGTTCGCATCCTTCTCCTCTGTCCATTTCCAAGTCCACTTATTCTTGATTCCTATGTCGATTTTCGCTATATTTGCAGTCCTGTCCACTTCCATTTTGATTTTTTAATTCCAATAAGAGGCACAAGAAAATCAGGAAACGAAGTCGAAACGCTATCACAAAGTCGTAAACTTCCAAGTATCTGTTCAGTATGCGATGCGACATCGACAGTACACAATACACAGCGCATCGCGCTGTGCACGTGTATGTGTGTATATTAGTGTGCACATTCCAGAACGCTTAGTCTCATACATCAGCCACTTTTCCTGTCGCCGCACGTTCAAAATACAAAATCATTACGTGGCTGTTACGCGAATTTTAGTAAAGCGCATGGTTTTACAGTCCATAGCACTTGTCCACACATACTCGTTACCAGGATTTTTATACAAAATTCGTGCTGTGCGTACGAGAACCACTTCACACTATAATTAACATACTTCGTATGAAACGGCCAGTAAAAGACTATATTTCATTTGGGAGGGGTTTTTTCCGCCACTAGGTTAATGCGCACGAAAGTACGATAATGCCTTCAACACCTAACATGTCACAGAAAAAAACCCGGAAATATTTCTTTGATTTTAAAAAATCCGGAATTCCGGAAAAATCCGGAAGTCTTACATCCCTGATGTTTAATTACTTCTTCATATTTATCTATTTTCTATCTTCTATTTACTATCTTTTATGTATTTTTTCTTTGCTTCTGTGCAGTGACAGTAGTAACCGACCTTATTCTTCAAGTCTGTCTGTAGAAGTGAGTACTGGTGCTGGCTGTTGGTCAGTTCACCTTTGACCTCTTGAACCTGTGTCTCCAGACCTTTGACTTGATCCTTTGATGATGTCAGTTCCTCCTTGGTCTAAGATGATAATAATAATGATAATAATAATTTTTCTTGTTTACCCAGGGTAGCCTCATCAGTATCATGTACTGTTCTCCCGATAGGATAAATGATATCGAAAGAACAGCAACGATGATAAGCAACACTGTCAATAAACCTTATTTTATTTTAAATTTTATTATGCATTTACCAACAAAACACAGAAGTACTCTAAAAAAAACAACATGTGACTATGGATTACAATTCAGTAATTTGAACATTCTTCATTCATTACTTCAAATTAAAGATTCAATCATTTTTGCATCAGAATTTGGTGTTTTCTGTATCCAATAGTTTTGCTGAAATATGCCTAGGATAATAACCCACTGGACCAGTACTAATGATCCTCCTGGACAACAACTCCCTAGTTCAATTTTCCTCTAGGTAGCTTTCTGAAGGTAAATGGGTGCTTGTTCGTGAGGTAGTTGTCCGGGGGTACTTGCCATTAGATATATGCCCTAGGAGTGGTTGCATAGGGGGTTAATGTTGTAATGGGGGTAGTTGTCCAGAAAAATGGGGGTGGGGGAGTGGGGGTAATGGTCAAGAGGAAAGTAGTCCTAAAATACTGAAAATGATATGCCTGAACCCTACCTGTTGGAGAAGCTCCTGGACCCTATCCATGTCCTTCTGTTTATCTTCAAGTGCTGTTTGTGATGTCCTCAGGTGGCTCTCAAGATCAGCTCTCTGGGTAGCAATAGAGGCTTCAGCAGCCATCAACAGCTCATTCTATCAAGAAAATTTGATAATTATAATAATAATAATAATAATAATAATAATAGTGATAATAAGTTTTTTTCATATAGCACTTTTCCCATAAAGTAACTGATAAAATCACTTTACAGTTGGTACTACCCCAGTCATTTGATTCAGTTACGATTCTGCACTTAGATTGCACACTCTCTACTCCACGTGGGAGCATTCCAGCCCGGCAGCCATTTTACAGGTGCACATACTGTATGCTAAATTCAGCCACAATGACAATCGCGTCCTACCTGGTACCCATTAAACACGGGGTGGAGAGAAGCAATGTAGATAATGTGCCTTGCTTGAAGACATAAATGCTGTGCAGGGCTAGAACCCACAACTTCTGCATCTTTAGTCAAGCGATTAAATCGCTCAATTAAATTCTAGATGGGTGTATCCTAATGACTAATTCTTTTTAAAAAATGTACACAAATTAGATGCACCGAACATTAAGAATGTAGATCTGCAAGAGAATTATCCTACCTTTGATTTTACTTCAGCTTCTGTAGCCACAAGTTTTTCTTGAATGCTTGCTAACTTGCTGTTTGCATCTAGAAGATTGGTCTCGGTCCGTTCCAGTTTGGCTTTCTCAGAATCAAGCTGACTCTTTGCCTACACACAGACGGTACAAAGATATCACTAGCTTTTCAGATTTCATTAAGGGATGCTGTCGTAAGCGGATTAAGTTGCCATTCCGAATGATTACATCCACAATTTTTACAATGGGCCAGTACTTTGATAATGCCCAAGATAACATCAGTTGGCTCTTTAAACCATATTTGTAAATGATGGTGCAGCGTTTACTCACTTCAATGATACTAGCAACTTTGCCCCCTTCTGAAATTCCAAATATGTCTTTCATAACAATCTATGTATGTTTTTTCTTGCATTATATATGATCTTTGGTATTATTCACTTCTTTTTCTTTGAATTTTATTCTTTAACAATAAATTCCGGTCATTGACATTGCATACATGTTACGCAACGCAGAGCTAAAACACTATATGTATATTCCTTGTTTAGAGGAAAATTATGCTAAAATAAAACGGTTAAAAAAAATAAGATATTCACCTCTTTGAGCTGTTTGTAGAGCTGTTCTGTTTTCTCATGATGCTCTTGTGCTTGTGTTTCTTTGCTGGCTTTCAGGTCCGATACCTCCTTTTGAAAATCATCCTAATACAGGAGAGAATTATATCATTTTAATTATATCAGTGTCAGTACCGCACATAGACAGAGACTCCAACTCTCCCGCTTTCAGCTGGAGATCTCCCGCTTTGATTATTATTATTATTATCATTATTACTATTGTTATCATTATCATTATTAATTATTATATTCATAACATGCACTATTACTTCCATTATGGTTAGAGTTCAAGGGAAATAAATAATAGAAACTAAACATCCTATACCCTTTGAAGATGGTTTATGGATCACCTAATGCGAATTTTTTATTACTTTCCTGCCCAAGTATAACCAGGCTCAGTGATCAGATCAATAGGTTGAAGCCAATGTAAACTTCAGCTAATTTCCAAAGACGATAATGTAAAAGACATTTCTAGGACTAAAAAGAAGGAAACGTACAACCTTGAATTTTGTCTTACCACTTCTTGTTTGAGTTGTTGGATAGCAGTCTCCACTCCTTCTCCTGCTTGAATCTGGATAATAGAATAACAATATGTAACATATCGTCTGTTTGGAGCAAGAAGGGTGTTAACTCTGTGTTAAAGTACATAACTCTGTGTTAAAGTACATGAGTTAATGCCTTTCTGGCTCCAAACAGATTAACATATACTGATACAAATAATGAAACTAATTGAGGAAATTTAAATAATGTCCATTAGTGATGCTCATGGCACTTTTTATCCAGGGTTCAGCAAAGTTGCAATAAAAATTTAATGAACTATTTCCTGCATGTATGTTGCTACATACGGGTCTACAGAGACAAGTGTAGCTATATGCTTTGTCTCTTGATTAGCAAAATGCCAGCAGGCACACTCATTACAGTACTAGCAAGTGAACAAAATATATTACATTTATATTCTAAATCTTAATCCACAAGTATTGCCTTGTAAGTTTCCCTTACAAACACATGCCACTGAAATTCTCTACGAATGCTTCTTTTTAACATACTTTTTTTTTTCTTTTATATACCGAGCCAACATCACACCAGCAAACTTGTGTGTTCTTGACTTTAAAGAGTTTTGACTCTTTCCCATTTTGTCAGGGATATATATGTCCCACATTCTCCTCACCTGTGATATTAAGTCTGTCTTCTCTGCTTCCATTTTCTCATTGGCCTCTTTCTGCTTCTGAATAGTGCTCTCCAGCTCAGATATCTTAGTATCCCTGAAAAGAGGTACATCAACAGCAGCAATTGAAACAAAAATGATAAGTTTTGTTTTAATAGCAGAGAAAGACTTATCAAAATGTTAAAAGTGGTTTAATAATGAATACAATGAGGTAGGCCTTTTCCCCCAAAGGACTAAAGAGCTTAATAGTTACATAGAGGAATCCCAGTGGAGTGAGCACAGTGTATAAATAAATATATATATAGAGAGAGAGAGAAAGAGAGAGAGAGAGAGAGAGAGAGAGAGAGAGAGAGAGAGAGGTTCATTAAAAAAAATAAAAAAATAGAAAGTCAACTGCAATTTACACAAGAAGCATAACTTCTATAATCATTTCACATGGGTTTGAACTGGAGCACTCACAGGCTCGACCATCAACCATAGTTGAGACCTAGAATACTCAGGCTCGCTGATCAGCTCACATCAAGGAGCCAATTCATGTAGATATTCCTAACAGATGTTTCTAGTAATTAAAGTAAAGTCAAATGGTGCATCCCACAGCAGGGTAACAAATTTAATGGCTTACTAAAATTCCTCTACCTTTCTGAAAGGGTTCTTGTATATTCCTCCACCTGGGCTTCTTTGTCTCTGAGTTGTGACCCGAGGTCATCGCTATGGTTACTCTCCTGTTGATACTGCTGTTTGGCTGCATCAAGCTGCTGCTGTAGGCTACTTACTAGACCTTGTTGTTCCTTCAGAGCCTCCTCAACCTATATCAAACAAACAAAGTGATGTTGAAGCTAACCTTCGTACAATGAGATATTACGTTGAGCTTGATGTGATAATTTCAAAATTTGGGAACTAATCCAAGACGTTATAATGTTTAGGGCAAAGCTTTACGTGTGGAAAATGAATCTCATGTTTACAACATAATAAGGGACGTATCTGTCAAATGGAGATTTTAAATGAAACTTGTCCATGTCATATTTCAACAGGGTGGCTGTAGCAGCCGTTTAAAAGCTGGGTGACATGAACAAGTCCAACATAGATAATGTAGTAGAATATTAGATATAAGGTGACATGACATTTGCTCCTGCAACATTTGCTCCGCCGTCCATATCTCGAAAGGTCAAAGGTTAAGATCAAGGTCTTGATTTGGTTTTTTGTTCAGGACAATATAAGATTAGGATTAGGGTTAGGGTTAGGGTTAGGTTTAGGTTTAGGAATAACATGGCAAAGTTAGACCGGAGCAATTGTCACAGGAGCAAATGTCATGGAACCTAGATATAAAAATCAAAATTACTGCAAACAACTTAAGACAATGTCATATTCATACAGTCAATCATTCAGAAAAATATTATATATAAAGCGAAAAGAACACCTGACAATAAAAACCCAGATTACACAAAAAGAGTTATTACAAATGGGACGGTAAATTTAATGACATCATTCTTGTTACAAATTTCAATTGGTGCAATTTTATGTTGGACTACATCTACAAACCTTGCTGTGGTCCAGCTTGAGAGCAGTCAGCCTCTGCTCCGTCTGTCTGATCTGATCCTCTCCAGACATTCTACTCCCAGATAAATCTTTCCTCAGCTTTTCTACCTCTTCATCTCTCTCCTTGACAGATGCTTGAAGCTGAAGCAGATAGAGAATGGTAAAAGTCAAAAAGTATTATCTATTTCCTTCATAAATCAATGAAGTGTATATAGAGCAGAGAAAACTACATGTAGTATCATCATCAAAGAGAATAAATGTGAGTAATTTCAATGATTTGCATATGTCATTTATATAAGAAACTAGAGGGGCCGTCAAAGGCGGCAGACCCACGCCTTGGCGGTGCTACAGAGTAGTTGCAATACTATACTATGGGGTCAAAACTGAAATCTACATTGGGTGATTTCACGCTCGGTGTTAGTGTTTGTGGTTAGTGTTTATTTTGCCGCGAAATCATGATCTAACACCGACTATGAAATGAGAAAAATATCAGTCGGTGTTAGGTGTTGACCTCTGATTTTCTGACGTAGTTCCGGTTGCCGGTGTTTAATTTTTGTCAGATGTTGTCTGCTGAACCGAGCTCGGCAGCCGGTGTTTAATTTCATGTACAAAATTCCGTTCACTAACACTATACCCTAGGGATTAAGAAATTTTCATTTCACGTTCGGTGTTGGTGTTGGTGTTGCTACTTGTATGCTAGATACGGGAAATTTGGGGGATTAGCCGTGAGAAATAAAGTCAGTAGGCATCATTCGAAGTGTAATTTTACAGGTGTTATGAGGTAGTATGTTCATATAGGTCTGAAATTAAATCTAGGCCAACATTTAGTCCAACGTTCGATCTAGAGCACACGGAAAGGAACTATAGATCTACCTTTGCTTTTTAAAGGGGCGGAATGAGTGAATAAAAATTCCTACCTAGTTTTTTTTCCAGATAGATTTGAAAAATATGATGTTCGATATTCCGTAGTAAAAGACCCAGAGAATCCACATTATTAACTAGGATGAGTTCTAAATCAACAATCACAATGCAAAAGTAATGAAACTTCATGGCTAATCTGAGCCGATGCTCGAAATTTGGCCGTTTGCTATGTACGCGCTGGGCCGTCCGATCCGGCGTCTAGCTGCATATTGGCTACCGCAGCATTTTCTGCTGCAAGTGAGAAACTCGAGAGAAATTAAATCTAAACTTACTGTTCCTATCAATACTATCCATTTCTGTGAAGTTTCTTACCGGTCTCTTTCCAGATAGATTTGATAAATATGATGTTCGATATTCCGTAGTAAAAGACCCAGAGAATCCACATTATTAACTAGGATGAGTTCTAAATCAACAATCACAATGCAAAAGTAATGAAACTTCACGGCTAATCTGAGCCGATGCTTGAAATTTGGCCGTTAGCCATGTACGCGCTGGGCCGTCCGATCCGGCGTCTAGCTGCATATTGGCTACCGTAGCATTTTCTGCTGCAAGTGAGAAACTCGAGAGAAATTAAATCTAAACTTACTGTTCCTATCAATACTATCCATTTCTGTGAAGTTTATTACCGGCCTCTAGATCAAATAAGGATTGCTTTTAGAATCACCGGACTACTCGGGCAATTTTACGATATTCTAGACTAATAAATCAGTAGTTAAAAACTTTTTTTTCTTCTTCGTTGAGAATGGTGCTGACGCCATTACCAGTGTTAAGCTATCGATGCGCTTTGTTGGGATATCGGTATCAGCTTCTTAAATCTGATACATGCGAAACGGTGATCTTTACATATACTATACTACAGAGTCAAAACTAGAAAGTCTCACAGAATTTGCTGGGATCAACCAATCATCACCAAAATTTAATGGATTCTTTCCTGTCACTATCCAAACAATCCCTGAAAATTTGGTGCAAATCCGTTCACCCGTTCTCTAGTTATCTTGTACACAAACAAACAAACAAACAAACAAACAAACAAACAAACAAACATACAAACATACGGAACCCTTTACATAACCCTGCCGATTTCATCGGCGTGGGTAATAACCCTGCCGATTTCATCGGCGTGGGTAATAAACAAAAGAGGTCCTGAACCCTGAGATACCAAACATGATGCATAACAATAATAATAATAATGATGATGATAATAATATTCCCTTCTTGTATTGCACATATAGTCATGGATTGTATTTGAATTACCGAAGCGCCTAAAATGGCTTTCAAACGTGTGGGACTACGCATATGTTCTCCACACTATTTGACACACATAACACAGGGCAGGAGATCATAAAATGAGGCAAAAAAACACAAGTAATATCTTATAACCTGCTCTCTCGTCACCCCCAGTCTTCATCCTGTTGGCCCCAAATCAGGGTAGGTTGAGTCTTTTTCCCATAGGTGGCACACGTTCGGTAATACAATACCTTTTCAAGGGACCAAAACGCTGGGTCGTTGGGAAGGGGTTCGCTTGGAAGGGAATATCGTATTACGTTGCCTTTTTCAAATTCTATCAACTTCTTTTTCTGTAGGACTTTGAGCATTCATTACGTAAGTTTGACAGATATTCATGTAATATTTTATTTGCTATGGTTGATTTTGTGAAAAGTGTTCGGAAATAGGGTCCACTACCATACCTGTACCACAATATCATCTAATGTCCTGATGCATAGAAATTCCAAATTTGAGTATTAGCATTAGTACTCAAAAAATTAATTTGTTTTAAGGAGAATATGTAATGAATAGTACCTATACCTTGTTTACTTGTTGCTGCAACTCTACATTTTGGTTCTCCTTGCTCTTGAGTTGATGTTGGTGTTGCTGCTCACTGAATTCAAGTTCTTGTTTCAACTTCTGATTGGCAACTTCTAACTCCTGCAACTTATCATTAGCCTACAGAAACAAACAAGAATCAATTTCCAAATTTAAATCACACAGTGAGCTAAACCAGGATTTTCCTTGTGTTGACCACTCGCTGTTTTCTAGCCGTTTTTTCGCCGTTTTGTCGCCATTTCTTTAGAAATAAGGACACAGGAAACGGCTAGGAAACGGCCAGAAAACAGCGACAAATAAACAAAAGGTTTTGAGGGTAAAAATAACAATTATTTATCAGTGTATTTGTGACAAAACAGCTACAAAACGGCTACAAAACGGCGAGTACCTATTGTGCTAACTGGCAACGAAACAGCTACAAAACGGCTACAAAACAGCTACAAAACGGCTACAATACGACGAGTACCTATTGTGCTAAATGGCAACGAAACGGCTACAAAACAGCTACAAAACGGCGAGTACCTATATTGTGCTAAATGGCAACGAAACAGCTACAAAACGACTACAAAACGACAAGTACCTATTGTGCTAAATGGCATCGAAACGGCTACAAAACGGCGACTACCGATTGTACTAAATGGCAACAAAACAGCTACAAACAGGCACAAACAGGAGTACCTATTGTGCTAAATAGCCACGAAACGGCTACAAAACGGCGAGTAGGCCCAGTGACAGCGGAGCGCCTTTCAAAGTGGGGGGGGGGGGGGGGGGCTCTTACAAAGGTTTTTAAAAAGGCGGAATACCACTTTGACACTTTAGTATATACCGCTACAATCTGAATAATATACACCATACCATCGAGGATCATTTTTGACACATTATTGTTTCTATCAGCGGCATATCCAGGATTTTGTAAAAGGGGGGCACACAAATGCAGGGCTGTCAACTTTGGGGAACTGCTTGGAGGGATATTCATATTTTTTTTCTTCTCGCTAGCCCTCCAAAAGTCGTTCATTGGGGGGGGGGGGGGGGGGGTGTCGATTTTTTTTTTTTCGCCAGCCCTCCAAAAGTCGCTCAGGGGGAGGGGCATCAGATTTTATGGGGTCCAGTTTTCCTTCATAATTCTCTGACAAGCAAAACATTTTTTGGTCAAAAGTTGTCAGGGGCAGTCTGCCCCCTGCCCCCCCCCTTGGCTACGCCAATAGTTTCTATCTTAACATGGTTCTAGATTATTATTTTTTAAATATATACATTGAAGTTGTGTGTAATGGTCTAATTATTCATTTGCGAGCGAGCGAAGCGAGTGAGCAAAAATTTAAGATTTTTTTTCTAACGCTCCTAACATGATAAAAAGATATACAGTAAATGTGAGCGAGCATAGCGAGCAAGCTTTGGAAAAAAAATTAAAAATGTCTTTATTCCTTTGATGATTTAGGGGCACTCATTTTTAAAAAATTAATCATGTAAACCTGATTTCTTTCAGTCATTTGCTTTCTTTTTCAAAGCTTGGATTCGATTGTCGCAAAGTATGTTCATGTTCAACAGCGGGATGAAGATAAACTGCTTCTTAGCGCCTCTCTAGTTTATAACTAGAGGTATAAAAATATAATAATAACTGCTTATTGCAAGATCAACGCCCTGACAACTCTCTCTCTCCTTCTAAATCACACACATGTATCATACTTTCGACAGTTCTTCTTAACTCTGTTTTGAAAGCTAACTTTCTTTTCTGTTCGCTCTTTACTTTTTACCAGATTAAACACCGATGGCTTAAAACAGCTTCATAATAAAGAAATCTTTTTACCCTGCTCTAGTTCATTCTACCTTTTAAAAAATGTATACAATCTACTGCTTTCTAAAAGCTAAATTTCTTTTCTTTTCGCCATGTTGGTTAAAGAGTTATAGAATCCGCCCCTTTCAAAGAACAGGGATTAAGTCACTTCCTGTCCTTTTAAATCACACGCTTGTTTCATAATATCGACACAGGTCCTTTTCTGTTTGGTTAAAAAGCTAATTTACTTTTCTTTTCGGCTTTTAAACAAATTAGAGAATGGGCCGCTTATCATGCTTATTAATCATCATTTTAAACAGCGGGATGAAGATAAACTGCGACTTAGCTTGAAAGTCATCGTTTCTTCCCGCTCTGTTGACCCGAACTTTATAAATAATCATGCACTTGTTTCATGATCTCGACACAGGTCCTTTTCTAGTTAAAAAGCTAATTTTCTTTTCTTTCGGCTTTTAAACGAATAAGAGAATTGGCTGTTAATTATCATCGTGTTAACTAGCGGGATGAACTTGATGAAGATTAACTGCTTCTTAGCGCCACTCTAGTTAACTAGAGCTTTAAAAAAAATAATAATGATTACTGCTTTTTGTAAAATTTAACGCTCAGACAATTCTCTCTCTCCTTCTAAATCTTTCACTTGTATCATAATTTCGACAGTTCTTCTTAATTCTGTTTTGAAAGCTAACTTTCTTTTCTGTTCAGCTTTTAAACGAAGAAGAGAACTGGCCGTTAATTATCATCATGTTAACTGGCGTTATGAACATGATGAAGATAAACTGCTATTGTACCGCCGTTTCTTCTCTGTTTTCTGGCTGTTTCATCGCCATTTTATCGCCGTTTCCTCTCTGCTAATCATTCATTGTTGTCACTATTGTACCGCCGTTTCCTCTCCGTTTTCTGGCTGTTTTTGTCGCCCTTTTATAGCCGTTTTCTCTCTGCCAATCATTCATTGTTGTCACCACTGTAATGCCGTTTCCTCTCCGTTTTGTGGCTGTTTCCTCGCCCTTTTATAGCCGTTTTCTCTCTACAAATCATTCATTGTTGTCACTATATTGTACCGTCGTTTCCTCTCTGTTTTCTGGCTGTTTCCTCTCCCTTTTATCGCCGTTTTCCCTCCGTTTCCTAGCCGATTATTAGCTATTTACTCGCCGTTTTGATAAATAGAAAGATTAATTTGTTTTGGAAAAAAAGGTTTTTCAACCATGTGGCACTCCGTAGTTATCAAAGAAAGCCCATAGAAAACAACAGACTAGCCGTTTTGTAGCTTAAAATTCTCTCCTTTATCGCCGTTTTTTCGCCGTTTTGTAGCCGATTAAAATGGCGAATTTTGTGCAAAACCTTTTCCCCCATAGGAAATAACACAGTAAACGGCTACAAAACGGCGAATTTCTGCACTTTTGCACATTTGGTTCACTGTGTCATATGTCATATTACAATGTATATCACATAGGAAGTTTTAGTAATACGGTACTGAAATTTGCATTATTTGATAAGAATACTGCATATTTCATAATTCTGATACATGTAGATGAGAGAGCTTGAAAACTAGACTCTTAAGCCTTAACAAATGGGGAGAAGAGAGGAGTAGGATAAGATAGGGGAGGGGAGATGGGAAGAGAAAGGGGGAAGAGAGGAAGTGAAGGGAAAAAGAAGGATGGAAAATGGGAAGAGATAGGAAAATAGAGGAGATGAGATGTGAGGAGAAAAAGGAGGGGAGTGGAGGGGAGATTAGCAGAAAGGAGAAGAGAGGTGGAAGGGAGGAAGGAAAAAGAGGGATAGAAGAAACTAGAGAACAAGAGAAGAAATGAAAATTAAAAGAAATAGTACAAAGAAAGTGACTGACAAAATAAGAATAAAGGAATTGAAGTGAAGACAAGCCAAGGAAATACAGTGTAGATATTATATTATGTAGATGCAAAATATGATTATTTATAAAAACCATAACTTCCTATATCTTAGCTTCCCTGTTATTTCTTTATTATACCTTTGCCATCTGTATTTGCAGATCAGAACTCTGGCTGTCCTTGGAGGTGATATCTCGTTCAAACTGCTGACGGGTGAAGTCTAGCTCCTGCTGGACTTTCTCCTTTAGAACCTCAGTTTCTCGTAGATGTCCTTGAACCTGTGGAATAGAGAACAACAATGTTAATGTTCATGGAATGGTGTTTAAAAATCAAATTAAGAGAAAAAACTCAAAGAAATTGAAACAAGCAAGAGAAAATAGAATCCCTGTTTTAGGCAACAAATATGAATTCACTACCTCTGAAGTATAAATATTCAGCTTTTACTTGTTATGTACACTCATATGTTTTCTAGTTAAATCAATATTAAGAGGGAGAGAGAGGTTGGAAAGTTAAAGGTGCTTTCCTCATCTAGAAGATTCCCCAAAACATACAAATAACATTTATATACATCATAAATATAAAAAGATGATAAATATATAAAGATGATAGGTGAAATTCATAACTATTGTAAATTTGCCACACAACTTAACATACATTAATTATTTCTTAAAGAGGTGATCTTAATGGTTACCTCAGTGAGTTTGAGTTGTAAGCTGTTATTTGTCTCTGTGGCTTCCTTGAGCTGCTGCTGTAAAGCTTGACTGCTAGAAGATGTCTCACTGATACTAGACTGCAATCTAGGAATGAAAAGAAAGAGAAAGAGAAGAAAAAAATGAGAGAGAGAGAGAGAGAGAGAGAGGGTGGAAGCTATTAATGGTCTCTTTTGGCTTCTATTCACTTGCATACATGATGGTGATAAAAGAGAATCCACAACAATTAGCAACATTCAAATGTCCCAATAGCAATGCACTAATATACAACAAATATCCCACAAAACTTACCATAGAAGCTGCACTCCATAGCCTTTTCATGATATATATATATATTTTTGTTTACATTGCTCATGGACACATGTCCTATTCGACCATAAAATCACTGCACACAAAGCGAATGTGTTTATTAAGCAATTTCACTATAAAGCTTCTTTCTAAAAGAAAGAAAAAAAGATGAAAGACTTACTTCAGAACTTCTTCTTTCTTTGGAGCATTCTGTATCTCTGTCTCTAAAGCCTTGATCTGAGCTTCTAACCTATATGAATGAAAAAAATAACATATATGTATATATATATATATATATATATATATATATATATATATATATATATACATATATATAAAGCAACTTTCCGAACAGAGAGTAAAATATACAAATAATGTCCTTGCAAAGGAAATAGCACCGACAGGTGTCTTTAGAGACAGGGGCAGATCCAGGATTTTTAAAAACATGGGGGGGGGGGATTTTATTTTGTGTACTTTAATAAAGTATGCCAATGTGGTTTCACAAATGGATTGGGGGGGGGGGGGCTTAGGGTGACTGTGATCCCCTTTAAATTTGCCAGTGCATAAAGGTGAGATTGTCTTTCTGTACAGGTTTTGTGGCAAAACGAAAACCACTTCTCATGTAAATGAATGGCAAATGGCAATCATGGTGGAGGAAAAGAAAAAAGAGCTGTATGCGACAAAGGGTACATTCTCATATCCATTGACTGTGGTGTTAGAACATACAGGGAATTATGTGACAGACACATGAGAGGTGTATTTCAACTAGTCAAGAAGATGTTGTCAGAAATAGCTTCCACCTACTCTTCATTCTTTGCCTTGAGCTCTCCGCACTGTTTCTCCAGCTCCTTCTTCTCTGCCTCCGCCTCCAGGCTCATCCGATCCATCAGAGTCTGAATGCTAACCAGCTCCTTCTTTAACACGATGATGTCATCATCAGCTGTCCGACTGCAAGTAGAAAGGAGGTGACTTTTAAGATAAGTGACATGAAATATTGATCCTTGGCATGGCACCTTCATGTATGTCTCAAAGCAAGGCATTTTATCAAAATTGCTTCTCTCAACCCACATGTTAAATGGATTACCGATAGGATGCATTTTGTGCAGGCAAGCCTGAATCCGATGACAGGGGCAATGACATAACAAGTTAAGGAGACACTGCAGATGTATTAGGTGTAATACAAATCCGTAATACCATTGTTACTATTCATGGGAATAAACTTTACAATGCATGTATACTTTTCTTTTCCAAAAAGATGATGGAAAAAAAAGCCACTATGTCAGTAAAAACTTTTTCTATTACTCACTGCACAAAAAGGGTTGAATAAGAAAATTTCATCCAATGAATGTTGGAGGGAGAAATACACAAATTGTTAAACCTCACAACTCTTCCTCATTTTTACAAGAATGTTAACCAGCTATCTTTTCAGGTCTATGATATCATCAGATGTCCTACTAGAAATAGCAATGTAGGGATTTTCTTGATGAAATATGTTCAAATGTGACTCTTGACCACAAACGCATTCAGAAGATATAGTAATATGGGGTTGGTTCAATTACTTTTGTAATGCTTGTGATTCCAGGACCTTGAGTTGATTTTCCCTGTCCCTCAGCTCAAACTGAAAGATAAAGTAAAGATGCAACATTAATAATATTTTTATTTCAAGAGCCATTAATATTAAACTAAATCAATCCATATTTTTTTTTACCTCTTTCCCATATTTCTGTTAAAAATTATAACAATTTATTTCATATTTCCCTCTTACCTCTTTTTTAAAAATAAACTTTTTGTTCACCAATTAACCCATTCAATTGAATACCATTTGATTTTGGTACAATAACCATTTCAGACTGACCCCATCCCAAGATATCTAGAGTACCATCAGAAACAGTTCAATAATGTACTTCAAGAACATTTTTCGAGTGCTTACTCTTAAAGTTCAAGCACTTTTTATTTCAAGAGCCAACAAAAGCTTTTCAAAGTGTATACATACCCTGAAGGTAATGAAAGACATACTCTCCGAAGTTTCCATCTGAAATGCTTCACAATTTGCTTACAATGGGCTTGGTATATTCCCAAATCTATGTGTGTAAAAATCTTGCTACAGCAAAACTTGTGTCCCCCTTGAAAATAAGTTGAGCTGGCTAAAGATCTGGTAGAGCATTCAGTTGCATAGAACTTTTGGTCTTAAATTGAAGTCCACTCTCGAAGATGTTATCTGGTGAATACCCAAATGGTGTCAAATTTCCCATGAGAACCCATGCATATGAATCTTTAATTATAATAATAAATAATAAAACAACATACCTGAGTCTGTTGTAAGGTTTCTTTAAGAGCTAAGTGGTGCCCTTTCTCTTCATCTAACTCTGCCCGTATTCCGGCTACATCTCCTGCCTACCATGAAAGCAAAAGTAAAATAGAAGAGCTTAAAGGAACATTGTAGAGTCAGCCACTGGTGAAAGAACAGTGACACTGAAAGAACAGTGATCCGACATTTGCTCCAGTGGCATTTGCTCTTGGCTTTATTTCATCACAGAAATATGGCTAGAGTTGAAATTGGGTTTCAGGTGAGATTTAGTGTTAGGGCTAAGATTAGGTATAATGTTCGGTCAAGGTTCAAGTTTGTACTAAGCTAGGATACGATATCAACCATGGAGCAAATGTTGCAGGAGCATGTATCGTAGAACCAAAAGAACAAACACGATCATGACCCATAAATGAAGGTTAAAAAAAACCCAGCGCATTTAGCACGAGGAATGCAGAGATGTCATACCACAACACTGCGACTCCTACACAAATGATACAATACTGCAAAATGTTTGTATCATCTTAGAATATGGACAATGGTTAAGGAAAATTGACTACTGATCAATGCATTCCCCACTATTGTGATATCCAGTCTTTTCTATCTAGTTATGATATGAAAATGAACATTTCCATGTCATAACTTAATACGAAAATTATAGATGATAAATCTCTAACTTTTATACAGTTTCCTAAAATCTAGGAGAAATTTAGATGGTCTTTACCAAAGAGGCAGCCTTTTGCTCCATGGCATCTTTGATGGTCTTGTAATTGGCTGCAGTCTGCTTTGCCTCAGCCAAGTCTTGCCTTAACAAGATGACCTCTGATGATACTGTTTGGACATACAATGTAAGAAAAGTAACTTGAAATATATAAACTAGAGTTTGTGGAAAGCATGCTCCAGAATAAATATCCTGTATTAATTGATCTTTCTTTAGATAATGCCTGACATTGCGATGACGTAATACAAGTACATTTTACACAACAAAGAAAAACAAATTTGATAAAAATAAATATTTGAGCAGATTGCAGTTACATAATTATACACACCTACATACAAGTACAGAATAACTACCACTAATTACTTCACAGCAACAGGAAATGCAACAAATTCATAAGTTCATAGTTACTTTACAGTGTAAACTGCAGATAACATTTTGAGAAAATATGTAGATATTGGAAGACAATCTGAACACTACAAGCTATTTCTCATGGTGTTACCCCTGAGTGGATGTTGGAAATAAATGCACAATATCTTGTCTAACGCAGAATGAATGCATTAGCTAAGAATTTATTCTGCATCGTTTTAAGCGATACCTAAAAAGCAGCTTGTATTCTACTTTAGGAATTCCAATGACTAACTGTATTAAAGGAAACCAAAACCCAAGGAGAGAATCAATGTTATTGAAAAGTGAAAATTCAGAGAACTTCAGAAGCACTTTACAAAAAGTTTCATTAAAATTGGTTAAAAAATGAGAGAGTTATGGAAGTTTGAAAAAGTCTCGTTTTACTTTCTATGGGGATCCTCAAATTGGCAAAATTGCTTCAAAATGGCTGATTTTGTGAACAACTCTCCATTTTTTTTGTACACAGATTTTCAGATTTTCCCCATTATCTCTCAGGGTGCTCCTTGTCTCCTCCTGAACTCAACATATGTGGTGTAAAATACATTTTCCCATTATATATGTTGAGCTCAGAAGGAGATTAACTGCACCTTGAAAGATAATGGGGAAAATCTGAAAATCTGTGTACAAAACAAATGGAGAGTTGTTCACAAAATCAGCCATTTTGAAGCAATTTTGCCAATTTGAGGATCCCCATAGAAAGTAAAATGAGACTTTTTCAAACTCCCATAACTCTCTCATTTTTTAACCAATTTTAATGAAACTTTTTGTAAAGTGCTTCTCTGAATTCTCACTTTCCAATAACATTGATTCTCTCCTTGGGTTTTGGTTTCCTTTAAGTAAATCAACAGTTTGCATCCTTTCACATACTTCTGAATATGTACATTTTCCTACAATCCCGTCTACAAGGCCCTACAGATACTCAGAATTAATGAGGGGTTTTCGCCCATGAAAGTTATATATCCTAAATTCTGAAACACCTCTTTAGAGCATTCCAATAAGCTTTCTAAATATGTATAATACATTATTTAAAAAAACACAATTTACATCTACTTACATAGTGATCTGTTTTCCTCTGACTTTTTCAGTTGCTCTTTGAACAAATCTGTATCATCCTGTTAACACAAGATTAAATACATCCATGATCAAACAATATTAGAAAAATACATTCTTCATGCCAGATATAACTGTGTTTTACATGAATTAGTATGCATTTGTGATAACCAGACACGTGTGTATAATAGCTGACAATTCAATGCAACCTCTATGGTAAACGAACTGTATATTAATAGATCCTCCAAATGTTATTAGCCTGTATTAGCCTTGCTATTAATGCCATGACAAACCATAATGCAAATAAAAAGCCTACATCCTACAAACAACTGCAGCATTACTGAAAAAGATGCAAGTACTTCAACTATTGTTTATGACCTTCACAGCTGAACTCGATATCAGGAAAATATATATCTAGAGTTAAAAGGTGATTGACAAAAAAAAAAATCATAATCATCCCCTATCCTCAACAGCTTCTTCTTCTATATAACAGACAATAAAAACATGTATGCATACTGATTATCTAGTGAATGGTAATAATCTTCAATTTGGCAACATATTGTCAATTGATAAATCAATATTTTCCCCTACAAAGTGGCATCAATTTTGAGAATGCCATCCATGATTTACACTAAACAAATCAATTAAATTACTTTAAAGGGCAATCCAACCTTGGTAATAAGATGATTTGTATGAAAGCAGAAAAATAAGAAAAACAGGATGGTGAAAGTTTGAAAGAAATAGGACAAGGACTAAGAAAGTTATGGATGTTTGAAAAATGAGATCACTACATCTATGTGAATCTCAAATTGGCAATTTGGTGAGTCAATTGTGACATTTTTGTGGACAACTCTCCCATTTGTCGTACACAAAAATATCATTAATTTGCGGTTTTCTTCGAGGCGCCTTTACCCTCGGGGCAGTACTCAAAATATATTGTAGATAGCTTATTGTTATAAGTCCTCATGAACGAAAAGATCCTACTGAGTAATGCATTTTGAAAAAAAGTGACATTTTAGTCATTTTGTGTGTTAGAGCAAATGGGGGAGTTCTCCACAGCTACATCACAGTGACATTACCTATTCGGCCAATTTGAAATTCCCATAAGCATACTGATTACAACTTTCAAAAAATCATAACTTTCTTATTACTTGTCTGATTTTGTTCAAACTTTCACCAATCTGCTTCTCTGATTTTTCCTCTTTCTTTCAAAGCAACTTGCTATTAAGGTTAGATTTCCCTTTAAAAGCAGTTTAAGTAAAAGTTTAAAACTAGTGAACAGTGGGCTCACTATCAACATAGGCTCTTCACCAGACTTTATTCTGTCAACCTCCTTCTTCAATTCAGTAGCATACCATTTCTCTTCCTTCGGAGAGAGGAGCAGAAAGATAAAAACATGCCAGAAAGAAAAAAAGAACATGCATAATACTTGGATTAGTAGGCCAATGATCACAAGACTTGCACAGCGTGAAATGACAGAGGGAAAGGACAGAGGGAAAGGACAGAGGGAAAGGACAGCTAAGGACAGAGGGAAAGGACAGAGGGAAAGGACAGAGGGAAAGGACAGCTAAGGACAGAGGGAAAGGACAGAGGGAAAGGATAGCTAAGGACAGAGGAAAGGACAGAGGGAAAGGATAGCTAAGGACAGAGGGAAAGGACAGAGGGAAAGGACAGCTAAGGACAGAGGAAAGGACAGAGGGAAAGGATAGCTAAGGACAGAGGGAAAGGACAGAGGGAAAGGATAGCTAAGGACAGAGGAAAGGACAGAGGGAAAGGATAGCTAAGGACAGAGGGAAAGGACAGAGGGAAAGGACAGCTAAGGACAGAGGAAAGGACAGAGGGAAAGGATAGCTAAGGACAGAGGGAAAGGACAGAGGGACAGGACAGCTAAGGACAGAGGAAAGGACAGAGGGAAAGGACAGAGGGAAAGGACAGAGGGAAAGGACAGCTAAGGACAGAGGGAAAGGACAGAGGGAAAGGACAGCTAAGGACAGAGGGAAAGGACAGAGGGAAAGGATAGCTAAGGACAGAGGAAAGGACAGAGGGACAGGCAAGAAGGAAGGAAAGAGTGAAGGAACAGGAATATAGAGTGGAAAGAATAGTGACAGAGAGTGAAAGACTGCACAGAGCAAGATAAATACAGACACCAGGAAAAAGAGATAGAGGGAACAAAAGACACACACACAAAAACACACCCACACTCCCACACCCACATGCCAGTACACAAAGAGTGAGAACAAGGAAAGAAGGAGGTAGAAAAAGGCAAAAAACACCTCTTACAATGCCACGCTGGCATGTAGAAAAACAAGAAAAGCACAATTATGCAAAATGCCATGATGTCCTAATTCAAACAAAAAACTGGAATTCTCAATAAAAATGTTTGAGACTGAAGGCTTCTAACATTTAATCAATGTGCTGGATTCAGAAATGGGATGACGATTATGAATGAAGACACACTAATATCATAACACGTATATACATTTATAGTCCTCATGTTTCTATTTCTAAATCATCCTACCAGCCAACCTATTGGGGAACATGTGAAGTCAAAATCTTTACTAATATTTGCCCCACTATATACATGTACAAAGCAACATATAGCTGTTGAACTTCAAGTGATTTCAAATTTCTATATTAAAGATGCACAGGTATAGAGATTGCACTGATTGCACAAACACAACATAATAATGCACAGACATGTATACTTTCTTCACAAAAGCATTACATAGTACATGTATATCCCTTTTTTTTTGGTGAACAGGAAAAATGATATAATTGGAATTGACAACAAACAGCAGGGACATCCAGAGATAGGTTGACGTAAAACAAATCAAAATATGGAGGACTGCAAAAACACATCAGGTGCAATTCAGCATTAAAAAAAATCAATTCTGGCATATCAACAATAGAAAAAATACCACACTGACAGAAATTTCTATAATTGTGTAAGATCTTATTGTCAATTAAAAGAGACATTTCTACAAACATAAATAATGCACGATATACTAATGTACTTGCTTGAAGCAACTCAAATTTCTCAGCTTACTTTTAACGATGTCCTAAGCTCGTTGATTTCCTGACGTAAATTTTCAACATCTCCATCTCTGTACAGGAAGAAAAAACAAACAAACTAGAAATCCCAACTATGTTTCTTAGGTAATTTGTCTGTAGCACTTTAAGCCATAAAACTCAAAGGTCAGTGTTAAGCGCAGTGGTCTGAGAGTTGAGAGCTCAATGATTCTTCGCCAATCTGTATCAAGGCCTTTATTGAAGACATCAATCCTTGATTACGTGATCCTTTGGATAGGACTGAAAATCATTGGTCACCTAATTGCTTACAACCTAGCACATATACTTGTTTTCTTAGTTATCAAACAAATGTTAATCTATCCCTCAAAGTCCATAAAACTACAAGACAACTGCAATAGTATAATGCACGAAACAATTTCTACTGTATGCAAGTAACCTTCCCCTAATCCTCAGGAAACAAGATAAAAACACACCCCAAAAATAAGACAATGCCTCTTGAGAGCCAGTTGTGTGTTAAAGCGGTGCATAAAGATAGGAGTTAAAGGGCAATCCAACCTTGGTAATAAGATGATTTGTGTGAAAGCAGAAAAATAAGAAAAACAGGATGGTGAAAGTTTGAAAGAAATCGGACAAGGACTAAGAAAGTTATGGAAGTTTGAAAAATGAGATCACTACATCTATGCGAATCTCAAATTGGCAATTTGGTGAGTCAATTGTGACATTTTTGTGGACAACTCTCCCATTTGTCGTACACAAAAATATCATTAATTTGCGGTTTTCTTCGAGGCGCTTTTACCCTCAGGGCTATACTCAAAATATATTGGAGACAGCATATTGTTTATAGGTCTTCATGAATGAAAAGATCCTACTGAGTAATGCATTTTGAAAAAAAGTGACATTTTAGTCATTTTGTGTGTTAGAGCGAATGGGGGAGTTGTCCACAGCTACATCACAGTGACATTACCCATTCGGCCAATTTGAAATTCCCATATTAAAGCATAGTGATTACAACTTTCAAAAATTCATAACTTTCTTATTACTTGTCCGATTTCGTTCAAACTTTCACCAATCTGCTTCTCTGATTTTTCCTCTTTCTTTCAAAGCAACTTGCTATCAAGGTTGGATTTCCCTTTAATATCCTTCTGGCTTCCATCAGATGACATATCTATTGACTAGACTTACCTGATCTGGAGATCCAATTGATATCCAAAGGACGGAGGTGGAACATATACCAGTATAGTTGATACAGAGAGAAATCATTGGGGAAAAATCAAAACAAGGGGAAAAAAAAAATAACTGGGTTCAGGACTATTTTGTTAAGTATCATTAAAAAAATATGTAATTATATATCATCAGTGATCAACATTTACATGGATCTATTATATTATAGCAAGTCAAGCAGAGGTAAATTGGCTTTAGAAAATTTCATACATGTTATAATTTCCAATGTGAAAAAAAGAGCACATACAACAAAATGCAGTAGTATGGATATCTTTCACTGTCTTATCTCTAGAAATTCAGTGTAATCCTGGGGAAAATTTTTGCAACTTGCTGACATTCGCTTCTTATGGACGAAGAGAAAAATTGAGAGGTAACAGTTTGGACTAAAAAACTTTAAACATGGGCATGAAAACCTAGTCTAAATTCAATCTAAAGCTCAATAAAGTTTGAAATCATACCTCAAAATGGACTTGATTTATTAGGAACTATACAATTTCAGACTAAAACACTCTAAAATGCAAAAAAAAACAAATAACATATATGGTACCCCCCCCCCCTCCAAAAAAAAATGCAAATAACTGAAATCTAGATGATAACTCTCTCCAAGCTTCAGATCTTACATCAGCTTGGACTGAATTTGGGCGTGCAGCGTTGGTGGTTGCTGCTGGTGCTGCTACTATCTCTGGCTCTGTGGCTGCTGCTCCTCCTCCAACGTTGGTATCATGGACAGACTCCCAGTGGGACTGAAGCTGCTCCGCAGTGGAGAGGGCCACCATGCAGGTCGGGCAAATGAACCCCTGTTGACAATGAACAATATCACCAAAATAATTTCACATATTATCAAATTATACCTTTATAGGAAAATGACGTTGAAGAGAGGCATACAAAAGCTTTTCGTATTGCACTGAAATAATATGACAAGTATAAATCATCATTCTTAAAAAATTAAGTATGGCGTCTTACAATCATATGTTAAATCAATACTCTTTTAAGCTCAAGTATGGCATCTGATAATCAGAAGTAGCAGCATTATTTTTTTCAAACTCAATCAAGGTATCTGACAGATTAAAACTACAGTTTAAAGGAAGGGAGCCCAGGCTCCCTCCTGGCAAAAATGTTTAAGTCCCGTCCATCCATCTAAAAGACGCAACTTTATTGTTTAAGACAACCTATAATTTTTTTTTAAAAATCTGCATCAATTAATAGACACCCTTTTTTTCTTGGACATCCAATTTTTAGGTACAGTTGTACATGCATAAGGTCTTTAAATGGAAGCACAGGCCCATTGTCCCTCCTAAGCTAAGTCCACCAGTGCCAACATTTGTAGCCTAAACTTACTGACGCTTCTTGTTCCTCATAGCTGGAGCTAGCTCTACTTGGACTGTCTGGAGTAGCAGCCTAAAGAGAAAGCAAAATAATCCATGAAAGGAAATGCAATACAGAAGAGATCACCACTGTATTTTCACTGACATGCAATGAAAAATAAAGATGTTGTGACTGGTCTTATTTTTAAAATGAAATTTTCAGTATTAGAAAAAATTATCTTCCTCTAATATGAAATATGAAACTATTCATTAAGTGTACATGCACTTGCGTTCAGAATCTAGGTAACTCCAGGGAGCTCGAACGCGTAGCGTTCGAGCTCCAGGTACAAATAACCGACGTCTGCATCGCCATGAGTTTGGTTAAATTCATTCGTTAGTTTTTGAAGGTAAGATGAAAATGTGTACTTACATGTCAGGATAATTACTTTATATATGCAGTAGGCTTTCAGATTTCACGATTTGACGATCATTTCGATGAAAAAAAGATAAATTTCCTCTCCGAGCCGATCTTTCCCCGTGTTGTATCGTCGATGCAAATGACTCGTATTCACGGTGCGCATGCAATTCAGCGCATGCGCATTGCGAATGCGAGTCATTTGCATCGACGATACAACACGGGGAAAGATCGGCTCGGAGAGGAAATTTATCTTTTTTTCATCGAAATGATCGTCAAATCGTGAAATCTGAAAGCCTACTGCATATATAAAGTAATTATCCTGACATGTAAGTACAAATTTTCATCTTACCTTCAAAAACTAACAAATGAATTTAACCAAACTCATGGCGATGCAGACGTCGGTTATTTGTACCTGGAGCTCGAACGCTACGCGTTCGAGCTCCCTGGAGTTAGAATCTAGGGAGACAAAAAAGAAGACGCCATTTCTTTTGACAAAATCAAAACAAGCACGCCCGTGTGAAAGAGTGGTTTTGGATTTCACGATACTGCCCATAATTTTGAATTTTGTACCATCTGTTTTGTGAGTGTGAAAATAGTTTCTCTCAAGCACTTCATCATTATATAGGATCGACCTCCCTCATGATTTCATTAAGCACAGCCATAGGTACTGCACAATGTCACTTCATCATGAATTTGATTTTGACAGAAGAAAATAATAACCACAAAACAAAAAACAAAAAATCAAATGCCCTTACATGTCAATAATAACATTAATTTCATGCAGACTTCTAAGGCCACAGATTGTATTTCCAAGTATTCAATTAGCCAACCAAATGCCATGGTCCACCAAGATAGTGGGTATTCCCCTCAATAATCTTCCCTTCAGTCCTATCCCCTCATATTCATGTTATGTTTCTGAAGTGTGTACTTATGTTTACAATCTTTACATTCACAAAAATACATAAGTTGCGAAAATAAATCATTAATTTTCACTTCCTCACCTTCACGCTATCTCTAGCTTTCCTCCCAAATCGCTTGATAGCATCCATTGTGATCGGAGAATATAAAAATTCGTTAAAATATTTAGTCGACAGGAAACTCAATCTGCTGACTAAAATCGCATTAATCCTTGGTGACACGCCCACATGCGCGAAAGAATTGCGCTAGTGACACATCGGTTCTCGATCTCTGAATGAATGAACGTCAACCATGTCAACGGCGAACGTTATATTATTAGTTTTGAGGAGTAAAAACTCAAGTTGTTAACATAAAATGACATTTATATTCATTTCAATGCTTAGCTCATATTCTACACTTTCTGGAATCTGGACTTCTTGTGATATGAATGGGAGTCGAACTCACTTTTTATAAACCGCCCCATTCAGCGAGATCAACAGGCAACTCCGGCCCCATTATTAGCATCCCTTCCCACCGCGAGCCAACGGTGCCGGCCAGCTCCAGAGCTAGAGACAGAGCCAGAGGAGGTCCCAGCACAGCTTGCCAGTGTAGGTGACTTGAGCCAAGCAGCATAAACCGCATATTATCAGTGTAGCCAGCTTGGACTTAGTTCACTTTATTTTCTGGCATCACCCAGTCGACAATTAATGTAAGCATATAGACTATGCTCATTTGACATGTTTGAGTCCAATAACAATAACTCCAGTCCAACATGGTCCAATGCCAATGGCATCAATTCATCATGATTTAACATGTTCATAAATTTCAAAAGAATGAGACAGTGCACTGCACTGCATTGCAGTCAATAGTGATTATTGAGATATCACTTCACCATGTTTGGACTGCTTTTGCTCTGAGGGAGTTGACCAGTAGAGAGGTCTAGTAATATTAGCACATTTTTACATGTATCGTACTATTACTAGTTTGCTCATCTATTTTGTTTAGATAATTTTTGCATAAGATTTTGAGATCAAGAACCAGCCAGGCATTGCCAACCAGGAATTACAGATTCTCAATAAGGATAGTAAATTGATGAATCGCTTTAATGGTATCCCCATAATCAAAATCATTGATATTGAATTATTCTATTTTGTATGATTCTGAATTTTAACAGTGGTTAGTTAGAAACCTTGATTTGCAAAAGTCGTTGTTTGTTTAGCATTGTGAGCGTCAGGGTGAGCCTGAATCCGATGACCGGATATCTGTAAAGTGTAAAGAGCTTAGAAACATCGTTGTTGTTTTGGGTGCTGTATAAATCCAGTATATTATTATTGTTATTGATTATTGATGTTAGCTTAATTTTAAAAGATAAAACGTGCTAAAATGTCATGTACCTCAACTCTGCATCTTCTTTTGCTACATGAGTTTCCTCTAGATTTGAAGTTAATCAAGATAGCTTTGTTTGAATAATTTCCATTCTCCTTTGACAGCAGAGCACATTTACCAAGATGGCAGCCATGGCATCCAATGATGATAGCCCGATCTACGAGGGCTTCCTCTGCCCTATGTGCCTTCAGAACTTTAACTCTGTGTATCAGCTTCAGTCCCATGTGGAAAGTATGCTAACTTTATATCACCTTTAACAAAAGCATGAACTACATTTTGAAGCCTCTCTCTCAAGTCAAGCTGAAAAGTACTGAAGATCTATTAATGGACATCTATGAAGTGGCGGATCCAGGGGGGGGGGGGGGGGCTGGGGTCCAGGGCCCCCTCCCCTGGGACCAAAAAGGGGCTAAAAAAAATGCTGAGGAAATTTTTTGTGTTTTTTGTTTTTTGTTGAAGCTTGTCAGAGATTTTTTGAGTTAAATAGGGGCCCAAAAATGCTGAGGACCTTTTATTTGTTTTTTTTTCCTTGTCAGAAAATTTTGTGAATATTGAGCCCCCTCCCTCAAGAAATCCTGGATCTGCCACTGCATCTATGTCAATTATTTATTTTAAGACAGCAGAACTTTGTAATTTTATCTGATTGATCGTATGTGTCTCTTTTTCTTAAATTCAGCTGAATTGACTTCTTTTTGATCTAGACCTTGTAAACAGGGGTGGATCCAAGATATTTTAAGGGGAGGGGCACTAGGAAAATATCAGACAAGCAAGCAAAAAAACCCCCCAAAACAAAGCATATAACATACATCATAGTAAACAGAGATATTTATGTGGTTGTGTATTTGAGGTACATGCCATTTAGGTTTTTTTACGGGGGGGGGGGGGGGGGGGGGGGTGGACATGGGTTGGTCGTGCCCAGTCTAAATCCGCCAGTGTACGGTACCGTAACTGTTTAAGCAATATTGCTTTTTTTTTCAGGTGCTCATGGTAGTGAGGACAAGGTAGTACTTAATAAGTTGAAAGGATTCTTTGGGAAGGCCAGGCACCTAATCACCAACAGATCAGAGGAACATTTCCAGGATGTTGCGAAGGAAGAAGCAGGAGAAGGATCACCAAAGAAGCAACCATTACTTGGCACAGACCCTTTTACTTGGGATACCCAGGAGCTTGGTAAGTATCATTGCTAGAAATACATGTATAGTCATATTTGATACCAAAAGGAATTTGGGTCACTATTATCATCTTCTCTGACATCTACAATTTCTTTATCCACAATTTTAGAATAATCATGATCGATCAATCTGAACATCATCATCGTCCTCATCAGTAAAGATATCATCATTTTGAATATCAGCAGCAGTAGCAAAATTATCTCATTATGTACATCTTGGAGTTTTGAATTTCCATGCACATGGCAGTTGTTGTGGTGGTATTTTGATACTGTCATCCATATGACTCAAGCAGATTTTCCAATATTTTGTGTATCTTCGGTTTTATCTGTTCTACTTTTATGTTTTTGGAATATACAAAAAGGATGAACACTGGTTTTTAGTCAATGGGTACATAAAATGTGTGGCAGTTTACCTGCTTTCCTGAGGAAAATTGTTCATGAACTATAATTACTTGTATTGATGTTATTCCTAACTCCTCAAACTTTAGCCAGTCTAATACTTGAAAGGGAATTCCATTTAGAAATTATATAAATGTATGATTCCCAATGAAAAAGCTGTTCATTTATCATAGTTTGAGATGAACGTATCTATCCAAATATATGGATAATAGAATAACGTTTGTAGGGAACGCATAGATAACGGAATTTTCATGTTCAGTACATCTTTATTAATGACTTTTTTTTGTTTTAAGTATAACTGTTTAAAGGGAAATCCAACCTTAATAGCAAGTTGCTTTGAAAGAAAGAGGAAAAATCAGAGAAGCAGATTGGTGAAAGTTTGAACAAAATCGGACAAGCAATAAAAAAGTTATGAATTTTTGAAAGTTGTAATCACTATGCTTATGGGAATTTCAAATTGGCCGAATAGGTAATGTCACTGTGATGTAGCTGTGGACAACTCCCCCATTCGCTCTAACACACAAAATTACTAAAATGTCACTTTTTTTTCAAAATGCATTACTCAGTAGGATCTTTTCGTTCATGAAGACCTATAACAATATGCTATCTCCAATATATTTTGAGTACAGCCCCGAGGGTAAAAGCGCCTCGAAGAAAACCGCAAATTAATGATATTTTTGTGTACGACAAATGGGAGAGTTGTCCACAAAAATGTCACAATTGACTCACCAAATTGCCAATTTGAGATTCACATAGATGTAGTGATTTCATTTTTCAAACATCCATAACTTTCTTAGTCCTTGTCCGATTTCTTTCAAACTTTCACCATCCTTTTTTTCTTATTTTTCTGCTTTCACACAAATCATTTTATTACCAAGGTTGGATTGCCCTTTAACTGTTTAACTGTACTGTAATTGCTTTTTCTTGATCCCACCCCCCCCCCCAAAAAAAAAAAATGACAAAGAGAGGTTTCACTACATTCTCATAATTTTTGTTGTAATGTGCAGGCGCATCCAGAAGTCATTTTGAGTCGGTGAGGAGAATACGCAGTGACAGGATAGATAGAACAGTGGTCGAAATCAACAAGCTTGTCATCCGACTTGAAAAGCTCATCAAACATGGACCTCCATGGAGTGATCAGGCTAAAAGAAAAGGTAGATCATTATCAGGGCCCTGTTTCATGAAACTTGTTATGAATAACAAGTTACAATAATTATTATAAGCAACTGAAATCCTCAAATCTGATTGGCTGAGAGCAATTTTGTCATAGAAAAGGAGCAGTTGTTATTGATAACAAGTTTTGTGAAACAGGGCCCAGAAATATATAGTGGCATGCTGCAATTCTAAAGATATTAAAAGAGTGTGAAGATTGTCATGTTAATTTCAGACTCTGAAATTATTTGTATAATTTTTATAAATAATTTGATTTATTATATATGTATATATATATATATATATATATATATATATATATATATATCGTTGTTATGGGTTATTACTCTTATCGTTATCATTATTATTATCGTTATATTATTATTATTATTATTATCATTATTACTGTTATTGTTATCATTATTACTGTTGTTATTGTTATTACTATTACATACATGTTCATGCAGCTAAAAAAAGCAACGAGGGGAAGAGTTGTGTTAAAAGTTTTTGTCAAGCATTATTTTTCAAGCAAGGTGGATGAATTCAGTGGTAATTACAGATTATTCATGTTGCCATTTTGAATCTTCTATTTCTCCTCAGTTTATGAAAAGACCATTGTGCCTTGGGCAGAAGACTCTGATGTAAGATTCTGTCCATCTTGTGGTGACAAGTTTTCCTTGGCTGTGAGGCGCCATCACTGTCGACTGTGTGGCAGTATCATGTGTAACAAATGCTCCACCTTTGTTGGCCTCCCTTTCTGTGGTAAGATCTAGTGAAGCTCTGTTCATGGTGGTGACCTGGGGGGTGGGGGGGGGGCAATATGGCAGTATAACATTCATAAATGGGTGTGACGTCTTGATGGTCCTGGCACCAGAGCAAACAAACACACTAATAGTAGGTAAATATTACTTTCCCCAATATTTTTTTATGTGTTATCCAATAGTTGTTCATTCAGGTCTTCTGCATTTCACATTTGAAACTTTAAAACTTGCCAGAGGATTTTCTGAAAGAGAGAAAACTACTGTCGGTAACATTCATTTTGATTTTTATTAACTTATATTTCTGTGCAACAGTAAATTAATAATGAGGCATTGGGGGAATAACCTCCACAGATTAAAAAAACAGAGTGAATTGATCTATGACATACAGTTTTTGATCTCTGTACAACTAAAGGCCACCACACACCTTACGATCAGTCTGCGATCCGAATTGTGAAATAAATAGCTATGGCATTAAATATTGGCATTTTAACAAATGAAATCTACCCTATTCAGGTTCTGAAAAGTAATATGAATACTAAACATAGGGTTTGGGTGAGCTCTCAGTTTTCTACAGGGAATAAGGGCAAAATTAGTTTCAAATCGTAGGCAGTCGCACGATTTTGTGACGTCACTACGACTCGGAGCCGAATTAGCCATTCCACCGACTAGAAAACTCGGCAAAGGCCGTAATATCGATTTTACTATCTGTATGACTATTCAGACCCTCAATAAAAAACATTTTTCGTTTTTAAATTATTTGTCAAATGATATTACATTTTCTTCTGAAATCGGATCGCAGACCGATCGTAAGGTGTGCGGTGGCCTTTAATGAAATGAATCAAAGTAAACCAACCAAATAACTTGTGGCATATTCATGAAGGCTCCTGACTCGCATATGAGAGGTCCTGGGTTTGATCCTTGCTCATAGCTACATCTATTGACAAGGTGTTTTACCTCCATGTCTCCCTTTCAACCTAGCTGTATTAAATAGGTACCTTGCAATGCTGGGGTAACGGTAATTGCAGGGCCCTCAGGAAGTGCAGTATTAATACTCATAATGCTACCCTTGGTATATTATTATGTCATGTTAAAACTCTCACTGTTCACCTTTATATATATTTATCATTAATTTGTCAATATCCAGAGCAAGTGCTCGAAGCTGAAGCCAAGGGGAGCACGTCCTCGAAGCAGGTAGAAGCTCAATCTTCACCGAGCAAGAAGGGCGACGTGGTAACGCTCAGGGTCTGTGAACACTGCGTTCACATCATGGACAAACGTTTGAAGATGGTCAGAGAACGCAATTCCAAACCTGTCATTGTCCAACTATATCAGGTAATTTGAAGAAGAATCTTTATTTGCTGAAAGAAGGCCATATTCGATTATTGTCCAATGTAAGATTGATAAGGTAATACACTTGTGAGCCTCTTCTAATATTTTTTATACAGAGCACAGTGTGAACTCACAATGTATGTATTTGATTGGCATTTTGGAAATGAGGCAAAATTACTCATTTTTAAGCCACCAGTTGACTCTTTACCAGCCTTTGGTAGACCATTGGAGCTAACTGGACTTCAGTCGACTTTTGGCACACGTACAGTTTACATAAATAAGGTATAATACAGCAGCCTTAGGTTTCCAATCCATGGAGAATAAAGGGGACACAGTTTTTCTCTTATTACCTCATGCTTATGTATTTGTTTAAATTTTGACTATTTAGATATTCTTAAAATTTAAATCAACACCAATTTGAAGAATTTATTTCAGGGACTTACCATCACTGTGCAATATGGCTTGTTGTACTGTTATAGTTGTGTCAGAAAGATATTTGATTTCCTAGGATGTCCGTCTGCCTGTATTAGCTATCTTGATATTGGCAACTGTTTGAGGTATAAATTTAAGTTTCCATGGTGATAGGAGAATGAACTCATCAAATCTGACTCTTAGTAACATTCTGTTTAATACCAGCTCTACTTCTTACTCTAACTTAATATACAGATATACATGTGTATATGTTTCTGATGTCACAATATCAATAAAATTTTATCAGACTTTTCAAACTTGTAATCAGCATGCACATCACAGAAAATCTAATTTGATTGGGGTCTGGAATCAGTAGTATTAAAGGGCATTGTGATAGTGCTGATTTGGATATTTATTGATGCAAAACTTGCAACTTGCTTTAATTATGAATGAACAGATGAAAGAGCATCCAAAAAAGGAATTATTTTCAGTTTTAGCTTTGCTTATATCTGTACAATAATCAACCTTATTTTTTCACTAATCTATGTATTTTCTTCACAAATTGAATACACAGAAAATGATTGAAATCAGGGAGCAGATTTTAAAACAGCTGCCTATATATGAGAAGACTGCTGTGTCCATTTTGTAAGTATGTCAGGGTGTGAATTCCTTTGCCTATCTCTCACAGTGATGCGACATATGCTCCAGTGACAATTAATCCAGGCTTTATTTTGTCAAAGATAGTCCAAAGACTAATATTGAGACATTTACAAGGAAATACAATGAAAATGAAACAAGCTTAAAGGGCCCCTGCCATCCAAATGCAAGTTGATACTTGGTGTGCAGTCCTACATATATCTTATATTTTGATATTTATACTTCTAAATATGTTTCATAGATTTTTGAATATTTTTTAAAAAAATTTTCTACAACCTGCTAAGCCCCACCCACTTAAAAAAGTCCTCCAGACCACTTTCCCCCTGTGACATCATCTGTCAAGCACCAGTAAGCTAATTGCGATTTTGTAAGTGAAATCGGTATTTAACTTTGTCAAAGCTGACACCTGTTACAATACAACAATACCAACATAGGAGTTGCTATGTCAGACATGCTGTAACATCAGCAGGAAAACAAAGGCAATGAGGAGGTATTGTATGAAAGCATGCAATTCTATTATGAGCGTGTGCTGAGCTGGGGGAAATTACATACCACTATCTATTCTACAATACAATAGACAGTGGTCCCCCAGCTCAGCACACACTCATAATAGAACTGCATGCTTTCATACAATACCTCCTCATTGCCTTTGTTTTCCTGCTGATGCTACAGCATGTCTGACATAGCAACTCCTTTGTTGGTATTGTATGTTGTATTGTAACAGGTGTCAGCTTTGATAAAGTTAAATATCACTTTCACTTGCAAAATAGCTATTAGCTTACTGATGCTTGACAGATGATGTCACAGGGGGAAAGTGATCTGGAGGATTTTTTTTAAGTGGGTGGGGCTTAGCAGGTTGTAGAAAATTATTTCAAATTTTTTTTTTAAAAATCTATGAAACATAGTTAGATGAAACATAGAAGTTTAAATATCAAAATATGAGATGTATGTAGGACTGCACACCATTAGGTATCAACTTGCATTTTGATGGCAGGGGCCCTTCGAAGATAAAGTTGAGTTCTGGTCATGTGATTGCATTGTGAAAGAAACTGTCTCAAAAGACATTGGGAAAGGTTGATCATGTCTACATAAGAATTGCTGTATACTGTGAGGTTTTGTAATTTATCGAAATGATAAGGAATTGACACCATCTCACTAAAAACCACAAGCATGTGCACACGGAAATGGGTATATGGGACTGTACACACATGTGGCATGAATGTTTGGCCTGAACACTTCAGATATTTCTGGTCATATTTCAAATATGAGGGCACTTAAAGAGCAATCCTTTTCAGGGGACATTTCTACTACAATGTTCTTTGGAACTGACATAAAAAGAATAAAAAAGCTCACAAGTTATTTTTCACATTTCCCAGAACTCAACCTTCCCTTTAATATAAACATGTACATAAACATTTAATACATGTACATGTAGTTCAATAAAAGATGTGTTGTGTAAAACTGAAAATGAAACCCATCTACATTCAGTGATCATGAATACCAGATAGGTCCCTATTGGTAAATAATGGTTAAAATTATGTTTTCCTTTCTTTTCCTCTCAGAAATGGTGAAGAAGAATATTCCTATGAAAGAGCAGAGAGAGAAAGAACAGTACTTCTGAAATATTTTGATGCTCTAGATCTTTTAAGGTAAGAAATTTCTTAGATTAGAGGCTCCTGTGTAAATGATCAAACTTCCAAGTTAGAATCCATTGGGTTAAGATATATTCCTGTGGTTTTAGTAAGCTACCTGTGAAAAGAAGACTTCAGTTTTAAAATTTGTCATGACTTACATTTCAATATGCTAAGGTGTTCACAGTTTATCTAGTTGATTTTTTACTTATAAGCTGTTAGAAAAATGATGCCACTCTGCATTAAGAAGTAAAGTCCATTATAGGCTCTTTTATTTATATGATAATTTATTTATTTTACAGAATTATAGAAATATTAATTCTTTTTTATGTATCACATTGTATTCTAATGTTTTCTTACTATGATGCTGGGATAGTATAGCAACATTTTCAATGCAATATAGACAGAGTCCATTTATAAATTATAATCTTATTTTTCTACATCATTTCACTTCCAGCAAGAAAATATACTCACTGGGTTCAGGGACAGACAAGGCTCTGTCTTCTGCTCAGATGAAGCTGAGGAGGAACATCAGAACTGAGGTCATTCGCTTTCTCCAAGACCACATGCTAGGGCTTCAGCCATTGCCCTCTCAAGAAGAGGTTGTCAAGCTCAGGGCAGAACGTAAAGCCGCCATTGCGAGGAGACTGGAGGAAGAACGCCAAGCCAGAGCCAAGAGGATGCAAGCCGAAGCTCAAGCCTTGGAGAAATCCGCCCAGCAGAGGGCCCAGCAACAGGCAGAGGCCAAACTCTTGGACAGTCCGAAGAGGGGTCACGAGCGCAAGTCCAGCTGGGGTCTGCTGAACAAGCTGAAAGAACAGGCGCAGGAGGTTGGGGCTGGCATGATGGTCGGGCTGACGTCCAGCGGGAGTGAGGGGAGACTGAATCAGCCCCCATCTGGATGGAAACCCAGTGCAGTGAGTCAAGACACTGTCCAGGCTTTGTCCGATGATCCCTTGATCCAACAGATGAACATCATCAGTAGTTACCTCAATCAAGCGCAAGAAGCTGGGCGATGGGACGAAGTGAACATGCTGGAAGCAAACCTCAAGGATCTCCAGATAGCGTACAGACAGGAGCAGACCCGCAAGGGAGGAGGTCATCAAGGATTATGATAAAGATGAACACTTAAACCATGGCAAATGAAAACATGAAACCTTCATTAGAACATCAAGAGGAGGTGCAATATATTTGTAACTCAGTGTTTAGAGCAAATAATGATCCTCATTTTGAACCTAGGTTCAAAATAAAGTACTTAAACTGATGCCCTTGCTGGGTAAGACATTTATTCGTGATTGCCCTAACCAGTCGGTGGGACTTAACCTGTAGGTTATCTTGTTGCCACCTTAATATCATAGACTTCCTTTCTTAGTATTCTAAGTAAAACAAACCATTAAACACAAGCAATCACAGGGTCTGTAAAATGTAGGAGCATATGTTAATATTTTACATTTTACTACTGAAAACAGTAAATCAAAGAATTTAAAAGATTAAGAGTTATACAATTCATATTCTTAGTATTCCAGAAAATCATGTAGACATTATGAAGCAAATATATCACCACAGAAATCAAGTACAATTTGCATGACTTGATATCTATATTATCTGCCATATGTATCATTTATTGTGCTGCCAGTATGTGATGAGCACGGAATCATCTTCCAAAGTGTGTGAGTGCATGTATGATTATCTCTTGTTTAAGATTGTGATATAATTGGAGGTGATGGACAAATAACAGAACAAAGACTTACTACATTACTTTGTAATCAACATGTAGCTGCGTTTATAAACTTTATAGGTGTACTGACGTTGAATGAAATCTCCATAATGGAGACGGGACCACTTACCACCATTTACCAAGAAGTTTGCGGAAATTTGAAATGTGCCTTTTTTTGTGTGAAGAACAGTAAATATATAATTTATGTTTGTTTGTAATCATTTATTTGCAGGGACGTATGAGAAATGTGTACTTAAATATATCTGAGCATATGAATATAGTGAATGTAGGGGAAAAAGTACGCTTTTGCATATCTTACAGCTGGATTTATTTGAAAACATAAGCCGATACTCTGAATACCATGAAAGTAATACGCCTTGTTATCATTTCACTTGCCTTGTATTATGCGCGATGTTTACATACATAAATTTTTATATGTTCAGTGTTATTATGTTTAAAGGGCAATCCAACCTTGATAATAAGATGATTTGTGTGAAAGCAGAAAAATAAGAAAAACTGGATGGTGAAAGTTTGAAAGAAATCGGACAAGGAATAAGAAAGTTATGGATGTTTGAAAAATGAGATCACTACATCTATGCGAATCTCAAATTGGCACTTTGGTGATTCAATTGTTACATGTTTGTGGACAACTCTCCCATTTGTTGTACACAAAAATATCATTAATTTGCGGTTTTCTTCAAGGCGCTTTTACCCTCGGGGCAGTCCTCAAAATATATTGGAGATAGCGTATTGTTATATCCTCATGTAAGAAAGAGATCCTACTGAGTAATACATTTTGAAAAAAGTGACATTTTAGTCATTTTGTGTGTTGGAGTGAATGGAGCAGTTGTCCACAGATACATCACAGTGACATTACCTATTCGGCCAATTTGAAATTCCCAGATATATAGTGATTACAACTTTCAAAAATTCATAACTTTCTTATTGCTTGTCCGATTTCGTTCAAACTTTCACCAATCCGCTTCTCTGATTTTTCCTCTTTCTTTCAAAGCGACTTGCTATTAAGGTTGGATTTCCCTTTTTAACAGTCATATTATGACTACATATAGTTTAATTAGAATGAAAAGAAATTGCAGTCTTTCTATTTTACCATGTCTTTATTGTCTTATTTATATAATTTGCAAAGCAATTAATTTTTCATCTTAACATTTGGATATTATATTTTGTTTATCATGAATGTGACCTGCTCTCTCAAAACCAATAATAAATCATCAGGATCAATATTTCAACATACAACATTTCCTAAAAGTATAACTCTGACCCTTCTACACCTTTACCAGAACCCTATTAAATCTCATACAGTGAAACTTGTATATAAAGACTGCTTAAAGACCAAGTCCACACTAATATCAAGTTGATTTGAATAAATAGAGTAAAATTAAACAAGCATAACAGTGAAAATTTTATTGAAATTGAATGTAAAATAAGAAAGTTACAGCATTTTGAAGTTTTGCATTATTTCTTGAAAAGTGATATGCATAACATGGGTGGTATGCAAATGAGTGAACCGGTGATGTCACACACTCACTTTTCCTTATGTATTTTATTATATGAATTATGAAATATCATATATTTCAATTTTTTGCTTCAATAATGTAAAACATGGTTCGACCCCTTATGGAACATGTAAAATCATCATTATTGTAACTTATTTTGATACAAGGGAGAGATTCTTTATGATCACATCCATAAAAATTGAAATATTTGAAATTTCATATAAAAAAATACATAAGGAAAAGTGAGTGTGTGACATCATCGGTTCACTCATTTGCATACCGCCCATGTTATGCATATCACTGTTTCATGAAATAATGCAAAACTTCAAAATGCCGTAACTTTCTTATTTCACATTTGATTTCAATAAAATTTGCACTGTTTGTTTAATTTTACTCAATTTAATCAAATCAACTTGATATTAGTGTAGAGAGACAAAAAGAGTGAACTTTCTAGGCAGGTGGTCTGTATTTACAGGTTCTTTTTGTATAGGTTTCAGTGAAAAACAATAGTCAAGGGAAAAGAAAAATGTGGTCGTTATTGACATGTGATCTTTCCATACAGGTTGTCTTTACAGCCAGTTTGACCTTTAATGTTAGCAGTGATCAATAATTTATTATCTCTTAAGAAAAAAGGGGATTTAAAATTCAGAAAAAAGGAGCTTGCTGGGTAACCCCTCCTGGATGTGGACAAGAAAAAATGTTGATTTGAATATCATTGGCAACCAATTTGAAAGAATGTCAGAGCGAATGAGTGTATACTTGGTTCCTTAGCACTAGTTAGCAGTCAGGTGAAATAAAGAAGTTCTTACACTGTACAACATTTTCAGACTGGCAGAGCATTGTTGGCTTTCACCTTGTCAGATTTGTTTTCATATTTGGTACAATTATGCATCAACATTATGGAGATGATCTGAAATTTGGTTATTAGGTCACGGATGAAAAATCACTAGGTCAATTTGCATGTAGAAAATGTTGTACTATTGTATTACAAGTCATCCATGTTTCCGAACTTGGTTCCAGTATTTAGATATGTGGTCTGTGAGATTTCATGATTTTGAGCCAAAGTTGTTTGGCGATACATGTATGTCATTTACTTTAACATATATATAGACTAGATATTTATATTTTCTAACAATTGTATTAAAAATAAAGTGAATTGGATAGAGCGAAATCTACAAGTAAGATTTATTTTGATGCTACTAGGTGATTTGACAAGCTTTAAGTTGTAAAGGCAATAGACTGCTCCACTGTCCATTATTTTGCATGTTTATGAGTGGGGATATAGTTTCCATTGTTAAGACAAACAAAAAATACACTTCTCTGAAACCAGGCTATGATATGTACATGAAAGAATACTTTATGAGGGAGAGGCATATATTGCCATTTTACTGTACTCTATAGTTTTGCCTTTTTTCTTGTTAATTTTATTATCTAGTATAAAATGCCTACAATATTTTGTTAAAGTTTCAACCTATCATTATACCAAGGAGTTCTGTGATAATTCCTTGATTATACTTACTCGTGAAATTTCTTGCCATTATAGGTGTGGCTTTAAAGAGGAAAATTGCATCTCCATGTTTCATTCAAAAGAAATGGATTGAAATAGATTAAACCAAGACCCCCCAAAATCACTGTTTGTTTGAATTGCATTTTCTTGATTGAAAAGACTAATAATTAATGAGTGAAAATTAATTGAACAAGGATGTCATGGGTCAGATGAGTGGTCACTGGTCAGTGACTTTCCATCTCTAGACTCTATATCCATATAGCTGTTTATCAGTCTCCAGTTCATCTGACTATCTGTAGTCAAGAAAATCCTTTATTTTGTCTTTGTCTATGTATATTTTTATTAAATTATCTATTTTATCGTTATGATTATTATTATTATTTTTATTATTTACGTGGGTTAAGGTGAATCTGAACAAAAGGCTGGGATAAAGATTTGATCACCTTAATGTCACATGTAAAGTTTTTATTATTATTATTATCATTATTATTATCATTTTGATTCATTATTATGATCATTATCATTATTATCATTATTATCATTATTATTATCATCATCATTATTATTATTATCATTATTATCATTATTATCATTACTATTTTCATTTTTTTTATTATTATTTTTATTATTATTATTATTGTTATTATTATCATTATTATTATTACTATTTATTATTATTATTATTATTATCATTATTATTATTATTATTATTATTATTATTATTATTATTGTTATTATTATTATTATTATTATAATTATTATTATTATTATTATTATTATTATTATTATTATTATTATTATTATTGTTATTATTATTATTATTATTGTTATTATTATTATTATTATTATTATTATTATTATTGTTATTATTATTATTATTATTATTATTATTGTTATTATTGTTATTATTATTATTATCATTATTATTATTATTATTATTATTATTATCATTATTATTATTATTATTTTATTATTATTATTATTATTATTATTATTATTAATATTATTAATATTATTATTGTTATTATTATGATGATGATCATCATCATTAGTTCTGTAGATACTTTCTTTCTGTTTGTCTAATCCCCTAGTTTGCACCTCTAAATTCATGACGCGGGGCAGTCGATTCCGGCTAAAGCTAGATATGATAAAACCGTTTCATGTTAAGCCAATCAAATCCCACGTTCAAAATATGTAAGCGGGAAAAACAAGATGGCGGAAGTGGCCTGTGCATCCTGCTCTGAAGAGCAGAAGAACACGCCCCACAAACTCGTTTACACCATCCATAGTTATTCTAGTTGTACAGCAAATTATTCTCCGGAGTAAGTATTCGTCAAATTTATATATCATTATTTTATGCTGATATGTTGAGGTGGCATTATTTGGCGAATAGTGTTGAGCGAAGTGCGCAAAAAGGTGTCGGATTTTTAATGTTGACGTGCCCCATACATTCTTATCTGTGTAAGGTTCAGTAAAACCTAAATAGCTGACATGATACATGTAAACGATGATAGCATTGATAGATCTATGGCTGAGCTGACTTGATTGATGGTGATGGGGAGCCCTATGTCTGCGCACCTAAGGTTTGACCTGAAAATGTACAAGATTTTCTTAAATATTCCTCTAAAGCTAAATTTTATGTTATTCCTGATATTCTAGAGAGTAAGTTTGCAAGCGATCTCTTAAAAATTAGAGCAAGAACAATGCCATTTTTACAAAAAAAAGGGCGGGCGTGTCATTTCAACATGAAGAAAAAAACATTCTCATGATTTTGAGATGGCCGTATCTCAGAAATTCTTTGGCGATTAATTTTCTTGTTGGAACCAGTTTTAGTTAAGAATATTATTATTACTTTCCGTTTGGTATAATTTAAGCTCTCTAACGTTACATCTAAGAGGTTAGTAAGACTAAATGAGAAATCATGGATTGAATCTAGACTAGAGTCTATTTAAATTTTTTTTTTAATGTTAGCGAAAAATGGTCACCCCATCATATGAATGATGTGGAAGTGGATCCTATTACCAAACACTTTTCATTTCAGAAAATTAACCATATACATGTATAGCAAATGAAATATCAAATGAATAGTCTAGATCTATAGATCTGTCAAACTTACATAATGAATGCTTAAAGTTTAAACTAGTTAAAGTCCTACAGACATGACAGAAAAAGAAGTTGGTGGAATTTGAAAAAGACAACTTAGATTTAATACGATATTCCCTTCCGAGCAAACCCCTTCCACAAACGATGTGGCATTTTGGTCCCTTGAAAAAGGAATTGTATTACCGAATGTGCACCCCCTACGGTAAAAAGACATGCAACCTACCCCAGTTTACAGACACACTCTTTGTTATTAGTCGTAGTTTCAGCAGGTCAATCGCACATTCGACACGAATATGCTTTAAAGGCCAAGTCCACACTAATATCAAGTTGATTTGAATAGAGTAAAATTAAACAAGCATAACAGTGAAAATTTTATTGAAATCGGATGTACATGTAAAATAGGAAAGTTACAGCATTTTGAAGTTTTGCATTATTTCTTGAAACAGTGATATGCATAACATGGGCGGTATGCAAATGAGTGAACCGATGATGTCACACACTCACTTTTCCTCATGTATTTTATTATATGAATTATGAAATATATATTTCAATTTTTTGCTTCAATAATGTTAAACATGGTTTGACTCCTTAATATGGAACATGTAAAATCATCATTATTGTAACTTATTTTGATACAAGGGAGAGATTCTTTATGATCACATCCATAAAAATTGAAATATTTGAAATTTCATATAGTGAAATACATAAGGAAAAGTGAGTGTGTGACATCATCGGTTCACTCATTTGCATACTGCCCATGTTATGCATATCACTGTTTCATGAAATAATGCAAAACTTCAAAATGCCGTAACTTTCTTATTTTACATCCTATTTCAATGAAATTTTCACGGTTATGCTTGTTTAATTTTACTCTATTTATTCAAATCAACTTGATATTAGTGTGGACTAGGCCTTGGGTTGCCAATATATAAACAACGTACTGTACTGCAGTATTATCACTCTCTCACTCACTCATTAACATAAGACTGGAACGGATTAATTAGTCGTTAGGTCGTTGAAATCAGCATTTTTTAGGGTTTAGTTTCATTTAAAATAGAGATATTTTTTAGAATAAGGGATTTTTCAATCAATTATTTAATCGTTTTCATGGTTTCAGGTGGCCTCATTTTATGATTTTCTGCCCTGTGTTCTCCGTGTCAAATAGTGTGGAGAACATACACGTAATCCCACGCATATGAAAGCCATCTTAGGTGCTTAACCCTTTCAAGACAATTAACCACATTTTGTGGTTTGGCTCAATAACTTTTGATTCAGAGCTCTAAAAAATACACCAGATGCATGAGTAGAAAGAGAAAAAATTTCTTCACACACTATGTCCATTTTCGTTGCATGTCCATATTGTGTTTGATCTCAGGAATTTTTATAACAAGAATAATCTGTAAAAAACTTAAATTGGCAACATATTGAGAGGTTCAAAATCATTGTTTTTCATCCAAACTGGCAATTTTTTCAACTTTTCGACAAAATTTCTAACCATGTCTATCGTTTCCAAAGACATTACACCTTATTAGAACCATGTGGCACTAAAAGAAAAATATTTTTATTGCCAATTTGAAGAACAAAATGTGATCAATTAAGCTCTTAAATAATTCCTGTCCTGAAAGGGAGGGCAATCCAACCTTGGTAATAAGATGATTTGTGTGAAAGCAGAAAAATAACAAAAACAGGATAGTGAAAGTTTGAAAGAAATCGGACAAGGACTAAGAAAGTTATGGATGTTTGAAAAATGAGATCACTACATCTATGTGAATCTCAAATTGGCAATTTGGTGAGTCAATTGTGACATTTTTGTGGACAACTCTCCCATTTGTCGTACACAAAATTATCATTAATTTGCGATTTTCTTCGAGGCGCTTTTACCCTCGGGGGAGTCGGGGCTGTACTCAAAATATATTGGAGATAGCATATTTTTATAGGTCTTCATGAACGAAAAGATCCTACTGAGTAATGCATTTTGAAAAAGTGACATTTTAGTCATTTTGTGTGTTAGAGCGAATGGGGGAGTTGTCCACAGCTGCATCACAGTGACATTACCTATTCGGCCAATTTGAAATTCCCATAAGCATAGTGATTACAACTTTCAAAAATTCATAACTTTCTTATTGCTTGTCCGATTTTGTTCAAACTTTCACCAATTTGCTTCTCTGATTTTTCCTCTTTCTTTCAAAGCAACTTGCTATTACATGTAAGGTTGGATTTCCCTTTAACTGTGCGTGTTCGGTAAAATACAGTGCTGTTCGGTTATACAATCCATAACTATATACACATGTATATTTTTGTTATTGTCATTATTTTTCAAGGGAAAATCAGTGCAAAGTAACTTTTACATTTTAATTGTGGCAAAGACTTACAATTTCTCAGCTGGGAAAATCCTTATCCATAGAAAATAAATCCAAGTGATGGGTACAAAATGGTCTTGAAGTGTATAGTAAGTATTTATTAAAGTATTTATTGACCATTTCCTGCTGTGAACACCTAGCCCTTGACATGGCTAGACCTACTGGTCTTACAACCCATGTACTCATCCATCTCATTAAAAGCTCCAAAACCACATCTTTTTGTGAGAAACTGATTGTTTGACGGATGATGACTGAATTTCCCCAGTTGCTTGCTCAAGTTGGTACTGTAGCAAGGGAAACACCTGTGATAGAAAGGAAAACAAGAGAAAAGATATAAATTTCATGAATTGATGCAACATAGAAAATTTAGAATGCTTATCATCTTTAACATGGACAATACTTTTGTTTTCATCCATGGTGATTTAAAATAAAAACATGATTGCCCTCATTTTTTTGTGCAAAATCGTCATGTGAAATCAATATCCTTTGAGTCAAATAATTCAATCTTTTTCTGCAGTGATAGATATGATTAATTTCAGGATACATATTTTTAGAACGTTTCAGAAAATGGCAAATTTTGTAATAACAAAAAGCCCAATCATTTGATTCTCTGCATGTTGGGAAAGACAATAGCCTTAATTTGCCAAGTAAAGAATATGATCTACGATTTCCTGCTCCTCTTCTCTCTCCAGGAGGGTCGGGCCACCTCTTCCCATCTATTTATATTTTTTTGTTAAGAAGTCTTGAAGTGGGGACATTAATAGCCCGCATTTCCTTGCAGCCGCTTGCACGGAATCCCCAGCTTCAATAAGGCCGTTTGGTCGCCAATTTGATTGATGTACAGCAAACTGAACTCATGATCCTTGTACACAATGCAGCTGCAAGTATAGGTTGAAAAAGCACTTTACTGTTTCAGAAATTTCGAGCAGCAACTTTTGATTTTGACAAGAAAAGAGGGTAGTGTACTTTCTGATTAGTTTGTAACATGTATGCACTAATAAAATGAGATTGCTAATGTTTTTTTGCCTCATTTTGAAGATTCACCCATTGTGATTCTATTTCTGGGGTCTTGCATAGAACCATAAGTGCATGTTGTCATTGTATATGCAGTTAAGTAGGCATCCAGATACCCAACCCAACACTATCACAATCAACCACACACTCAATACTATCATGGGAAAATGATAAAGATATGAATATAAAAGAATGCTCAAGATACAAATTGAATTTATCTGTAATTTTTTTTAAATATGATGTCTCTCTCATATTATACCCCAACGTTTGTTTTTTTTCCTTATTTTGCTCAGAGTATACATTTGTGTCTTTTTGTACTTTGAATTGACATTACTGAAATTTTCAGTAATGGCAAGGGCAGATGTAATGCTCTTCCTCTCCAATGCATGCTCGAGTGGGGCACAGCTTTACGTGAACCCAATGACGGCAGTTGAGATCGCAGAGCTGCCAAGTAGTATGGATTTCCCGTATTTCGTACGGAAATCAAGTTAAAATACGGGAGTACGGTTTTTCATGTTGAAATACGGAAATGTACAAAATCAGTTATCTATATAGTCTATGGCCAGTGCGTGCGCCGTGTCAATCATGTATTAGTCTGTGGCATGGCTGGTGCGCACTCCGCGCGCTAACGGGTAGACGTACGTATCGGATATCCGTTCGTATACCAAGTATGTTTACTGTGTGCTTTGCTTATGCTACAACATGATTGTCTACGTGTGGGACTGAAATGTAATCAGTGATCGAACTCTGCTGATATACATGCATTTATTTGCCATGCGGAAAAATACTGATTTTTTTGCCAAAATACTGATTTAGGGGGTTAAGAATACTGAAATTGCAAAATAGAACTTGGCAGCTCTGAGATCGTCGCTCTTGATCATGTTGGGGACCTTGTTTGTGTTTTTCTTAGTTGGCTGGACCAGTTTGGTTCATCTTCTTCCTCTGATTCCCTTTCCACTTCCGCATTGGGAGGGAAGAGGACTCGCTTCGGAGGGTTAGGATGAAGGTGAACTCTAGAAGGTCCTGGTGTGTTCCTTGCATCTAATATTTTGACATTCTGTGTTGATTGTTGGACAATTCTTCCCTCGCCTATCTGCCTTCTCATTTTCGACTCTTACATTCTTCAGGAAGATGTTGTTTCCTGTATCACACACACCAGTAGTTAAGATAGTGTCATGTGATTGGGCATCTTTGGTGGGGCTGGTGTGTGTGTGTGTGTATGTTTGAACTCTCCATCTAAGGAAGTCAGCTGCGGACTTCAGCCTGGGAGTCAGGGCCGTTTTGAGATTGATGGCCTCTTTTGTTTAAATGACAAGGATGGTATCTGGTTACATCAATTCTTTGATCCTGCATACCTTCTCAATGTTAATGATGATCTAGGGATCGAAGGGACAGTCGGTAAGTCATGAATATAATTAGACAAAGTTCTTCACGAATCCACATTTTCCTGCTTTTGTAGTGTTTGATAATCTCTATTTTTGACTTAATTTAACGACTCAATTTGTATCTTTCCATGCAGCAATATTCTGCAAGACAACCCAAATGATCAGTCTTCAAGATGGTCATCTGACAATAACTGTACTCCCCAGGTGAGTTATCTTTTTGCTTCTTTCGTAACATATAAGTACATTTTTAAATGCTAATCCAAGAGATTTATTTCTCAAATACATTAGGCACCTTCAAAGTTTCTTGTGATATTAGCTTCACTGCCTATAGGAAACTCTTAACAAATACCTCAATGAAGTGGCCCACATAGATGAAATAGTGAATCTTAATTATCATTATCATTTATACTTATGCTGTTCCAGGCTTTGGTAAACTTATGGATTTGTGTTAATGCAGAAGTACATTCAGATGCAGTTACATGTACTTGAATCTGACCTGCTAAAGTTTTATCATATTTTGTCTTTGGTTACGTAATGTCCAGTACATCATCCTAAAGCTGGAGACATGCTCCTTGGTGGATAGCATCACCTTTGGAAAGTATGAGAAGACCCATGTGTGTAACCTGAGAAAGTTTGTCATCTATGGAGGCCTCACAGTGGAACACATGGTCGAGTTGGCATCAAGGTAATGATTTATGACTAAGCCCAAAATAACTCCGCCTGGGCCCCGTTTCATGAAACTTGCTTTCACTGATAATTTACAATAACTGTTATAAGCTACTGAAATCCTTGCATCCTATTGGGTGAGAACAAATCTGTCAGTAAAAATCACTGACAAGACACTTGATGAAACGCCCCCCTGGAGTCAATGGAAAATGTGTATTATATAAGAATCAAATTGTATCCAACAAGTGATTGTAGATGTATACTTGAGGTTACTTCACAGTAACAATGCAAATGTTTTTTGTGCCCTATGGTACTGCCGGCATGGCTTAAAATTGACATAGAACCTTCAAAGAATGATATGTTTCTATATTTCGTTAATTATTTTGTGATTGTTTCCCTAGTGGCCTGAAGAATGATAGTGTGAAGGAAAGCTTTTCACTCAAGTATATAGTGAATGGGAATCCAGTGCCTTGTCGTTATATCAAGATTGGTAAGTTGGCAACAAAAAATATTTGGGAATAGATATATTTTTGTAATCCAACTCTGCCAAATTTTTATACGAGGCAGACTTCATGACAGACCTTAATTACTAAAGTATCTAAATGTTATGGACCACTTAAATCCATTATCAAACCCACCTAATATCCACCTTATATAAACATGAGTATCAATTTTGCAAGGTTGTCTGAATAGGTTGCTTTGCTGGCAACCCAAATTAGAAATTAAGCAAGTTCTTTCTTTTGTTAGAATATGAAAATATAATCACAATTTAAGTGAGCAGGAACCCCCTCCCCTTCCTTTTGAAAACAAAATATGGTGAAATGTTGATACTCAGAAATGTACATTGGAACATTAGGTTGGCTCTTCAACAAAGGTTGTGGACATCGTGAATCACCTAATCTATGTGTAAAGTAAAATTGTCATAACTTTATCACTCTATATATTGTAATAATGTCAGAGCTACACGTATGTTACATTTTATCCCTGTATGTTCCAACAGTGCCTCTACAATCATGGGGACCGTGCTTTAGTTACAGCATCTGGTATGTAGAACTGACAGGAATAGATGATCCAGACATTGTACAACCCTGCCTTCTAAGTTATAATGAGGTAGGTTTCATTCTGATATTACATGTACAGCACAGAAAACACAAAGAACTAAACTTCCCTATAAGAGAGCAGCAAAGTAAAACATTTGGCCAAACACCCATTGCTCTTGGCAGATTTTGATAAAGGAAATTTCATAAAACTTGTTATCAGTAACAACTGCCACATTTCTGTGAGAAATTTGCTCTCAGCCAATCAGATGCAAGAATTTCAGTAGCTTATAACAGTTATTTCAACTTGTTATCGATATACAAGTTTTATGAAACGGGGCCATGTTTGTGGTATATTCACAAACTAAATAGAAATACACCTTCAGAGTGTTCCTTTAGTGATGGTCTTTTCAAATGTTTTATATATGATTCAGTAACTTAATAAGTAGTTAAATAATTTGAACATGTGCATGTACATGTCTACAGGTGAGAGCCTGATCAGAATCCTGAATATGAATCCTGAATATAATTGTTCACTGCTTTTCTTCTTTCCCATATAACCAGTATCGAGAAAGCCAAGCCATTAGATTGTGCCTCAAGCACTTCCGTCAGAACAACTACAAAGAAGCCTTCCAGAGTTTGCGGAATCCTGAATATAATTGTTCACTGCTTTTCTTCTTTCCCATATAACCAGTATCGAGAAAGCCAAGCCATTAGATTGTGCCTCAAGCACTTCCGTCAGAACAACTACAAAGAAGCCTTCCAGAGTTTGCAGAAGAGGTCAAAGGTCAAATTAGAGCATCCCTTGCTGACAGAGTTGCATAGTAAACTGGTGAGTGAGTGACATCCAGATCTCATTATGTGTATGATAGGATTGGAGTCAAGACATGGTACACAAATTTGCATTTTAGCATATTAAAATTTACCTTTCGCAAACTGAACCTAATTGACACTACCTGTACCATGAGATCTAAGAGAGTTGACAAATTCTTGTGGACATGCGTCTATGGTACTTTCGATGCTCAACATGATTTGTATCTTTGGACTTCCTGGCTCTATGAACAGGCCCGTGAAATCTCCGCTTTTTTTATTATTCTGCCCGATTTCAATTTCCGCTTTTTTCCTGTGTGCTATTTCCGCTATTTTATTGGTTGTTCATCGCGGGCGTTGCGTGCGGCGCATTCGGTCGAATGAAGGCAAGTCGGGACTTGCATTCAACTTTGTACATGAAGTCAATGCTTCGGCAGGTACGGGGGTTTGGGATTTTCATTTGTTTTTTGCCGACACCATCATACTCGTAGTTTGCGATAAGCAAAAAAACTCGCCACAAAACCGCTGATTTCTTGATTTTTAACGCTTTTTCAGCGAACCTGTTTCTTAGCATTGGACTTAAGCCCCGCGTGCTTTGGAAATATGGCGCCGATTCCACATTTTTGACGGTGGAATTAGGCTTTTTGACGGATTTTTGGAGGTGACTATGGGACTTTCTTGTGGTGAGTGACAATGTCTGTGTGTACGATGATGTGATTTGTGTATGTTGTGGCAATAGAATTTGCTGGCTTGTGGTCATATTGTATGATAATAGGTAGAATCATGGCGGTGGAAACTTTCAGCTTTTTTCCGCTCTTTTTTTGAAACCCCATTCACAGGCCTGTATGAACAATGCTGTAGTGTGCATGAGGCAGTGTGATTCGGCAGAGGTGTTGATACTTCTCCCCCTCCCCAAAACTTATCCCGAAGATAGGTTAACAGACCTGCCAGTCATTAACACCCTTCAACCATTTTCCCTTTTAGGTCAGAGAGGGAGACTTTGAGAGGTGTGAACAGATCATCGACATGGCCTCACAAGATGGCCTCTTCAATGTATATATTGCCAGTCAAGACTACAAGCCCCACTGGAAGCTTATGGCACCCCTCACCGCGGGGGAAGATGAGAGTAGACCTGGCATGAGAGGAGGCCATCAGATGTGTATGGATGTCAATACAGGTAGACACAGTATATGTTATTTGGGTCAGGGGCAGATCCAGGATTTTGTTTGAAATTGATTAAAAAAATAGTAAAAAAAGTAAAGGGGGGGGGGGGGCACTATTTAAAAAAATGAAGGGATATCACATTTCCAGGTGCCCTTTGGATCAAAAATTCAAAAAGGGGGAGGGAGGCACATTTTGTTTAGTTGTGTACTTAGATATGCAAAATGGCTTTTAAAAGGGGGAAGGAATGGGCTGGCCATACCCCCCCCCCCCAACCCCCACCCCCTCAGTTAGCCAGTGATTTGGGTTTAGGTACTTGTAGCTGAGCATTTAGTTGTTTCATTAAAGATTAATGTTATTAATGCAGACAAAGTGCACTGAGAATATACTTTCTATAGATTTTTGTTAATATTGGTCATTTCATGATTTTGTGAGTTTATGATTACTTCAGTAAGGATGTTGCGGTAATCACAATAGTAAAGTCCTCTAAAAAATTGAGAAAAGAAGAGAACGGAAGCTATTATCATCTTCTATTTGTAAGTACTAGTAAGACTGATACCAATCTATACCTACTGCATTTCCTGTGCTTAATTCAGTCGCACAATTGACACAAAATGCCAATTGGTCTTGTAAAATACTTTTTATCAATTGTTGCTTGCAGAGATGATCTATTTATTTGGTGGCTGGGATGGCACCACTGATCTGGCTGATTTCTGGGTCTTCAGCGTCCAGGACAATGAATGGACATGTCTTTCCAAAAACACTGAAGAAGAGGTATGCCTGCAAAGATATCATTTCCCTACCTATACCCTCTTGCACATTAAAAAAAAAAAAAAAATCTTTGTCAGGATGATGTTAAAGGTCAGTGAACTCTCTTCCTGTGTATTGACTGTAGAAGGTCTTTATGAAACATAAAATCTTGTATTCATAAAGCAGGACTGAGTTGAACTTGGTTTACATTTTTCTGTTGATTTATGCTTCAAGTGTCAAGCTCTTTATTCCGTACAAATTACTGTAATTTCATATGATGATTTCTGTTTGTTCATTTAGTTTAATTGCGGAATTATGGTCATTTTCACGGGAGGAAGAGGTTGACACTTAGGGCTCCATAAATCAGTAGACTTACTTTAATAGTATGGGTTTAAATCTGAACTAAAGTTACACGAACCAATATTGTTTTTAAGGAACTGCCAGTTTTAAGCTCTGTATCTTGTAGTTAGTACCAGTTATCATAATTCTCATTACTAAATCTAAGGCTACACATGTTACTATTTTCTTTTACTGTGATGCAGCTATGTCATCTGTGTCTGTGTTACCAAATTACTTGAAATGAACTCTCAAATTTGTTTTTCTGAGTCTAGGTTAACTTTTTTATTTCATGTTTTTTATTCTTTTTTTTTTTTTCCAGGGTGGTCCCTCAGCAAGGTCATGTCACAAGATGTGTATTGACCCGAGCAGACATCAAATCTTTATCCTCGGCAGGTACATGGACCAGACCATGCGCAATACCACACCACTTAAGGTGAGCCTTCGGTGATCAGCATAATGGCTCATTCGCATATGCTGTGGTAAACTGCTGCGAAAATCACAGTGGCTATTGTGTATTAAATGATGGCAAGTGTAGATGCATGAAGCAACCAAGGTCCTACAGTTACTCACTTAACTGTTTGTTATAAGATACAGAAATGTTAAGAAAAAAATTTTGGAGGTGGTTTACCGCGGCATAATTGAACGAGCCTTAATAGGGTAGATTTAAACCTCACTAACTTAATGATGTCATCAACCACTTTGAAAGACCACTGTGGCAAATTAAAGAAAATTTCTGTTTTAAACGAATGGCAGATGGAGGTAAAAACTGGTAGCTGCGTGCAATGAAATTGTCATATCAATACTGCTTGTCCATCTTTATGTCGGACAAAAGGGTGGTAGCCTATTTGTGTGTTATTTGGCTCATTTTTCAAATTTGAATTACTTGTAGATGGGCAGAGACACAAGTTATGTAAGAATATTACAGTGTGTCTTGTAAAGTCCAACCATGCTTTAGCGACCACCTGTATAGAAAGACCATCTTTTTGTTAAGACCTCATTTTGTGTTTCCATTGAAAAATGTATTAAGGAACCTGTACTGAGATCACTTGCCTATTAAGACCGCTTATCTTGTCTCCCTCGAGTGATCTTTATATACAGGTTTAACTGTATTTGAAACTGAATTCTTTCCTTGACCTGTTGTGTTTCCCATGCAGAGTGATTTCTATGTGTACGACATTGCATCGGGTAAGTGGACCTTGATATGTGACGACACAGGAGCGGAGGGTGGTCCTAGGCTAATCTTTGATCATCAGATGTGCATGGATTCGGAGAAGTCTTCCATCTATGTCTTTGGAGGGAGGGTTCTAACAAGGTAGTTTCTTTTTTTATAATTTTTCAGTGTATAGCCTCATTCAAATAATGCTGCGGTTTAACAAAGGTTTTTTTTTTTTTTTTAAGTGTAATGCCTTCCACATTTGTGTGAAAGAACCTTTAATCTAGAGGTTAATGCTGAAGATGCAGTTTAAACATATCCTGAACAAAGACAACTAACCAGTGGAGAATCAAATCTCGTCCTGTACTTGTTATTATGTGGTATCCAAAGTAGAAGAATTGTTGATTTAGAAAATTTCCTTTTTTTTAATTTCAATTTAGAAAATCGATTAAAAAAAAAAAGCACATACTTATAACAAATTTTCTTATTACTTTTCCTATTTCTTTCTTTCTTCCTGATATTTGAATCACCTATTCCATGTTTTTTGAGCTACTGTTTTAGATAGAAGAAGAAATTAAGTGGTTGCAACAAGCACTATCTGTGCAAAGATGAATTATGATCTTTGAATTTGTTGTGTGAAGGTTGGCAAATGCATGCTTTCTTTGATTAATAGTGATGCTTCTTTACTTGCTATATGGTGTACTTGATGTTCTTCAATTCCTATCAGGGAAAGAGAGTAAGGGATGTTTTTATTTTGTTTTTACTTTTTTGCTATTCAGTTCTTCCTCGTCGGAGGAGCGTCCAAGCGAGGGTTCTTTCAGTGGTCTCTACCTCTACCATATACCTACTAACACATGGCAGCTGAAGAGACCAGATTACAGTGCTCACCATCACCACCATCATCATCATCATCTTCATCTACATGACATGAAACGCAATATGAAAGACATCAAGTCCAGGACGGGACATTCTATGCTCTTCCAACCAGTGAGTTTCAAAGTCAGAGCTGTAGCAGAGAACAGGCTTTTAGCCAGGGGTGTCTGGGTTGCCAAAAGATGCTGATTTCTTGTGGAAGACTCCCTATAATCTTTTTTAAATCCACATCATTTAATGGATAACCTTTTTTTCAAAGGACAGCCAATTTTGAAATCCTGGCTGAAAAAAAAAGCCCAGCTGAGAATTCACATTGTTTATTATCATAATTGTTTGCAATTTTAATCAATTTTAGTCAAAAGTTTATGACTATCCAAGTAGGATCAATGCACAGCTTTAAAATATCTCCTCATGCCGATGATATGCTAGAGATGTGGAGTTCCGAGATTGAGACAAGGAGTAAAAAATCGTGGTTGAATTCATTTGGCATAAAGTCCCAGAGTTGAGGCTGAGACATAGAAAACCTTTGATCAGTAACAGCAACATTACTGATTTGTGCATGTGCTATTGTGCCAATGCAAGATTTTTTTCGGGGGATTCCACCAGGCACGTGGCAAGTCCTCAGTTTTGGGGTACTGTATCACTGAAATAAAATGAAATTACAAAAATGGAATAGAAATTGTGATGTTTTGTTGTTGTTGTTTTGTTTGATTTCTTGGGGGTGGGGGGAGGGGTCATTCGCTCTAATCCCCACACCTCTAGTCTGTATGGCTCGGCTTATATCATCTTCTCTTTCTTCTTTTCATCATCACTTTGTATGCTAATCCATGATTTTTTTTATTTTATAGACCCAAAGTCATAACTATCACACCTTTTTCAAAATGTTCTTTTATATCTTAGGAATCTAGGAAACTGTTTGTTTTTGCTGGGCAAAGGGGAAAGGAATATCTCAGTGATTTCTTCACATATAATATAGACACAGAGGAAATATCTGTGATACCTAAAGGAGGAAACATGGGACATCCAAGTGGAGGTAAATTAACATTTATACTTATTTCAGTTCCCTCTGTAATTCTAGACATGTACTGTAGTTATCTAACTCAGCTATTCGATGGCCATTGATTACTATTCCTTCCAGTTTTGAACAGAAATTTTGAAGAAATTTCATTTAGGATGAGAAACATAAAATTTCAATTTTGAATTCTTTTAGTTATCTAGTTTTACAGTTGGAATTAAACTACGATGTCTTTAGATAATGCTAATGAAAGAAATTCCCTATTTGCCAACAATCCTTCTGTCAATGCCTGCCTTATCTTTCTAGATATTGATCACTTTATATTCAACATTTAAAATTTGCTGCAAAAATGATCATGCTGTTTGAGGTGCATTCCAGTGAAAGTCCCCTCTTGCCATTCTAATAGCTGCTTTGTATGCTACTTGCTGTTCCATTTGCTTGATACTTCTGAGCCCTGTCATATAACAATTGTAATTGATTCTAATCGATTGTAACTCTGTACTGAAGAGATGGGATTTTGCAAGTTTGTGATCTTGGAGAACTTGCGATCAATCTGGATAAATCACAACTCTTTATAAGACAGGGCCCAAAGTTAACATTTCAAACAAATTGTTTGAATGAATTGCTCATTCCATACATGTACATGTATTGTAATAACTGGATATCAAAATAACACGTTTTTAAAATTGTCCTTGTGTGTTTGAAAAAGTATATTTTAGGTGAGTGATCACCTTGCACAATTGTTGAGACTACAAATATGCTAATATCTTCTAATGATAATTAAGATCGATTGTCTTTTTCATCACTGATTTTCTCTCAGTGCCTGTGGCTGGTTTCACTCAGAGGGCAACAATAGATCCTGAATTGGATGAAATCCATGTATTATCTGTAAGTAATCTATCATTGGATGTTTCGTTTATAGTCTCAACATATATTCACTGTGACTTATTTCAGATATCACTATTTCACATGTAAAGTCTTTTACTGCAGAGAAAATAATCAAATATACCTTACACTGAGAGGCTCCAGTTGAAATATGGATTCTCTGAGGTGATTGGCATAGCACTATTTTCTGAGGGGCGCAACCCTGAAGAAAATATTAACTATGCCAGTCACCAAAGAATCCATAATTTCAACTGATGCCTCGAAAAGAGTGTATGGCATATTTGATTTATATCCTACAAGAGTAAGCCCAGATAGATACAAAAATAAACACGAAATGTAGAATCAGAGTAGACATACATACACTTTAGCATGTCGCACACAAACATTATCGCGATACATCGTCACGATATCAATAGCTTCAAAATATCCAGAATAACTAAAAAAGTGATGTCAAAATATTGGTATAGCGAAAAATATACGGAGGTATGACGTCACGCGATATCCATTTTCCTTCATGGTGAAAGCATTTTATGTCACATGATATATTCCTGGCCAATCCTTGCAGGAGAATTTTTTGATGTAGGATATAAAAATGGATATTCTGTACTTGCCCAACTAAAAAATTCCTTCTTTTTTTTATTATTATGTTTCTGTATAGGGTCTGAGTAAAGACAAAGATAAAGAGGATACTATGAAGAATTCATTTTGGGTATACTACATCAAACAGGAAAGATGGTAAGTTGTTTTTTTTTTTGAATATATGAGCAGTGTATATCTCTTTATGATTTGAAGTTACAAATATAAGTTTTTATTAGAATCCAAACAGATGGCTATTAAACACAAACAAACAAATAAACAGTGGGGGACTAGCCCTATAATTAGCGAGCGATTGTCCATTGAGTTGACCCCCTTTGACCTCGCCAGTTCTTGCATTTTCCCACGATTTACGTAAAATTGTTTACAAATGTACAATTTTGTAAACATAAAGTTCGAAAAATGATTAAATATAGATGTATCTTTGACAACAATACTGCAAAATCAAAGCTCGACCAACGGAAAATATGAAATTTTAGCGATATTTCTTCGGTTACAAACAAAAAATTTTACCTGTTAAACTTTTCCTAAAATTCCTCATTTCGGCTAGATTCGCAAGAAAATCACTGTCATGAATCATTTCATTGTACATTTTTCTACAATCGTATGGTATTTACTTGAGGTGAATTTTCCGCATAGAGTTGTGTCAGAAAAAAAGGATCTCGGTGTCAGATCGCCGAGGCTGACATAACAGAAAAATATTACAACCTCGTCCCATGCGTTGAAATCTGTGTAGGGCTGAGCTCTGTGCGCGAGTGCTGACCGTGCTCCATGGACCATGCGCATGCGCAATCTATGAATGAGCTGACTACGGCTGACTCATGAATATCGTATGTGCAGATCGTGAATTTGGCATCACTGCGCATAATTTGCTGCTCTAAATTGCTGCAAGATATCGTGTGAAAAAGATGTAGTATCTCTGCAAAGAAAGAAGTCGCATCAGCGAAACTTTGTCTAAATAAGGAATATACACCCCCGAATAAGGAAATGAAGTTTCATGAATATTTATGCAGGGGTAGACTTGTGTCAGAAAAAAATAGACACATAGTTTTTTGACGTTTTCATTTCAAAATGTTGCTATAACTTGACAAAACAGTCATCATATTTCAGGATTTTTTCAGACAATCATTTATAACTACAAATTAGTTCATGTGGGAAGTTTTAGCTCATAAATCGCCAAAATAGAGGCGTAAATTAAAGTTCCTTGTTTTGACATTGTGATGACCGCACGCATGCACTGTAAACAAACAAAACAAGCAGACAGAAAGTATGCAAAGGGTCTGCAATCTGTTGTTAAAGCCTAAAGCATGAAATATATTTTTCCTTCTTTTATTATATAATAGAGGCATAGCTGTAAATCACAGTAATAAATGAAAGAAAATTTAGTTGTATTGGTCCTTGAAAAGGCATTTATTTTAGGGCAGACTTTGTCCTATACTTACCAGGTTTCTGGGTTTTGTACATGGATTAATATACTAGTTTTATTAACACCACTTGCACTATTCACACCAATCACTTGAACAGTGAAAATAATCAGAATTAAGTGAGAATGACCATGTTCATGTTCGATCAATGTTTAATGGCTTCCATTTTCTGACTGGGCAATATAACACCATGCTCATATACGGAACACATGCACTAAAATGTAAGTAAGCTTCTGCCTGTGTCTGACTTTTTATTAAAATTAGGCACTTTCCTCTCTTTTTGAACATTTTGAGGCAGTTCATGCACAGAATTTACAAAACACTAGATTTCATTCATGTACAAGCAAGTCATTATGTCCATTCTGTAATGTCACCAGGTCTTGTGTGTATAAGAATGAAAACAACGACCAACAGTACTGGAAGCAGCAACAGCATGTAGAGCCTTGTCCCCGATACGCTCACCAACTGGTCTACGACCATATCCACAAGAGACATTATTTGTTTGGTGGTAACCCAGGCAACCATAACAGGCAGCGCCCCCGCTTGGATGACTTCTGGTCATTAGAGGTGAATAAAAAAGGGTGATCATATCATCATAAATGGCTGTATCTTTACAGTGGACATATTACAGAAGGGCAATTCCGTGCACTGTGTCCCATATGATATATGTCCTTTATCAATTTCTTTCATGCGGAAATGAAAAATCTCTTCATATGACCATGGACTAGTACTTATGATACCAGAAAGAGCCATTAGTCAATCAATAGTCATATCAAAGAGTTTTCATATCTGGATTAAATTAATGGATAAAAGAGGTAAGTCGTATGGGACACATCTCAAGGAATCGCCCAGAAGTTGATGATGTATGTTCCATGCCGCAGACATTTAACACACTACAATTCAATCTTTTAGATCATGAAAAAAAAATTATGTTATAAATGCAGTTTCAAATCAGTTCCATTAAAATCTACACCGCACAGTGAGATGGTTCGTGCTCTTGTAAAAACTTACGTATACCTTTACAAAAAATATTGAATATAAAAAGGTTACTCAGGGCAATTTATTTATAACACTTGTAGTGTAACTGAAATGTTCATTTTACAAAGTGAAGTCCTTGGCAAATAAAAAAAAATGTATAAATGCATTTATTAATTTATTTTTTAAATATAGCTTTGTAGACCGAGCAAGGAAGAGTTGGTACGACGGTGTAAGTACCTGATAAGACGTCATAGCTTCCAGGAAACAGCCATGGTGAACCCTATGATGGCCCTGTCTTACCTTCAGAGAGACTTGGCAGAGATGGTCAATCATGCCGATCCTGAAGAAACCAAAGAGGTCAGCATTGTAACCTACTTAACCTGACCACCCTAAGCCCATTAGATATGAGCCCCCCCCCCCCCCCAATACCCAGTTTATTGCCCTTGTTCATTGTTGTTTGATTCTGAATGCTAAAACTGAAACGGTTTGCATGAGCAGAAAGAGCAGTATCACTGTACAGTTTAAGGTCTATTTTGTCTTTTTGCAGAGAGTACTTTGACATGTGATTATGTTTCTACGCACATGATAATCATACATACATACAATGTTGGGAAATGCAAAATCAGGATCTTGAGGGGCAGTGTTGTCTAAACAAAAACATAGGCAATAGGGGGGAGGGTAGGAATTGTACTATGTGTATCTCTTTTGAGTTGTATCTACAAATTCGGGTTACATATTAAAAGAGGTTAAGTTAATTTTTTGGTTGGTTGTATGTAACAAGGGGTTAATGAGATGTGAATTCTTGTATTTTCTTCTTTTTTTTTTGTGGTTTAATTACAGTTCCAGCTGCTGGCATCCAGACTATTCAGCCCAGGTCTGGAGGTACCAGAACATCTCCTGATGGGTCAGTGCACTGAAGATGCACCTCCTTTCTATGCCAGTAGAACACAGGTGAGTTTTGTTTTAGGTGATTCTATAAATTAAATGAATAGTTAATTTATTTTCCTTCGAAATATTTACATACTGTACACAATTTTTATAAGTAGGGTTTGTTTATTTTGTACTTGTAGTAAAATCATTGCAAACAGATAGATTTTGTGATGCTTTATGAAAAATTATTATCACAATAATATATTATGGTTGCCTTTGGATTTGTTTACTCATTTATAGTTTGAAGAACTACAGTTATTATTGGTATTAAAGTATGTGTATTTTCCCTTTTCCCCTTCCCTTACTTCTGTTTCAGCTGTATGATACATTAGTCAGCTTCTTCCCTGTGGACATGTCACAACCACGAGACAACCTCATTGACTGTATACTGTGATCATGTACTTTGATCCATACCTCAGCCGTGTGACCTTTGAACCAGAGCTGACGTTTGACGGAGTAACTTCACCCTTGATTCAGTAATATTAAGGAATGTGTCCCTGGCTTCAGAGATGCAATCTTGAATCCAGGAATTTGATCCTTGATCCTGAGATGGCACCTTGTCTTTGATCTGGTGATGTCTTCTGTATGCCTTTACAGTGATGGAGTTGGTTAGGGGGCACAACAAACCCTTGACACCCCCACCCCCTTTGAAACCCAATTAGCATATCTTGAATACACAACAACAAAAATTTGCCACCTTTGTTTTTCAGCATTGTGTGCCCCCCCCCCCCTCCCTTTTTACAAAATCTTGCAGCCGCCCTTCATCTGGAAACCATTCGAGGACATTTCTCAGGTGGCAAACTCTTCCAAACCTTGATATTGATGAGCAAGTATAGTGAATGACTTGCTTGGTGTCCACTGTCCAGACACAGAGCCATACTGAGGTCAAACTATTTATTGTTCAAGGAACTCCACTACAGCATCAAGTTGGCTCAAGTAATAGCATAATGATGAGAGAATCAGATCAGTGAAATTTTAAGGTAATTCCGATAGAGGATAAGAAAGTGATGAACTTTTGAAGGTGTGTACAATCAGGCACAGATTAGCAACTGGATATCAGGGTGGACTTCCCCCTTAACTGTACACCTGTGAAAACGATATTTAAAGTACAAAAGATACCTATGTTTATTCTTTCTACTTCACCATGAAGCACTATTTCTAGCTTCTTTCCAATAAATATAGTCCAGATTTTGAAATTTGGGATTTGAAAGAGTAGATTGATTCGATGAAATTTTGATGCAATTATATTTACTAGTTGATTAGTTGATTCTTCTTTGATTTCACCAGATATATCACTTGCATGAAATTTACTACGTTGCTTATTCATATACTTTAATGGTGGGCTGCAGATGATGTAGATGGTATAAATGTATGAACTGAAATTGCCGTTTACCTCAAGAAGTATACTCAATTTCTCTACTTTTCCCTACTTTTAATTGTACTGCCAAGAATAGGTATAATTACGATTGTACTGTACTGTGGAGAGTGGCAAAGATTTATTAATGGTGTCCCTGTTGCAGCTACGATTCATAAGTGTGGGACAAGTTGATCCATTGACTCAGGATTCGTCCACTAGACCCTGACACCATCTCAATTGCGATTTGTAACAACAATTTTAAGCAGGCCAGAACGACTGGTATATACAATAGAAGTTCATTAATGCATATCTTGGCATGCAATTACATCAGTAAAAAAAAAGTCTTCTTAATAGTAGAATGAAAGTGAACACACCAGTCAATTTTTTGTTTCTCCAACTGCAGATGTTTATATGTATACTGCCCAAGTCTTATGCATAATTTCAATTTTTTTTTATTTTTGTTGTTTGATCTATTGAGAAAGATGAGCCATTAAACCTTTTCACTTCTCTTCTTCTTCTTCTACTCCCCACTTTGGCTCATGCCTCTTATACATACATGTTAACTAGTGTGCAAAAGTACCATTGTTTTTATTTTTAAAGTATTATGTAGCAGCACTAGCACCTTTCCAGCATTACCACAAAATTTATGTAAACTAATAAGATTTATTTTTGTATGTACTTCAACCCTTGCCATTTATGTGATGAGGTAATCTTTGCTTTCTGTCAAAATGGGATTCTTCAGTTTGAGAGAAGTGATTTTAACACTAATTTGTGTTATTGAATTTGTGGCCATGTTGGTCTTTGCATATGACCTATACATGTAGTAACAACTGTTTAATATGCAATTCAGAGGACATTTTAAATTCATGCTGCATTTCCATCTTATCGCAAATCTCTAGTCAATTTCACCCTTCTCTTTCCTCCCCCCCCCCCCCCCCCCCCCCATTTAATTCGATAGATCAATAATTGTGACGATTTGAAATCGTCTTCTATAGAAAGGCAGAAAGTACAGTGGTACCTCGTTATAAAGAACAAACTCTTGTAATAACAAGTTAACTTTCCTGGTCCCAAGAGTTTGTTATAACGAGGTCGAGGTTCCAATGTATTAACTCGCTGCCTACCAGAACAGGGCAGTTCCTGTACCAAGCCTATGGCAATGAGGGAATTTAGTAGTCAACGGGTGAAGAGAAGCGTTACTGCGAAAACCTCCTTTGAGATACATTCTTACCTTTGTGATGTCAGGAAATATTTACTTATTTATTCACTGATGATCAATAATTTAGAATCGCTTTCAGACAGGTTCTCTCAGGATACAGTCATATTATTTACCAGGGCCCCCCTGTTTCATAAAACTTGTTATCAATAACAACTGCCACATTCCTATGATAAAATTTGCTCACAGCCTATCCACTGCGACGATTTCAGTAGCTTAATACATGTATAACAATTATCATAGCTTGTTATCGATAACAAGTTTTATGAAACAGGGGCCGGAACTTGTGATTAGCTTAAAATGAGGGAATGAGTATCGTGCAAACAGAAGAGAATAATGTTGGATTTCCAGTTGTATCGACTCTTGTTGATTTGTTAATGATTACCTATTTAACTTGCAAAGTGCATGATGTAATGTATAAGAAAAGCCAAATCAATATCATTTTATCAGTTTTTAGCTGGATAGTTGTACTTTTGCCTATTTTGAGAATGTCAGTCTTTGTGAAATTTTGCTGCATGTTAACAAGTTTTACAGACGATATTTATGTATCATTTGCAGTTAAATGACGTAACTTTTCAAGAAGTAGATCAGAAAAGCATAAGTCAGGAGAAATTTTTTTTTTATGAAATCTCATTTATGTTATGCACAAAATGTGTTATATTTTTAATGGGGAGAGTGTGTTTGGAGTATTTATCGCCAAAACCTTGGATTGTTGATTTTCATATGTTGGTGATGATAGTGATGAACAAATGTATGGCAATTTTAGTGAGGATGAGGCTACATACAGAAGGTGGAAACAAATAAAAAGAGCAGTACTGGTAATTTATCACAAAATAACTTTCGTATTGTAATTATTGTAACATGCACCAAGAATGAGGAAAGAAATATAAATTATATGTACATGATGTAATACTTGTGGGTTGTTTCACTTTCCATTATGTAAAATGACTGCAAGCAAAAACACGTTCATCATAACACAGGACTTATCTTACAAGCACCATCTTTATTGGAAAAACTTAATGTTAAAATCCTGTTTCCATGACAGAAGATCAATTAATTCATCACATGCAAAAGCAGCGAAACAAGATGAATGCGACTGCGTCTCCTATATGCCTCCGCCTAAATTCAGTTGATGGCTCAAAGCCTCAAACTATTCTTGAAATCTTGTGATAACCAGAATAAAAAGCCTCTAATTACATGTTAAATGACCTCTCTGACATTTGACCTTACACCTCATAACCCAAAAGTCTGATCACTTTATCTCCTAGTCATGAATACAAAATAGTTGAGATATGGTGATAACAAAGGTAAAAAAACATTAATTTCACATACACCTGTATAATGATCTCTATGACCTGTCACCTTTGACCTACGTGAACAGAAATCTAATCAGTTCGTCTCATTATGGTGATGCATACTAGTTCCAATTTTCTAGTTAATGGATCAAATCGTTTTTGAGATATCACGTTAAGGCTAAAACCTGCATTTTCAGAATTGACCTCTATGACCTTTGACCTTGTATCCCAAAATCTAACCAGATCATCTTTCTATGCTGATACATACTAGCACTGAGTTTGGAGTTCATACCTCAAATGGTTCTAGTTATCGCTAGAACGAAGCTAACACCTGAAATATCAGAAATTGGCCTCTGTGACCTTGACCTTTGACCTACCTACCCCAAAATCTGATCAGATCGTCTTCCTATGGCGATACATACTAGCACTAAATTTGAAGTTCATACCTCAAATGGTTCTTGAGTTATCGCTAGAACGAGCTTAACACCTGAAATTTCAGAAAAATTGGCCTCTGTGACCTTGACCTTTGACCTATGTACCCCAAAATCTAATCAGATGGTCTTCCTATGGTGATACATACTAGCACTAAGTTTGAAGTTCATACCTCAAATGGTTCTTGAGTTATTGCTAGAACGATCCCAACACCTGAAATTTCAGAAAAATTGGCCTCTGAACTACGTACCCCAAAATCTAATCAGATCGTCTTCCTATGGTGATACATACTAACACCAAGTTTGAAGTTCATATCTCATGTGGTTCTTGAGTTATCGCTCGAACAAGAAAGCGGGACGGACGGACAGACAGACAACCCGAAAACAAAATGCCTCTGGCACCACCTTCGGTGGGCGGAGGCATAAAAATGGTCATGCATTGCAGTTTCTATCCCACATGGGTATTAAGATTACCAAAAAAAAACCACCAAACTTTACTTCATGTTATTACTTCAAATACATGTATAGCACCAGATTTGTTGAAAGCACATTCAGGAAGAATATATGAACAATTTTCATGCTTTCAACCATTTCCATCTTACACTGTTATGCATTTATATAAAGAATACAGAACATTCACTTTTGTTTTGTTCCTTGCATTACTACACATATGGCAGCGGGTTTTGAAAGCACATTCAGGAGGAAGATAATGAACAGTAACAAAGTAAACAAATTTAAACACAACTTTGAAAACTATTCCAAAGTATATGTATGTAAATATACATAAATATAAACAGAGGTATGATGCAGATGAAAGTGATTTGAAAATCCAAACTTTATACACAATACAGTATACACGTATTGGCCAGTCCCATTGGCATCCTGCATGGCATTGTGTAAACATTACCCTGTATTTTAATATTAAAATAGAGCTTCAAAATACATGTAATAGACAATAAGGCACAGCATTGAGCATTCTAGCCTAAGAAATATATAAACACACACTTGACAAATGTTAGTAGTTTTCTGGTTTTATCAAAATCCAACTAACTTTTCACACAAAACTGGGCAGAAAGCAATACTGATTGAACTTTAAAATATTATTGCAACAAGAGAATGGCATCACACCCAAAATGTTAGCACTGCAATATGCTTGTACACTTGTCATTATTCTTAGTGTTAAAAATGATACATAATACAAGAACTGTCACATTTTTTCAAAGATGTTAATAGACTATCAGTATAGCCACAATCAGGGTGCAACTTTCTACCTACAAGCGTTACGCATCTCTCCTGAAAACACAAAATTATTTAATTAAATGTCTTGTGGCCTGAAATGTTGGACCATATGAGTTCTTCATCTCGCAGCAACTTTTGTTTGAATTTCATGTGTGTTGGGTGTGTGAGGATGGTAATAGAGGGCCAAAAATACCACTTTTTGGCTGTTACACATTTGCACTTTGAAAAACTGTCTTTTTTCATATGTTGTTACCATGAAATTACACAACATATGCCACATCTGTTCATGCCATCTTATAGTCTTTTTTATCTCCACTCGGTATTTTTTTACGGCTTGAGAATTGACCCCAGAATTGCGATACAGTGGTTATTTCTGTGAAAAGAGACAAGTGTAACACTTTTTTGAAAAACAGCTATGTGCATAATTTTGCCTCTATAATTCATATATATTAACATTATATTAATTGGTAATTGGTTATATTTTCTTAGTAACATATTGTCCTATCATCAGAAACAAATAATCAAACATAGATATGAACTTTACAAAAATATATGACCCCATTGCAATCATAAATTGTGTCCGGAATTTCCTGTAGTGTCCGTAACGGTGTCATTCCTGCTACATGAAAATGTTTTCAAAGCTCTTATATGCTTTGCTTTATGTAACTACCCCCGGGGACTAGCTGTGGTATAATAATATTCCGCTAAGCATAACAGTTTTTTTTAAACGAATTTAATAAATGCCATTTGTAGTGTCCGTAACACATGTAGTGTCCGTAACACAAGTGTGTAATGTCTAAAAATACAGCTTGATAACTAAATACTACTAATTTGTAATTCAAATTTGATTTTTTACAGTTGCTCTTCTTAATATGTCTCCACATAAATTAAAATTTTTCTCTTTCCCTGGAAGGTCTTCTCCCGGATATGATATTTCGCAAACAAATAAGGTATTTTCCATGAATTTTATTCAAAAAATGAAACAAAACTTGACTTAGGATTAATTTGATATTAATATTTTATTTCAACAGTATCAGTTAGATGTAGTAAAGTATCAAATAAAATGCATCATTGTGTTTTAGTTTCAATGTCAAGGTTAGAAAAGAGTAGGAGCCAGTGTTACGGACACTACAGATCTGTGTTACGGACACTACAGAAGGGATAGTATTATGCCTGCAAGCCAAACTGTACTTCCTTTTCTGGATAACAGTGTTCTGAAATAAATTTTAAGAATGTAAAAGCTGTCTATGACATCAAATATGTATGATGCATGTCTTTTGCATGAGAAAATACATTATTTCAATTAAAGTCTATAACACATGTACATGTATGTACAGTTGGTGAAAGCCAGAAGGGCATTACTGATTAAGTGTTTAAAACCAGAAGGGTGATAACAATGCAAAATGTCTATGACATTAATGCCCTTCTGGTTCTCACTGGACAATATATTGCACAAAAGAAACATCTTTTGAAGTTTCCTATTTCATGAACTGCCGAAACACTGCCCCCAAATGGAAGTTGGCACAAAACACATTGTCAAATGATCACTGTGCCTGTACTAGTATGAGCTGTAGTATATCTGTAACAAGCTACGGACAGTTAGTTAATTTTGACATCATACTACATTTTTATGTACTAAAACAGAATTAATGTCTTGTTGTTATATGCAGCTGGTTTAACGTGTCTCTTTTGTGTCACAGATACCCTGACAATTTGAAGTTTTATCAGTTTGAGATTGTGGTTTATTGGAATTTTAGCCTTTTGTACCCTAGATTACAAGAATTCCTATATAAACTGATCACAGGAATCATCTCTCAAATGTTCTTATTTCAGGAATAGACCAAATAATATTCATAGACCAAAGCTGGCAGAAGAAAAACACATGGTTATCATTTCAAACCATGAAACGGGGTGAATAGGAACAGTTTCGACACATTTTGCCTCACAACATATTCATTACATCGCCAGTGGCAAATGTTTTGGCACCATGAAATGTCTGTTCATGCTACCTTTCTATTGACATGTAAAAGAAATTCCATCAGCATCAGATTTAATTTTTATATGGAATATTGTGACTGCTCCTATTCACCCCGGTGTTGGGTTGAATGGGAACAGAATGGAAAATTATGAAATATATGTTCTTTAAACTGTTACTTGTATACGAATACTTTTAAATTTATTGGGGAAGGGGTTTTTACTAAATGGGTTTTTGAAAAGAGAATGCTTTCAGAAACATCAGAATGCATTATCTAAATTTAAATGACAACTGACGAAGGCCTATCTTTTAAATCATTACAGGCATCAAAACGGTACCGTGTGTTAGTGAAAATGGAATTTGTTTTAATATAGTTTGCATCATGGCTTTAGAGCTGCTTGATTACAGAAATGATATGGGAAAACAGGCATTGCAAATTATTGGCAGTAAACAATAGCTGTTGGGTAATTGGAGGGGAATGAAGGGGAATCAGAAAACTAGTATTTGAATTTTCATACTTTTTATTAAGATAATGGCCCCATGATGTATTTGATGGATAATCCTATTTGGAATGTGTATAGATTGTCTTTAGATTTATTTAATTTAACTTATTGTGTGAAGTAATATTTTCCAAACTATAGCAGATACATGTAGGGTGTTGGGGTTCTTAAGGAGCCTGGAAATGACTGTTCTAAGAATGCCATTGAGTTTTCAGGATTTTCATACCTCGATCTACATTGTACATCTAAAATATCGTGATTACTACATGTATGTCTATGGTACATATGTGATATGTATTTAGATGCTTAAGGTGTGTTTTGGCATCAGAAAGTCTGAATCATAATTGCTTGGTAGTCTGTTCCTATTCACCCCAGTTATTCAGGAAACAAAAAATGTATAAGGAAAATGAAGAAAAAATATATACATGTAAACCCTATTGCCATCAATTTCTTTCAAATGAATTATATGCAAGACCATATTTGTGAGGTCTTGTTGCAAAATCTGATGATTCACTTCAGTAGGTCTGAAGATAAAATTTTGTAAACATATGATATTTCAGAACATCATATCATATTCCACACTGGGGTAAATATTAATTAATTCCCATCATGTAAGTCATTATTGGTCAGCTAGAGGTATGCACTACATAACTCAAATAATTTTGATGAGTTTACATTATAACTTTGAAAATGAAATTACCAAGAATTTTTTTTCCACTTTTGTTCCTATTCACCCCGCTTTAAGGTACTTGATAAATGAATATATGTCAATAACAAAGTGACCTGTAGTGTCCGTAACAGGCTAAAGTCAATTGTAAAGTACTTAATCTTGACATCATATAGCGCAGGATATGCACTAAATTAGAATGAGTGTCTGTTTTCTATATGGACGTAGTGTAAAAGTATGTTTTGGGTACAAAAGTTTAGTAGTATTAACTAATTCTATCAACTTTTAACAATTTGAAGATGCATTTTACTGGGGTTTTTTTCAGCTTTTGTACCTCAGACTGAAAAATTGCAATGAACAGATTTGAAAAGATACTCTCTATTGGATTTAAAATTGTAATTAGGCATCAAGATATGCAGCAACAACAATAATGACAGGAAAAAAGCAAATGGATAACTTATATAATGCACCAATGAATAACATGTATACTATGTAGTGTCCGTAACACCCTACTGGAAATTGTACATAAGTTATTTTGGACAACTTATGATAGTGAACAAGCCTTCCTAGCAAGTTCATTTGTTTTTATGTGTATACAGATGGGACTAAAGTTTGGAATTTGTCTCATTTACCAGTGTTTGGTTGGCTTTTTAAAAAGTTTCAGGTTTTGAAATAACTGGCATTTATGAGATTTGACCTTTCGTTGCCACTGATGTGTATACTTCATCTATTTTATGGACTGAAGTGAGTGCGAATTGTTTTATTTTTCACAAATTGCCATTAAATTCCAAAAAGAAGTGCAAAATATTTTAGTATTAAGGTAAATAATGCTGGAAAATTCCATTTTTGTAGCTTTGCGTAGTGTCCGTAACGCCTACCTCACCCCGTTGTGTTGCTGTTCATAAAATGATAACCAAGATAGTTTCCTTCAGGATATTGCAGGGTGTTAACCCAAGGGTATTCAAGAACAATTTGGGGTTGATGAAACAACTCCATTGCATACTTCATTTTTGGACCCAAGTGCAAATGGTTTTGCACCCTGATTGTGGCTATACCGTATGTATAAACTGTAATGGAATGTATATGTATGTGTACTATGCACATTGATATAAACTGACCCATTCTCTGCCCAAAACTTTTAAGAGATTATTCATGTACGATGATCATTGAAAATTAACAAAACAATGGAAAAATCCTTTGTCCAGTCCTAGGTATCAATCTATTGTTTTCACAACGAATGACACTTAGAAAAGAGAAAGACTTAAAAGGGAAACTTTACTTGTAATTACAGTGGAAACTTGGTATAAAGAAGTCTGATATAACAATATATTTCTAATATAACAAGGAAATATTCTGGTCCCAGCTCTTTGTATTCTATTGTTTTTTTTAAAACCTGATATAACGAGATTCCTGCTATAACAAGGTAATTTTGATGGTCCCAGGGACCTTCTTATACTGAGTTTCCACTGTATACCTATAAGCATATTCATTTTATGATATTGTAAAGGTGATTTTGAGGCATGATGGATAAAAACAGATTCAAAAGTGCTTTATGTCCACTCACATAATTTTATTAATGCAAAGTAATGACCATTAAAAAATGAGATATTTCAGGAAGTAACTAATTCTAAAGATAACTTAAAACTGTTATGAAAAGGCCCTTGAGGTACATGCATCCTAATTTAACGGCACCATGGTTCTTAGTAAAGATGCAGTTTCAGCTTGTTTAGACTGCAGAATGCGTAGAAATATTGCATAGATAATAAATGGCAGCACATGTAGTAGTACCAGACACAAAATGGATACACCACAGTTAATCTTCAACAGACACACTGAAGTTCAATTCTGTCACTTTATATATCATTTACAATCCCAACTTCCTTTGCAAGAGGAAGCGGGTGAACTCCTCGCTTCTCAAGACTTTGGGAACCTTGACCTGCATGGTGGAGCCATGTGACAGCCGAGAGAGGAGCACCCTAAATTCTCTGAAGGTATCAGGTCTAACCAGGATTAGCTGGAGTGGTTTCAGGAGCTCCTTGGCCTGGCAACTGGAGTACGCACTTGATAGGTTACAGAGTGCCTCGTCAATATCTAAAGAAAGCTGTCATAAAAAAAAGATGACATGATTATTCAATATATAATCTTTATTGTCCATAAATCATACATGGAAATTTGTTTAGTTTACATGCATTACAAATATAAATTTGAAAACAGATAAAGAAACATGTAGTGGATATAACAACAACAAAAACAACAAAAACAAAATATCTTTGAGGATTTGTTCTCTGCTTACTACTTGTTCTCCGTTCCTTTCTCCCTCTCACTATACTTCTCATAGTCTTGTTCACCTTACTACATCTATGCATTATTTTCTCTGCCCTTCTCTTTATCCCTCTTGGCTAACTATATATATATATATATATAGATAGATATATATAATGTGATGATGTTGAGTCTACTTTTACCATTCGCTTTGGTTTGGGTGATATAGAACATAGTGGGATGAATTCAAACCAAAGATGACGCAGGATACTCAGGAAATTTAAGCTTTCGTCTTTCGACTTCTTCAGAAATTTATTCTGTCGTAAACAGAAGTGATGCCAAGGTCTTGTTGAATTCCTTGAATTATTCAAGGAATTCAACAAGACCTTGGCATCACTTCTGTTTACGACAGAATAAATTTCTGAAGAAGTCGAAAGACGAAAGCTTAAATTTCCTGAGTATCCTGCGTCATCTTTGGTTTGAATTCATCCCACTAGATAGATATATATATATATATATACATAATTCCTACTTAAGGCGATTTTTTGGCGAAATATTCAACAGAAGGGGGAAGCCGACGTTAAGTCGAATTTTTTGATTCGCCTTAACGTTTTCGGCACTGTTTTTTCCCATTTCCGTAGGGGTAGGAGGCATTCTATCGATATAAAGTAGAGGGCGCCAAATTACTTATATTACTACAAAGTTTTGTTCGGTAGGGAGAACTCATTTTCGTATAATATAACATGGAAAATATATATATATGTATAACTCTTGGGTATCTAACGTCCTATGTCATTTTTTCTTGATTATATCAATAGTTTGGGGATTTACTCAAAATACCTTATCGCACACAAAAGGTAGTTATTATACGATTCTTTTTGCCATAAATGCAAATTGAATCAAATTAAATACACTACCATTTTGAATCCATTAATTGTCTGTAACGTCATTTCGCGCTGATATACGTATATACCATTAAAAAAAATTTAATTCGCCTTTTAGTTGAATCTAGGTGTATATATATATATATATATATATATATATATATATATATATATATATATATATATTGTTTCAGAATCACAATAATCCATAAAAAACAGGGAAATGTAAAACCAGAAACTTTCAGGACATGAAACTTTCATGAACTCTTAATGATGACTGTTTTTGCTATAAGAAAGTTTCATGAAAGGAAAATATTTCACGTTGTGATTGTTCTAATTCTGGTGTTTCTTGGCATGAATCTTTTGTGAATCTTGACCACTCGTAAAATTCACGAAAGTTTCCGGTTTTAGGATAGTTGACACTTGGCTCTTCGAGAATCAGTCTACTTTTGAGAATACAGGCCAAAGTGCCCTATTTTCCCAGACCCATGAAAGTGCCTACCTTTTTAAGTTCAGTACGATCCTCCAAATGACTGACTGTGCCATCCACTTCAGCAATCACTATGTAGCATTCGACTTTTTGATCAACTCCATCTGAAAGCAATGAAACAACACCAAAATATAATACAGTCAAACCAGTATAGAAATACTGCGCAAGAGTGATACAAAAAATGGACTTCATAGGCAGGCAGTCTGTATATATACAGGTTCCCTGTAACACATGTTTCCTGTAACACATGTTTCAATGCAAAACACTTCAAGAGTGATAAAAAATATGTTCTTTATAGACAGGTGGTCATTAAAGTGGTTTAACTGTACTTGACTAACATTATACATGTACATGTACTACATATAACAAACATTGTCTGTCTCCTGTTATTTTGTAAATTACATTTCACATTCATGATTTGTTAGCATTCAAAGCAAAACACACCTATTTACCACCCAGCAAGGTCACACGAAAAATTAATTTCTACCTTTGCATAATCTGTTAAGTCATGTAAGTAAATATTCCGATTTTAAACACAACAAGGTATGTAAATGGATGAGCGGTGGAAAGTTTACAACCGTAGCTGCACATAGATGTTGTGTGGCAGATTCGGGGCGGGGGGTGGGGGCACAACCAACCCGTGCCCCTTTCAAATTTTCAACACAAATGCTACCTGAACAAAATCTGATAACAATATTTTTTTTTGCTTGTCAGAAATTTTACAGTACTGTACCCCCCCCCCCCTCTTTTTACAAAAATCTGGATCCACCCTTATTGGAGGTTATATAAATACAAGTACTTCTTTCCTCTGTATCTTTCTAAGCACTAACCTTGGCATTTTCTCAACAGAGCACTTTCTAGACATGTGAAGTCCACAAGGTGGAAGGCATCATAATTGGCCAGAGTTTGTTGAAGAGCAGCCTTAATGATGATCTCTGGTGTCCTCTCTCCATGGATATCTAATACATCACCAACTCTATATCATATGTAGTAGGGGGAAAGAAAATAAGGTCCAAGAACTTCATTTATACATATACACCGAAAAGTAAAACCAAGATATTTACATTGAATTCCCTTAAAGAGAAATGTAACCCAAGCAAATTCATTTCTTGCATATTCAACCCATAAGTCTATGTTTTCAACTGTTGATTCTATAGGGTAACCAAATATGAAAGGTTTAGAACCAAGGCAATAAAGATAATGAATCTGAACACAACAAAATTTCCTGGAATCCAAATATATCAAATGTTTGCAACTGAAAGATAAGAAATTGCTCATGCACCACTGGCTTAAAAGTTCGGTGGTATGAGAAGAAGTCTTGTAACCTGGGACTTTCATAATCAAAAGTACATGATTGGGCCAAGTATTAGGCATTTATATACCATAAGTTTTCTTTGATAGGACTTGCAGCTGTCAGTCCCCTGGCGAAACCTATTAGCAAATTGGCATATACTTGCTCTGAATACCACAGGTAAAATGAATATTTATAAACCAATGTAATCAATCAATTGCAGATATACCTGTGTCCAAATTCAAGAATGGGTGTCTTGTTGTAGAAACTGGTCACTTTGACAATATCTCCCATCCGATAGCGATACAAACCATCAATGGTGGTGATGACAACCTCATAGTAGGAGCCTACTGCCACTTCTTCAGCTAGAAGTGTTTCTGGCTGCTCTTGAGAACTGATTGCAAAAAGTGAAAAATGAAATATATTAACATGTATGTAATTATAAAAGTAAATAAAATGCATATCACAGAACTGACAGAGCAAATTAGACTGGCTATTCAGGGCCATTCTCCATTGATGCTTGACACATATACAGGACATTCATATTACGGATTATATTTTTCTTCATGGCGAATGTTTACCAAGGGGTACACACTGCCATTTCTCAAACTGCTATAACCATATCTGTGTGATATGATGACCCAGGGAAAATGATCAATCCTCAAGAAGTATGTAGGATACAGATGTATCCTGCAGGTTTCCTGATTGCTTTAACATCTGTTATCTACAAAGCTACAATGGCCATCTCTATACTGCCACTGAAACTAAAGGATAACCATCAAACAATTATCAACAACCACTTCTCGAATGTGAAGCTTAACTTTAGACATATAAAGAAAGCACTGTGCCTGTTGCACTTGTTAAAAAGAAGCTAGGGGATAGTTTCTTCAGCTACAAATCAAATATCAGTGAAGTAAGATTACCCTCTAAAACTACTGTTACAATCACTAGTTGTCCCCTATTCTAGATTCATTACCATTTTTCAAAAATCAGCAAGACAACAAGACATCTGTATAGCATGCCTTAAAGGTAACAGTTTTTGGAAGCCCTCAAAAACTTTGAGAGATATCTTTGATTTTACTTAATAGCAGGGTCATAACATAACTAAGCTGCTGTGAAGTTTTTTCCTTCTCAAGTGAAATATTTACTGAAAGAGAGGTGAAAAGTAATAAAAATCCCTGGCCCCCAAAAGAGGGGATGTAAATTCAAACAACGGCCACACACACTACTCACATTAGGATTGCTGTGTGTATAGAATACGCTACACATGCATAGTGCGAAGTGCTGGGTTTATTGTGTGGGGAACCTTCGGGTGGATATCGTCTTAGCATGAGGCAGTGAAAAGCCGTTACCAAGCATTTCTTACAGATATTTACACTAAAATTTGTTCGAAATTGTGAATGGAATGTTATATAATCTCGTACATGTGTCTTATGATAAAAGGAGAGTAGTATGTGACTATGTCTGATAAGTTTCTTGCCAGTATGATTTTTGCTACCGAGACTGTCTATGAGCTTTAAAGGGTACCAATCACCAAAAATAATGTTGCTCTGTATGTTAGAGGTTGCATGTCGTTATACTATATTCAAATTTTCAAAATATGGGCTTCAAATATTAATTCTATAAAGAGATATTGCAATTTTAATTACACTCTCTGTAAGCGCTTGTCCAGGTAAAGGCTCGCGCGGAACCAAACTCGGAGTTCGGTTCCGTGCGAGCATTTTCATGTTATCCTTTATTTCCTTCATACTCATTAACTGTTGACCTATATAATACCAGACAAAGTTCTTTGAGGTTGATTTTATACTTTCTAGCTGTACACAAATTATTTTTTCAGGTGATTGGTACACTTTAAGTTTAGAAATAGGTACATGTACCAGTTTTCAAATGGAATGAATTCATAGAAGACATCTCCTGGGAATGTGATGTACTCTGTCCTCTTAGCTCCTCCATGTAGCACTCCTAGAAGACACTCTGTGGAGTTGTAGATCATGGACACGATGGGGAGATCTGTAAAGAGACAAGTGAGAAAACAAAACATCAAAGAGATTTATGTCCTGTTTAAAAAGAAAGGAATTTACTCTCTTGTACTAACTAAATATAATATGAGTAAATGAAATTTAGATTACAATCAGTGATCACAGGCAAGAAGCAGGTCTCAGAAACGTGTTTTGGAATCTGCAAAAAAACACATTGGAGAAATTTAGCAATTGCTTGCAATGCTTCGGAATCTTTTTCTAGAACCCACAGCCAATTTGTGATTAACAGCAATCATGAAACAAGTATCAGTACTACTTAAGAAACCATGTGTACTTGTTACTTCATCACCAATACTGCAAAACCAGAAACCTTTCGGGCATATTTAATGTTCAAGAAATTTGTGAGCGGTTGAAATTTGCGAAAGTTTCATGCCGTGAAATTATAATTACAACAGATACAACAAGGAATTTTTACAATTCACAAGTTTCATGTTGCAAATGTTTCTGGTTTTACAGTAGTACAGGGGAGTACGGTTTGACTTGCCTTTGATGTACTTGACCTTGAGGATTTCTTCATAGACTGTCATGGACCCTGAAGTCACTCCCCACAAGCTGCTCATCTGAGGCCAAATACGTCTTGCAATGTTGTCAAATCCTTTCCTGAACTCTGCTTCTAACTCATCAGCCCTCTTGGGATCTGGTTGCAGCTCTCCTTCCAAAGTGCCCTTGACATCATGAGCCAGGCCGATGCTGTCACTGATACCACCTTCACGCAGGTCATTCACAAGACTAGGCCACTCCTCCTCTAGGATCCTGAAGGTGTAATAGAGAGAGGCTGCAAAGATGGCGAAGATGGCCTGAAGATCAGGATCTCGGAGGGCAAAGAGCAGATGGACATAAACAGCTTGCTTTTCGTTAGTAAGTCGCATACCAGCAGGAGGGGTGCTGTACTGGAGGCGATAGAGAAGATCAGGCAGGTTCAGCATTGTTGTTGGTCCCATCGAGATTCCTGGGTAGGGGTAACTTGGTTGAGTGTGGGTGTAGAGATAGCACGTCTTTAGGAGGGGTGAGTAGGATGGCAGAATACTCCTTCGCAATATACGCTGGCCGATGGGCACAAACTTCAATATGAATAGCAGGATGCGCCTCTTGGAAGTCACAATCATCTTCCGCTGTCCCGTTGTCCCTGATGTCAGACCGAGTCGTAGGGGCTTACCTCCAATCAGCATATCTTCCTCTCCACCTTCTACGATTCGCTTCAGGTATGCCTCATAATGACAATGGAATGTCAAAGGGTGTTGCTGGCGAAACTGGGTGCTAGACTTCAGGGAGGCAAACTTCTTGTCGTTTCCGTAGGCCGTAGCCGCTTGCTTTCTCAGGAGGTTCTGAAGAAACTGCTCCTGCTCTTCTCGACATCTCTTGGTCTGACTCTCTAGCTTCAGGGAAAAGTATGCTCCGAGACCAGACATGAAGCAGTCGAAGAGATACTGAAGGATGAGGATGCCGGCAGGTGTGTAGCGACAAGCAGGCAAGATGGAGATGTGGAGGGTGATTGTAGTACAAAGGGCACAGAATACCAGCAAAATTCCTATAGGATATGGATTTCAAGTACGGTAGAAATCATTATTTGACATTGCCAACTTCAGGAGAATACAGCTGGAATACTAATTAATTTGAAACCCCTTCCGCTAACACATTTGCCATAAATTGAGTTTTACATGTAGTTTACTTATTGGCAGTAAACACCAAAATTGTACAAAAAATTGTTTATAAAATAAATTTGTATTGTAAATTGTTGAAGCTACATGTACCTGTAGTACCTAATCACTCATTTCCACTAATTGCCACATATAAACACAGTACAGGGGAGCGTTTCATCAAGTGTTTTGTCAGTGATTTTTTACCGACAACTATTATAAGCTACTGAAATCCTTGCATCTGATTGGCTGAGAGCAAATTTGTTGGTAAAAATCACTGACAAAACGCTTGATGAAACGCTCCCCTGGTATCAGGCTTCTTGGCAAGAATTTGTTTACCCTAACTGCACCCCTTGGTCCAACTTCAGAGAAACATGGTTTCGCAGCATCTACAACTACAGTTTGGGAAGACCAACCCAATTTCGAAAGTTGAAAGTGAAACATTGAAATTATATCTATTACCCCTGGAACAACGTCGGCATGCTTGTCAGGGAGAATTTGTCTATGGTATTTTTTTTTCTGTGGTACCCAAGTTTGATTTTAGTACCATGGGTTTTATGCACTGGCAGGATTCATAATTGGGCACTACATAACTTACTACTTCACACTTTTGGCCTATGTGGGTCAATTGCAGACTGGACAAACAGTCAATCAAACAGAATTCAAATGTTGTGTTATTTATATCAAATTTGTTATCAGCAGTTTTTATGATTAACATACAATGGGTCAGGCACTATTACCCAGGATTTCAAAGGTCATATTTGCCACACTTCTGGATTTTATTTGCTCCAAAGCTCCATCTTTAGTGAAAACTAAAAATAGGGTGTCTGGAGGATTTTTCTATCTCAGAAACTACACATTCAAATGATTTGATTTTTTTCAGATCTTGTTGAAAAAACTGTAAAAAATACATGTACCAAATTTTATGTCAATCCATGCATTAATTATTCAGTAATGCTCAAATGAATTCTTGTAAATTTTCAGCTTTTTTTTCCCCATAGACGTGTACAAATGAAATGGCACAAAAACGTGCTGCTGAAACACTGGCAGTGCGCACACACAGTGTGTGTAGTTGTGTGTAAATTTGCATAGGGCCCAGTGGGGCAGTAGGGGGAGGGCATTTTCAAATTGATATAGCAACATGATCTCATATTAGTTTCTCTAAAATTCCTGCAGAATCAAATTTGGAACATTCCAAATTACTTAAGTTCTTATGGACAAGTTTATAGCTCAACAACTTGCCGAGATGTCACTTTAAACATATCCCTTTTCAGTTTTTCTTAATGAAGGAATTAAGCATACAACTTGTCCTTAACACCAAAAGATAGGAAATATAATTTCCTATCATATGATACCAAATTTATTTCAAACTGCCAATGGGATCACATTTTTTTGTTAGTTCGAAAAAACCCTTACGCTGAAAAACTGTGCGCCATATTTTGTGCTGATTCAGCATAAAAACAGCTGACAGTATTTGGCCAACCTTCAGACACCCTACTAAAAAAGTATCAGAATTCTATTTACCTCTACACCAGAATGGCAACCTGCTTCCATCAATACCAGCATCATACCTCCATTCCCGATACAAGAGCGCTGAAAGTATACTCACAGAGACCATAGCTAACAGCCTTATGATGTCTTGTCCCCTCATGATGGATCTCCCTTTTTTTCTCCTCCAGAACCTGAAAAATTGGTAAGATGAACAGATTCGTTAAGGTACAGAGCCTAGGCCTAATCTATTTAATTTATCAAAATATACATAAAAAAATAAAAATTTACAGATTTTCCCCAACTACATGCCAACTGTTCATCGGCGATCAGTAAGTTTGCACAGCAGAGTGTGTTTCAGTCTATAATTGAAGAGCCGACCCAACCCAAATAAGAGGCTGACGAACGAGAGACCATGCCCATGCCATGGAGACAGAATTATCATACTCATGAGTGGAAGCTGATTGAAGCTGAACTTAAGTTAAGCAATTTGCTTTGTGTTTTTCTTTCTCTCATGTTTCTCTTCACATGCACATTGTCAAATATTGAATATATTATTTTTGTACATTCTGTGCATGTTGAAGATATCCTAATTTGCAATGATTCCATAGGAAAAGAAGAGCAGATCTCCATCATCACGTCAGGCATAGGCTACGTCGATAGTTCCCGTGGCAGCTGCCGAGCCCTGCAAGTCTGGCAGGCTGCGCGCTGCGCGGGACGCTAGCCCCGCTAGTCATGCTACTTTGGTCTTTCCTAGCCGCTCGCGATCGCACTCAAAGAAAGCCTTGAATTATTGATACTATGGTTTGCACTGTAGGAATTCATGCACCTAGTAATTATTCTGTAAAATGTGAATTATTTGAGAAAATCCCTAACTTACCTGCCAAAAAATTAAGCCAGCAATCAAGCTGTTCACAGCAAGGAGTTCTGTGATAACTCCTTGTTCACAGTACAGCCAATTTCAATCCAACTCAAATTTTGAATTTGTTACGCAACTTCTGCCATTCCACGTGGGCTGTAGTTTCGTGTCAAGCAATAATATACAAAATGTTAATGTAAATGCTAATTTCGCAAAGAGAAAAATGATTATTTTTTATTCATTTATTTGAAATTTGGGTAAAATTTCTTAAATCTGTGTTTATTTAATCAAGAAAAGGACTTATTTTTAGGTGACAACTTTGCCAAACTAATTGAATTGCAGGGTCTTGATTAAAGACTACTGCTTCATAATGGGCGTTGTAACTCCTAGGCCCGAATTCCCAAAGGAGGTTTAGTTTAAACCATGGTTTAAACCCGTACCAGGCCCCTAAAGCTCCGCCATTTTGTCAGAGACATTTGAACACGATTTGAACGCGCCCGAAGCCCCATTAACATACTATGAATTATTCATTTCTTAAGATGCTCCCAACATCCGTACATGCTCTTCATGCAACAGAAACAAAAACGCGGGTCAGCGCCGAGCATGCGCATTGAGAGAGGTCAAGTACACTTAATTTATTCATGTATGTTAATGTATTCACGATATGGATTTTGACGACTTACCAGTATTGGCCAATCAGTGCCTTCCATTTTTGATTAATTATAATAATCAACAATACAATTGAAATGATAAACAGTGAGAAGCTACGTGCCATACTTCAAAATTGAAAAATAAATATGAAATCGAACTTGGTTAAGCTGTGTCACAAGAAACGAATCCATATGTGGGAACTTCTGACAGTAATTAAAAAAAAAAATGTAATTATTTTTTCTTTGTTGTTGTTTTTTTTCTTTAGCAAACTTGGAATTGAACTCCCGGCCCCACCCCTAGGGCCAGACTTACCAGCTCTCCCCCCCCCCCCCCCCCCCTCTTAAAAAGAATCACTAACTCATGCGGCAAGGGGGGGGGGCAGAAATATTGGAAACTTTCTTTTCCCCTTTTTCTTCCCATCTCTCACTATCTCACATCGTTGCCTTTCTCATTATCATATCATCTCACAAGTTATCTCTCTCATTATCTCTTAACTCTCTCTCTCTCTCTCTTTCTCTCTCACACTCTATTTCTCCCTCACGTCCTGTTTCATCACTCTATCTGCAGTTAGATTTGATTTATTGAAGAAAAAAAAAGAAAAAGAAAAGAAATACATGTACTATTGGATTACTGCTAGTTGAATGTTCATAAAACCAATTTTAATTGCATAGCTTTTCACAATAATGTAATTTACCATGTTTACAGTTTATGTGATGAAATCTGCAATTATGATGCCCAGTCGATCTAAAACAGATTTGCTCACCTTCTGCTTGATTATTTCTCCACATGTTATCTTCGATCACAAACCGATTGTTGTTTTACCTTATGTTTTTTGCATCTTTTTCTTGCATCTATGTCATTTTTTCAATTGTGTATTCCATCATCCACTATTTTTAACACAACGTATATTTATAATGTATTTGTTCTACTAATACGAAAGGGCCCTATAAGTATTATTCTAAACTTTTATAGAAATAAATCATATAATGCCCTACACGAAAACTTCAAACATATACTTTATATTACTAACAAAAAGTACATTTTTTCATACATCACAAATGAATTATTAAAATCAAATGACCTCACCTGCTACATGGAAGTATTACATCTTTAAATCTTATTGCATTTGTTGATTTATTTGGAATTTTTGAACACATTATAGGTTCCTGTTATACTTCGGGGAGTTTATAAAATGATGACTTATGCAACATAGAATACTTGAAAATCCTGATGAAATCATCAGGATTTTTCATAACAAATTTACCCTAACTCAGTGCAGTATGCAGGATTTTCTAAGGGGGGGGGGGGGGCACACAAATGCAGGTCTGTCAACTTTAGGGAACTGCTTGAAGGGAGATTCGTATTTTTTTCTTGTTGCAAGCCCTCCAAAAGTCGCTCAGTGGGGGGGGGGGGGGGGGTTGATTTCATGATTTCATGGGGTCCAGTTTTCCTCCATAATTCTCTGACAAACAAAAAAAGTTCTAAAAGGGGGCACAATGTATACTGTTCTTTCAAAAGGGGGGGGGGGGGGCACGGGCTGGGATTGCCTCCCTGCCTAAATCCACAACAGAGAAATTTTTATGAACCCGATAACCTTTTTTTTTTTTTCGTCAAGAGTTGTCAGGTGGCAGTCTGCCCCTCTGCCCCCCCCCCCCCCAGCTACACTAGTGCCCTAACTCCAAAACCACAAAGTCTGCATTGAAACAATGACCAACTAATGTACATTTCAGAGTCCTAAAGATTGTTGGTTGAAATTTGATCCACACATACCAAGGGCATAATTATTTTACTTGAAAATGAAAGATGGTTATGTTAATTTTCTCTACATACATGTAAGGCTCTAGAGCTAGATGAACTAACCTGTTTTTTCAATTTCTCAATACTGATTGTTTTTGACATTTAGTTTTATATATCATATAAACAGTATTACAGACTTTCCCAAAATGATAATTTCAATCATCAGATATAAGATCAGTTCATGGGATTAATTTTTTTTTTTTTTTACATTTGTTGAGATGCACAATGGATCAAAGCATTACCTCATTGGGCCTGGCAATCACTTCAGTAATGTAAGACAAGCTAATACAGTAGGGCAATTCAAATCTGCACTAAAAACATACTCATTCAATTGATTAATATAATTATAACATTTCCGGCAGGTTTCCTACTTGTTTCTCTTTCTCACCCTTTCCTCAGTGTATTGAGACCTTTTTCAAAGGTATATACGAAATATAAGAACTGTTCTATTTATTGTTATCATTATTATTATCATTATTATCATAAACATTAGGGGCCAGGCAATGTCCCTAGGCCATCTCGAAAAGGAAACCCTCAACTCAATAGGCCCAATGAGCTAAATACATCTACATGAAAGAATTGGCGGTATGAGAATTTATAAAGTGACATGTGGAGGGGCAGGTGAAGGTGCCACATGTGAAAAGCTTTAGATGCAGTATCCTTTTCCCTTGAATGAGCTTGTTACACTTCAGACTCTCCGGAATATGAAGGATTTGATCTGTTGTAGCAGCCATCAAAGATGAAGAGGTCAAGTTGAACTCCATGCATGTCTGTTGAATGAAATGAGAAAAGAATGGAATTAATCACGTTGAAATCACATGATATGCAAATCAATGAACACAGTGGCAGTTTGGGGGGGGCACTTCCGGCCTCCTCCCTTTTCAAAGAGCAGTGTACATTGTGGCTTCTCTTTTTAAAATTGTGCCCCCCCCCCCTTGAAATAATAAGCTTCTTTCTTTTTTTTTCTTTTTTTTTTTTTGCTTGTCAGAGAATTGTGAAAGAAAACTGGACCCAACAAATCTGACAACCCCCCTTTTTTTTTCCTCTTCTTCTTCTTCTTCTGAGATTTGATACAAAATCTATCTTTGTGAATGAACCAAGGACATCCTTTAGAACCTCAGTTGTGGGAGTGTATACAAAGAAACTTATTCATACAGCTGAGCCTACCTCTCTTAACTTCAGCAAGTCAGTAGTTCTTTCTTCCTCTCTGAATTGTCTTTACTCAAAGTGGGATATATGCCTTCAGCATCTATTGTTACTGAAGAAGAGAAGCATCATCCTGGAAAAATAAAATAGTTCATACATCACATAATAAGTATTTATACTCCATTCATGCTGGTCTCATTGATTCTCAAAGAGAATACAAGTAAGACATAGATTCCTTTCACAGATTCTATCTGAAATTGTAATGTCTTTCTTCAGAAATATTTCAAAATAAATTTAAGTACATAATTTTTTTTTCATTTGATATTCTACTTGCTATTGTTTGTGTACATGTATTATTGAAAAGGGTTGAAGAACACTCTCAAAGGAAATAACATAATGTATTTACTTGTCAACACATTTTAGATCCCATAAAACCCTCTTATATTTATTATATACTTCGGATAACATACATCTATCCTTGATAGTATTAGCTCAATCTATCATTCCATCTTTAAAATCTGTAACTCCTCAACTGGATCTTAACATTCCCATTGAAATAACCATGGAGCTGCCACTTTAATTGATTTCCAAGATTAGAGCTCTAGATCTAGAACTACCATACCTGTCATGCAATCAGGGAAATGAAAATAAAGTGGCATCTTAGCAGATTTACATTGCATTTCATCCGTCATCTCCAATAGTTAGTGGTAGTAGTACGTTCAGCCATGCGTTGATGGGTAGATACATGTAGAACAAAACACTTGGTAGGTCTGCATATTCTTCATTTCATGTCCATCTGAAAAAGAAAAAAAAATTGAAAATGATAATTGATGGTGATTCTCTTTATAACCTTTCAACAAAATTTTTGGTCCTGCCTAAAAATGAAAATGACTAGATCTAGCCCATTTGATTTTAATTTCCTTCCCTTGCTACACTAAGTAAAAAAAAACAACAAAAACAAACAAAACAAAACAAAAAAACCCCCAAAACCCCCAAAACCAAAACATGCATGTCCCGACTTCTCTTAAAGTTCGTTTTCAAATTCAATCAAACTTTAACTTTTAGTTTAATTGGCTAAAAGCTAACAACACTATAGAGGTTTATTCATTTTAACATTACAATGAGTTGAATCGGGCAGAACTAGATCTAGACTAGAGTAAAGACTAACTAGACCAGGACCCCCCCCCCCCCCATTCATAATTCAATCACTGACCAGGCTTTCTTCCATTAGGCTAGTAATGTGCTTTGCCCTAGACTCTAGTGTCTAAGACTATGTCTAACTGTTACGATTAGATCTACATGTACGTTATAGACTAGATCTAGATCTAGATCTAGAAAAGATGTAGACTTAGACCACCGAGTAGGAGTCTAGATCAGATCTAGTCTATGTAGATTCTAGGACTTGCCAAGACAAGACCTAGGCCTACGTCAATGACTGGCTAGGCCTCGCATGCCCTCCCCCCAATATATATAAATAAATAAATAACCAATAATATATAGGCCCTACAAAAAAATAAACCCCTAAAAATCCTCAGTAGATCTAACATAACAGTTAGACCTTTGTGTAAGTTAGATAACAGAGGTCTAGATCTAGGCCTACATCTATTCCAGACTAACTTGTTATTAAATGTTAGGTCTAACTGTCAGATCTATAGCTTAACTAGATCTAGACTCTATGTCTACATCTAACTTAGATAACCGATTTGTCAAAGAATTTTGGCCTAATCAACTAAATTTGAAATGCAGATCTACGATAGGTCTAAGTTACATTCTACTCTTTAGAACTCAGTCAGACATAAATCAAAATCATGGAACTTGTGAACTGCTGAAATCTTCACACCAGAGCTTGAAAAAGTAAATTAATCTCGACGAGCCACCTGGTCCTAGTTAACATGTTTATGTCACATTAGAGTCATATTAGATATTTTTCCGACTAAGTTTTGAAATTATGTGTTCCAACAGTTAGTTTGGATCACTGTCATTGACACTGATGGGGATGAAATTGTCTGGTAATGTATTTGATTTTATGACACGGTTCTGCCCGAAACTCCCGGTAAGCTGTCAAGAGTGGCAGGGGTGGTAATGGCAATCGAGCTGAAACATAAGCTCACAACGATAGAAAATGTAATGAAAGTTTGACAACAGATTGCCCATATTTTCATAGCATACAGTACTTTAAAATACTTTCAAAATGTACAGAAATTCCAGGAGATCCCTCACTTTGGTAGTAATTCATATGATTGTTATTCTATTTATGAAATTTAAGCGTAATTATAGTTGTACTCACCGGTAAACTTTTCACAAGAAATTCACACTTCCTGCGGGTGACGTCATTACATTGACTTTACACACAGCGGAAGTGACGAAAAAGGTCATATTTGTTGTCGATTAATTCTTTTGGATAATTGTAATATTCATGAGGTAAGGTCCAATCAGAGCTGAATATTGTCGGGATACGCAAAGCAAAAATAAATAATGCATGAAGTGAAATCGGATTTTTATGCTAATGGGGTTTTCGGGAGATATGAAATGTCTCTCGGGGGGCGGAGCCTAAATACGCTTAAATACGCTTAGATTGAATGGTGACGCTGTAGCTTATATGCAAATGAGGCAAATCCGCGCGTGCTACCTTTTCGTCTATACTATTTAATTTGTCTATGGTTTAAACCAAGCCCCTAAAGCGGCCGCCATTACACTGTAACATTTGGCCACGATTTGAACGCGCCCGAAGCCCCTATGCATTATTCATTTTGTAAGATGCTCCCTACCGCGTATATGCTTTACACACAAATGAAATAAAAACGTGGATCAGTGTCACGCATGCGCATTAAGAAAGGTCAAGTCCGCTTAATTTATTCATGTATGCTAATGTATTCATCACTTGGCTAATGACGGCGCATCGATAATTGACGAATGGGCGTCATTCATATGGTGTCATTAAATCTTTATGATAATTAGGTCACAACATGTGATTTTCAGCACAAAAGGGTCGAGTTGTACATGTACCGTAATTATTAAGAAGATAAATAGGCCTTCATGTTGTTGATATTTATCACATCTCACGAATTAAGAGAAAAACTTTTACATTCATAAGTATTTTTTCAAAGAAATTAAATCTCTTTAAACCAGTAGGATACAGAAGTTATAAAAAAAACATGGGGGGGGGGGTGGGTATGATGGAAGGCAAAAATAAGAATAAAGTATTAGGTGTAGGGGAAGAGGTATCCTCAGATTTTCTTTAGGGGCAACTTTCGCATTGCTGCCAAGTTTGTAAATCTTATAGCCTTTTGAACATACCTTTCAAAGAGAATTATGAACCTTGAAAATTCGTCCATTTTAACTGACACGAACTGATTTAATATACTTACACCTTTATTCTTCACATTCTTTCTTTATCTCTCTCTCTCTCTCTCACCCCCCCCCCCCTTTCTCTAAGTTCATTTTTACCAAATCTTCTCACTTCCGCCTTTTCTCATCTTCTTTTCTTCCACCTCTCTCTCTCTCTCATACATACACCTCGATCCCACGTCCTGGTTCATTTCAGCCCCCCTCCCCTATGGTTCATTTCAATGATATAACGTGAGAGGACTTTTATCATGTTCACAGAATAATTTTAAATTACAATGTACATGTATATCTTTCTTACAATCAAAATTTAAGATGCAATTGTTTACACACGTCGAATCAGAAATACGTTTAGATTTTCTCACTTTTTAATAAAAATCTTCTTGCATACAGAAATGAGGACAGTCTTTAGAGAATTTTAGACATTGTCTTACTTCTTAATTGTACGTTTAATTATTCTCCTTAAAAAAAACCCAACATAATCTATATAATTTATCTGTAGTCTACCCTCTTTTCATATACTACAATACCTTGTCAAGGTCAACTAATATTATCTTCTTGAGAGTAGTACAAACAGGGGCAGATCCATGTTTTTGTATAGGGGGGGGGGCACACAAATGCTGGTTTGTCAATTTTGAAACTGCTTGGAGGGAGACCCGTACTTTTTTTGTCTCGCCAGCTCTCAAAAAGTCGCTCAGTGGGGGGTGGGGTGGCGACAAAAATTTTTTTTTCCCAAGTCCTCCAAAATTTCTCTGACAAGGGGGGAAAAAAAAAAAAAAAAAAAAAAAAAGGTTTTCGTTCTAGAAATGGGGGGGGGGGGGGGCAAAATGCATACTTTTCTTCCGGGGGGGGGGGCACGCATTTTTAAAAAAAGTGAATTTCAATCTAATTGAATCATACCTTATTAATTCAATCTCTTTCCAAGAAGTAAATTATTTGAATTACCATTTAACATGATAAAAACTACTATTACGTAATACGCCATTGTAATGTTCGCACATTTCTAAAGGTGATAGACAGGGCTATTAAAATTGCTTTGAGTTGATTTTTTTTCGAAAATAGTTTAATAATTATTTACCCACTACACCCCACAAAAGAAGAAATGATAAAAGAAATAAATGACCATCTAAGTTCCATGTTCAACACACACCAATGACAACAATTTTACTCTTAAGAGCAAAGATAATGTTGACAGTTCTAAGAAATCTAAATTAAATAATTCATCTCCCTTTTAGTTCGTACATGTATATTGCATACTAGTATCATAAATCTAACTATAAAAGGGGGGGACAGATATAGAGAAGTAATTCTATAGTTTTAAGTCAAATAAAATGTTGAATAGTATGAATTTTCTCAGTACATGAATAATAAAATAATAATTCAATAACAAATTCATAGAATCAGTTAATTAGATTATTATTAATTTGTTATACACTGCGAGAAGATTTAATAAAGGAGAGGCCAAGTGGCTATAGCACTGCTTATCTTAATATCATTAGGGGCCCTGTAATCTCACTAAGCCACATAGAAGAGGAAGACCTCCTCACATAACGAGCTACTACAAAAATGGCTGCATATGACTACAATGTTTGACATGGGGAGGGTGTGAGTAAGATGGTTAAGATATAACTGAAGAACTTTAAACTCCCCTTCAGTCATTCTAATTATGCATATTATACTTGAATCCAGGTATGATTTTAATATGATGTTGATCAAAGCAGGGGCTATTTCACTGAAGAGCTGAAGTAGAAATCCATGTCTGTTGAAAGAAAAGAAGAAAGATTTTAGAAAATAGAATCCATTGTGTATTTGATAATTAAAAAGCAACAATTAGAATTTTTAAAAAATACTGAAATTTAGAGCTTCTATTAACCCAGTTAACGTGGACTCTTTATATGAAATAGAATGATAAGTGGGAATTCTCAAAAGTATTAAAAGAGGAAAAAAGTTTGTCCAGTTGGACACATAAAATTTTCAAGGCTATTCAAAAGAAACCAAATTAGTAAAGTCTCAAGAAAATTATGTTTATGTAAAAAAAAATAAAAATATGTACCTAGATTGTATTGAGATACTAATAACAACCAGTGGCGTCGATTATGGGGTGGCAAGTGGGCAGTTGCCCCCCCCCCCATAATATTGAGGGCAAATATATCATTTTGCCCCTCCCCTCCTTCAACATATTCTATAATTTTCCCTGCTTCACATAACCATGGAGAAGCTGGTAATTAAGAGGCGTTGAAAAAATCATGAAGAGTACTATTAGGCTGTTCTGCACGCCCCCCCCCCCAAAAAAAAACCAACAACCCAAAAACAAAAAAACAAAACAAAAAAAACAAAAAAACAAATCAACGCCCTGATAGCAACCTACCATGCAAAACTGGAGCAGCTAAGTATTTATTTGTTCCTCTCAGAATTTGTCTTCATTCTCAGTGGGTAAGCCTTCATCTTCATCATCATCATCATCATCATCATCTGTAATAGATGAAGTAGAGAAGCATTATCCTATATTTAAAAAAAAAAAATCACATATACACTCATCCTCACCCTCTTGATGTTTTCAAAGAGGATAAATCCTAACTACAATCCATCCTAAAAAGATTCATAGATTTTAACTGAAAGTGTAATGTTTTGGCCTTGAAAATAATAATAATAATAATAATAATAATAATAATATTAATAATAATAATAATAATAATAAATAAAAATAATAATAAATAATATTATCAATAATATAAGTTCATCCATCTTATTTGATTTGTTTCTATTTGCAGGAATTAATGAAATGTTTAATATAATTATTAAGAGGACTAAAAATTTTATTTATACGGACATCATACTGAACATCCCCTAAAGATCTCATAATTAATTTTTAAAGACACTAAAAAAGCTAATGTAATACTACACTTAAGAAAACAGATCTCAGTGGTGGATAAAGAAAAAGGACAAATGAAATGTCTATTCTCTTCAGAAAAAAATTGATGACTTTGTTGTTGCTGTTTTGGTTGGACAATGTAAACTAAAAACTGTCTCTCTTTATTGTGAACACATCACCCCCCCCCCCCAAGTAAACTGATCCTGGATACACCCACACTACCACTACCAGACCTATAATTTTTAGCTGTAATAGGTCTAGGTCTAACTAGACCGAAAATTCTGTCTCTCGTTCGTTAGCCTCTTCACTTGGAAGAAGTGGGCCGTTGGATCTACTAAGCAAACCGAGCACACACCGACTACACAACGGCTGCAAGATTTTCAAACAGAGAATACCTTGGACCCTGAATTACCTGAAAAAAGGTGCATTAAACGGATTATACAGACAAATTGGTAAGTTGAACAGATTCTTGAATGAGTAGAGCCTAGATCTAGGCCTAATCAATTAAATCATATATGCATGAGGAAAAATAAAATTAGACCTAGACTCTATAGCGATTTTTCCAACTACGTCGGCGTGTAGTCGGTTTGCACAGGAGATCAAATGGCCCGCTTCTGTCTCTAAGTGAAGAGGCTAACAACGAGAGACAGAATTTTCGGTCCAGTCTAGGTCTAGACGTACCTACCTGTTTATTTCTCACGTCTCATCAAAGTCCGCTTCATCCGGCACCTGCAACAGTTGTTGAGTTGTGCAAGTAGGCAGACGTCTATCCTCTAGATCTTCAAGTAGATCAGCCACAAGTTAGTTCCTTGCCATGTTATTATCTGAAGGAAATCAAAGTCAGCATGATGAGACTATGAATGCGATACTGAAACAAAGCAAAAAAGGCAATCCCACTATTATTGCCTGGGTTTTGATTCTGGTCTAGAATCAAGACTAAATATGACCCCCCCCCCCCCCCCCCCCCTCTCTCTCTCTCTCTCTCTCTCTCTTGAAATAAAAAGTAAAACCTCATCATGCTTGCCTTGGCTTTGGTCTTGGCTCAAGTTTAGAAAAAAAAGGGGGCCAAAGCCTATTTAACATTAGTAGATCTAGAACCACTGCGTTAAAATTACAAACTGTGTGTGTAACATTTACTCAAAGTAGACCTGGATCTGGGCGGGGATCTGGACTGGTCTCTGGAAAAAAATATCAACATAGAACCCCCTCCTCATTCTAAATTTAAAAAAAAATAAAAAAATAAAAATCCACACAAGAATAGCCTACAGTAGATCTAGTACAGAATCAATTAGAAAGGGCCTCACCTGGGCCCCTTTGTCTTCCAGAAATTAACAGGATCTATGCGTCTACATCTAATTTAGATAACCAAATCATTGACATAGCATAGGGTCTACAGACTAAGTTCGATCCATTTAGAGGTTTACTAAATCTTTCGGCTATAACTCTCTAATTCAGTAATCATCTATCGAAACGTATCGAGATAGCCCCGCCCGAAAGTCCGGGTAAGCCGTCACGAGTGACAGGGTGGTAAGGGAAATCGAGCTGCAACATTAGCTCATGACGATTAAAATTGTTTTGAAAGTTCGAGAGTAGATTACACACTGTTTCATGACATACAGTTCTGTAGAATCCCTTCATAATGTAGAGAAATTGAAACAGATTAGTAACAGTGGCAGAACTTGTTGTAAATATATTCTAATTTTCGAAAATTAAGCATAAATACAATTGTACTCACCTCTAAACTTTCCACAACTTTTTTTTACTTTGTGCGGTGACGTGAAATTCACAGCGGAAGTGACGAAAAGAGGTCAAATCATTCCTTTTGAAGAACATTCATATTCATAAGGTCGGGTCCAATCAAAGTTTGATAAATCGGAGTATGCAAAACAAAAATGAATAATGCATAAGGTGTTTCTCGATACTTATCGATATTTTGGGGTATCGGGGGCTTCGGGAAAAATGAAATGTTACCAAATGGGCGGAGCCTAAATACGCTTAAATACGCTTAGACTGAATGGTGACGCTGCAGCTTATATGCAAATGAGGCAAATCCGCGCGTGCTACCTTTCCGTCTATAAGTTTTAATTTGTCTATGGTTTAAACCCCCTCCTGGCTTTTTTCAGCGTACGTGCGCACGGAATCCGATCCAATCATATATTTTCTTTGAGCGCGCGCATGGGCAATGTGCGCTTATTTACGCTTATTTTAGTACGCTTACGGAGGTTTAAACCTTACCATGGTTTAAACCATAGACGTATAAACCTCCTTTGTGAATTCGGGCCTAAAGTTCTGTGGTTGTGACGTGCGCCTGTAATCCAGCTAACAGTGGAAGTTATAAACTGATTCAGCGGACGCAGGTTCGAGACTGAGTCACGCCTTTTGGAGGGTGACGTTAAAGCTAGGTCGGTCCCAGACGTAAATAATCATATCTGATTGATACACGTCTGTAAAAACCCAATTACACACACAGAGAGAGGAAGAAGCTGTGAGTTGGCCCAGCGGTAGGGTCAGCTCTTTGTCTTCTGCCTACAAACTCAGTTTGAAGGACCCCAGTTCGAAAGTGAGTATCGCCTTCCCGATAATGCATGCCTCCATAGTCCTAACTTCAGAAGGGGAAGGGTATTGAAAATGTGTCTCTCCCTTTATAAGCTTTTCATCCACCCAACACCAAACTCTTTCTTCTCTCATTCGCTGTCCTCTCAGAATCTAACAGGTAACAGTCATCTCAGTTCTCTTTCCTTTCAAAATAAATTGATATCAATCTCAGTTCTCAGTTCTCGGGAACTATTTCGCTCTGGTGAAAATCAAACAGTCTCAATCTCTCGTTGAATTAAAAGTCTCAGAAATAAATCAAGTCCGAAATGAGAGTGAAATAAATGAAGTGTCAGAGGAACATATTTATCAAGAAATCTTAACGATGAATCGGAAAATACAGCAAGGCTTAACTGTGCTGGGCGTCCCGACCTAACTTAACAAGGAAAATTATTAGGCCCCGCATCCAAGTGCATCCTCGATTTTATACGTCTTATTAACCAATTAACCACAATCTTCTAAACCCTAATCATTACGTATCTCATCTCTGACCAATTAAAACTCTTTTCTAAAACAGAATCACTACCCCAACCCCTCCGAGGAAGTCAATCAATTTTAAATACAAAAGAAGCACGTGCTTTCTACCCTCTCAAGAAAGGCGTGGCTTACAACCCCAGAAATATGTCCGGCGACGCCAAATTAAACAAGAATCTTGAAGTCCCCATATCCATGATATCTATGAATAGATTGCAAAACCATCTTTTGTTAAAGTAGATATTCAAAGCAAATCACAAATATGCTCAATGATGTATCTCTAGAAACTAGAAAGCTTGCAGATGGTAATCGTATAAGTTTTACGTTAACTGCGTGTTTGATGATTAAAAAATAACACAAATAAAAACACTTCTCAGCATCTGGGATATCCGAGCGATTCGCCAGAAATATACCGATGTTTTCGTGACGTCACATCAGGTGCCAATCCTGCCTAAGCAGACGACGTCCTATATCAAGTGAACGTAACATGCAATGCAATTATTTTTAAATTATAAAGAGTTTGGTTTGTTTCACCATGACCGTATTTCACATTCTAAAAGGGAAGTGAAACCGTTTCTAGTAACTAAAATCTTTTGTTTGTAAAAAGTCATGATAAGGGTCAATGATCAATCAAAGAAATCACACTTTCGAATTGTAAAGCCCGCTGAATTATAGCATGGATGGTATTCGTTCCCTCTTGAAACGCCGACATGCCGCGGTGCATGCAGCTGAAAATACAATGGCATCTTTTTTTGTTTACAAGCGATTGATTCCTTTATTCTTTCAACACTGCATTTTTCATCAAAATAATACCATGCAGGAAATTTAGAGTGAGGCAACAAATAAGCATTTATACTGACGCTAGTGAAGTAAGAGAAATAAGTGAAGATGAGATGACAAAATAGGCACTGAAAATGTATAAGATGTTATGGGGCATCGTCTGCTTAGGAAGGATTGCTCCCCGGTATGACGTCACATATCTCAGCAGCGTTCAAAGAGCTCTATAGGTGCTATAGCGGGGCTGTGTTATATCATTGTATAATTGATAATAATCATTACTTCAAATGTTTCCCAGCGTTGAATTTTGATAACCTTGTTCAATCTAAGCTTCACCTATGCAATAATAAATATTAAATCAATATTCAAAATCAATGAAATTCTACTTTAACATGAATATCATTAATATTAATATCGGAACTGTCTGCATACCAGACGGGACACCTGTATGAATTTCATTAATCCTAACAATACGGTCAGGGACCATCTCCAAATTAGCTGAAACACGGTTCATGCAATATACAATAATAACAAATACATAAAACAATCCCCAAATTTCTATGTCAATAAACTTCACCATATTTCTGTGTTAATAAACTTTCTGACCTTGTTTTACCCGATTCATAAACCCTTTTCTATCTAGGACCTTAATTGACATTTAACTGACCTAGCGCCCCCAACATCCTAAAGAGGTCCAAATCATTCAGTAATTGTCACGTGGTGGCCTATAGCATTTTGACAAAAATGCGTACCTTTACATTATTTTCGTGTTTTTGATAATAGACCGTCCATAACCTGTCAATGAAAACGAAACGTCTCCATTTTTGCTCACTCAATTAATCCATCATGTCCATCGCCTATGAATGTTCAAATGAACTAAATGAAGGGGGGATCCCTTTTCTTATTAAATGGGGTTAAGAAAATGCCCTTTTGTATATTTGGGTTTAAGTTTCTTTTTTGTCCAAACATCCTTTGATTCTATTCCAACTCTCCCTTGTTTTTAACAAAAGTGATGCTTCGGGGGCACCCCCCCAAAAAAACAACAAAACAACAAAACAAAACAAAACAACAAACAACAAACAAACAAACAAAACTAAAAAAACCCCCAAAAAACAAAAAACAAAAACAAAAAAAACACCACCCCACAACAACAGCAAAGGACAGGTAAGAAATAGTGCCCTTGCTGAACTCTAAGTATCGCCGTACATCTAGGATGTCTCCCCCCTCCCCTCCCCTCCACCTCTCCAGACCGATCGAGGTCTGTATCCATGAATATATACCCGAGGCGTCATTTGCTGACGTAAGGATAGCGTCAGTGTCTTGTACGGTCTTTTGCGCGTCATGAAAGAGTGATATCGTTTTAAAAGGGATTTCAAAATGAAAGTGGAAACAATAATTATTATTGGCGTACCTGGAAGAATTGCCTTGACAGGCTCCATTAGCCCAAGTACTGGCTTAAAGTCCGGCTCACACGAAGCGAGTGATGAACGCGGTCGGCAAATGACTCCCCGCGGGAGAGCCGGCATTAAGACCACTTTTTTAAAAAAGCGTCATTTCGTTGACGCAGAACGCGGCGTCAGCGAGTCTTCTGTCTTTGATGCGCCCTAGTAAATGGGAGAGGGACGTCGTAAGGTGAATGCAAAACGAACAGTGCAAACACTGTGTTGAATTTACAGTGTGCTGTGGCGCATACACTAAATCTTTCTTCCTATCGCGGCTCTGTGAGCGCAGATATAATATAACGCAGTCGATAGCGCCTCGAGTCGAGTTCAACGGGCTTGATCTTTAGAATTGTACTTCAGGTAGAGTGAATGATGCGGGGCGCCATCTGTTGTGTTATCAGAAAGCTCGTCGATGGATAATGGGCACATGATGAACATGAAACTGCGATGCAGGTAGATTTTTTTTTAAAAGCACTTGCTCTGTAAATGACTGTGTTCAGATAATCAAACAAGCATTACAAGAAGATTTAAAGTCTTTGAACAGGGCTTTGGTATGACAGCAGGGAATAAATATGAAAAATGGATTATCGTGGGGTTTTTTTTCGTGTTTAAAATACTTTTTATCTGTATGTGTACATTTTAAAATCGTCAACCGGCGTATCAATATCACTAGAATATTGAGCGTAATATTGCTGAAAAAGAGGCAACTACATTCCCATTTAAATAAGTGGAACATCAAGCTTATTATAGTTTCAATATTATTGTTCTCTATGTTAGGCTCCCCTTCATGGTCATTATGTGACCGTCAACATGGTCAAGTGGCACCAAGTAGTCCCGCAAGTAGTATGCTTACCGGTCCGGCTAGGAGTTCGCAGCCATATATTTGTAAAGAGACATGTCCTTTCCCCAAAGAAATTGTTATCTTGTTTGGTTCGTTTTCTCAATAAAAACATTAAACAGATATGTATCAATGTGCGATACAGGGAGTGGCTGATGACACCTAACAAAGTTTCTGGAAAACAGATCATTGATAATACACCTTTGCAAGGTTTGTCAGTGGCGGACGTTGCTCCTTAATAAAGTGCTTCAACCTCCAAGAAGAAGAAAGAAGAAAAACAAGAAGAAGGAGGAGAAGAAGAAGAAGAAGAAGAAGAAGAAGAAGAAGAAGAAGGAGGAGGAGGAGGAGGAGGAGGAGGAGGAGGAGGAGGAGGAGAGAAGAAGAAGAAGAAGAAGAAGAAGAAGAAGAAGAAGAAGAAGAAGAAGAAGAAGAAGAAGAAGAAGAAGAAGAAGAAGAAGAAGAAGAAGAAGAAGAAGAACAACAACAACAACAACAAGAATAAGAACAACAACAACAACAGCAACAACAAGAACAAAAACAAGAACGACAACAATAATAATAAGAACAAGAAGAACAATAACTAAAAGAAGAAGGAAAAGGAAGAATGGAAAGGGGAAGAAGAAGAAAAAGAGTGAGGGGTAGATGGAAAGAGAGAGAGAGAGAGACATCTTGGGAGGATTGGAGACAAGGAGAGAAAGCTAGTAAAACAAAAGAGTATATGAGAGACAGGAAGAGACAGGCATAAAAAGAGAGTCCCTGAGAGAGAGAGATTAATAGACCGTCGGATATAGATAGAGAGAAAGAAAGACAGAGAGAGAGAGAAAGAGAGAGAGAGAGTGAGGGGTGATAGAGTGTGTGTATTACAGAGAGAGAGAGGGGGGGGGGGGGGGAGAGAGAGAGAGTAGAAAGAGGATCCAGTTGTTCTTTTTTTTACTTTGTGGCCTTTCCGGCAAATGGACTGGGAGACTGAAAAACGGGAGCATGTTTATTTTATTTGATTGTGGTTTACAAATATGCAAATACTGATGGATTGTTCCTTCTAGTGGGTGCGAAGAATCCTTTTTCTCCAATCGTTAACATCACACCGCGAAAAGCTTAGCAACAAAATCCCTTTGTACATGTGAGAATTCGACCATCCCTTGTTTCAAACTTTTGGCCTTTAAAGGAGCTTTGAATTCAAGGAGTTGTGGTGCATAATCATATCAAAGTGTTATCGACAGCATAATAACTGATGCAGGGGCGGCCCTACGGGGGGGGGGGGCAGAGGGGGCGACCGTCCCCCTATGATTTTTCAAGTAGTGAAAAAAGAAGAAAAAAGAAGAAAAGGAGGAAGAAAAGGGAAGAAAAGGGAAGAAAGAAGAAAGAGGAGTATTAAAAAGAGAGGTCTTAAACATATAACTCTATATTACCCCTGTTATTTAATGGAGAAAAAAATATGACGTCATCTTTAGGTCGTCTTGCCCCTCCTATCAAAATACCCTGGCGCCGCCCCTGAACCGATGTACAGACGCCGAATGTTTGTTTAAAGGCTATATCACAAATGGCCGAATACTGTCGCATTGCGTTCTTGGGGCGTCAAATGAAAAATATGATCTTTGTGGTAGGAACTCTGTGACATGTTTTTTTGTTTGTTTGTTTGTTTGTTTGTTGTTTGTTGTTTGTTTGTTTTTGTTTTTTTACATCTGTTCCAAAACAGAAATGAAATAATCTAAGGAATCCAAATAAAGCAAATTTCTCCTTAAACGTATGGGTATGGATCTTATTATAATTTTCTTGTAACGTGAATAAAATTATGTTATTAAATAGGTCTCACACTTTCAAAATGCTGTAAAGATATGACATAATACATCATTATCATTGACGCTTTTCCATAATTTGTATAACTGTTTATATGTAGTTTTGAAAGGAAAATGCATTATTTCGGAGGAATTCGTTGAAATAAAAAAAAAACTCCGTGATGTTTGATCAATAAAAAGAATAAAGTTTTAACATGCACTGTCATCTGTCAAAGCATTTTTTTTTTCTTTATTCAATGACTCAATTTCCGGACAAATATGCAATTTATGAATTCACATGGGGAGGCAGAGACCAGCCCTGCCGGAAAGAACTCGCATCTGCACACGCAATGATTTGTGGGGAACTGTAGTTTTTTCTCCTAATGTATTTGTACCCTGCAAGCAATATTTTGTACCCCACAAGTATGACGAACTAAAGGCCATCATTGTGCTCTTTTGTTCTCTGTATCCCACAACTGCATGTATGTAAGGGCACAGTGTCCCACAGTGTGTTCATAGTGTGAAACACAGTGTGAAATCATCTTCACACTGTTAAATTCGAGCGTTTTAACATTATGAATTACATTGTGAGCGAGTAAATTCACACTGTGAAATCGAACACCACTATGTGAACACTCTGTGGTAAACCACACTGTGGAGGTGTCCACAGTGTGAAATCATCTCCACGCTGTTAAATTCGATATATATTAATATATTGATATATTACTTAAATTACCCCAATTGGTTAACCCCGCTAGTCATAAGGACCGCTATTCATAAGGACCACTTATTTATAGGGACCGCTATCCATAACGCGTGACTAAATGAATAGCGGTTTTGTATGAATGGCGGTCCTTCTACATAGCGAGCAAACCATAGACAAATTACCTCGCTATTCATAAGGACATCCGTTCATAAGGACCACTATTCATAACTATTCATAAGGACCGCTATTCATAACGCGTGTTAAAGGAATAGCGGTTTTCTATGAATAGCGGTCCTTATGAATGGCGAGTGGACCCCTTTGCAATCATTAGACAAGGATGCAGTCTTATTCGTAGGATGAAATGCAAATTCACTTGGCCATTTCGTTCTTTTCTCATCTTCATTTCCTTTTTTCTCTTTTCCTTTTTTTTATTTTGGTTTCTTTAAAAAATATATATATTATTGGGGGAAGGGGAAGGGGTACGCGCCCAAGTACCATCACGGTAGCTATTCTAATCAGGAGGTTTATATATATATATATATATATATATATATATATATATATATACTGTAAATACATGTGGAATGATGATACACAAATAAATGATCTGGATGATAAATAAATAAATGAATATTAAATAATATAGATAATATCATACATTGGTTTGATTTTGTGTGTGAGTTTTAAAGGGTCAAATCGTAACTTTGAGATTAGACTTCTATTTTATTTTATTAAGCAAGGAATGGTGTAACATACTGATCATAACCATGAGCATCTCTTGTGCGAGATACAATAGCATGGAAAAGAAAATATTTCAGTCAAAGTGATATATATTTATATCAATAAATTATGATTTGGTATCAGATGATTCTGTGATACATTTGATTTTCTTTCCAAAACGACCATGAGTATGAAGCCTATAGTGAGTCAATAAAAATGTAACACTTTTACATTTTTCATTGTTTTTTCAAATTAGAGTCTAATTTCAAATGTACATGACTGTATATGACATGGTTTGGTAGAAAAACTATTTCTGATTATTTCGAAACCAATATTGTGGACCATCTTTTCATGGTTCAATAAACAAGGGACAAAATAGAGACCAGGTCAAGACTACCTCTGCTAACTCCAGCAAGGTCTATATTGATAAAATTTAAAAACGCCAGCAAGGTTTTGCCAGAGGAAAGCTTCAGCATGCCGAGGAGTGTCTGGGGAGGCATGATGAAGATTACACAAAATAATACTTGAAAATAACAGCAGGGAATGCAAGCGAAATTGTTTTAATAAACAAGCTTGAAAATTTTCATTCACACTTTGCCAGTTTGTGTCATTTGTTTTTTTCTTTGAGTTTCTCATTCTTGTTATCACCATTTTTAACCCGGTCACTGCACCTATCATGTCATCAGTAAAATAGCCACCATAAAAAAATAGCATTGATAAAAAAAAAAAAAGATATCAAAATATAAATCAGAAAGCGTTACTCTACCACACCATGCTACAAACACATTCTAATTTGTAAACAATGAAATAAACGAATTAAAAAAGTGCTGAATTTGTATTGACTCACACTGTATATACTGCTATCAAATTGGGTTATGGCAGATTATGCCAAACATACTCGAAATGGAACGCAGAAGTATACATCACCAGCACATCAACACCTTGGGATTTGGTGAGAAAATCCCAAATTAATGTCATATGCATGAAATGATTATGTGGAAAATAGCGATGCCACAGACAGATGAAAGGTTACTTGAACTTTCCCACATTCCTAGCTGAAACCAAACCGCCAAAATCTTCATAATCAGATTTTCTTGCAAGGCATTTCCGATTTGCGGACAGATAATTTGTGAATTCAAGCACCGTAATTGGAGAAAACGATGCCTAATTTTCTAGCAAGAATGATTTAATTTCTAAGGTGTGATATCTCTGGTCACATGAAACATTATTTAATTATCAGAGTATTGAGGTATCTTGACCCCCATAAGGCTGGGATTGGAAGTTTTCAAGGATCACAATCATAGTCCTTATTACCATGGAAACCATTGGCGGGAGGCTGTAAAACCGATAGAATACTTCTGAATTATACACCTGTATCTCCTTCATCGGGTAATCTGGTAACTTGACCCATCTTCAGTGAGATATAATGTAGGTCATTCGTCTATTCATTTCTCCATTATCTCTCCATCGCTCTGTCTTCTCCCCCTCTCTTCTCCTTAGCTATTTCAATATATATATATATATATATATATATATATATATATATATATATATATATATATATACGTGTGTGTGTGTGTGTGTGCGTATATATATACACACATATATATATATATATATATATATATATATATACACACATATATATATATATATATATATATATATATACACACATATATATATATATATATATATATATACACACACATATATATATATATGGGAAGATACCTAACTTAAACATTTCGACAGCGTCTCGGTAAATTTTATAGTGTGAGGATTGATGAGACAGAAGACAAGGACGTAGCTGAAATTCAACTTTATTATGAATTCTATTTTCTTAGTTATTAATCTTTTTTAGCATGTTCAGAGAGGGCTGTGTAAGAATATGTGTCCTATGGTATATCTAGGGTAGAGGTACAACAACGCGTTTTCTTCGGTTAAAAAAATGTTTTTATAGTAAAGAACAAATGGCAGAGGTGTTAGAGAGTTACCAATTTGTTTCAGATCGATCGCAGCTTTAAAACTGCATTACTTTCTTATCATTTATCGGATTTTCCTCAAACTTTCACTAATGTACAGTTGCCTCGTGTTTTTCTATTTTTATTTAAAGGGTGGACCTATTCTTGAATATCTCTCAGCAAAGTTTTAGGATTTAGATCAAATAAATGTTTAAAAATAGAATTTCAGGCAAAATAGAAAGTCTAGAATTCACCCTTTATCCCTTTTTAGAGAAAAAATATGGCACAGATATATCTCAGAAATTAAGTTAAACATTTCACATTCGATCCACACTATAAAAAGTTCAGTTTCTCCGAGTCCACGACTTCATTCACACGATATGTGAATCTAAGTAATACTATACGGGAGCAAGTGGACGAGAACAGAGTTGCACTTTGTGGACATAAGTTGCACTTGAATGAGGTATTTGGTCCTTTGTTGGAAGGAGTGAGACGTTTACACACATCATGAGTTAAATAAACATTTTAAAATGTAATGAGGTGATCGAACAATACGGAATGGCAAACGGTGTACAAAGCAAATTCACTGTTTGTGGAGCTATTCTTATGAACGTCATTGGATTGAAATAACACTGAGGAAATACATTTAAGGCACGAAAGCAGACAGAATTGGGTTTTTCATAATTCTTTAAAAACAGAAACGGAAAGGTGTAATAAGTGAGTATGGCTTATCTCAACGTATTATATTTTTCAGAATCATTATCGGAAGGAAAATAGTGGTCACGCCCTCTATCTAACGCGTTGCGTGTAAGTGGAAGATCAATGATTGAGCGTTGACATTAAATTGAGGATTATGATTTAATTTCCACGGCTACAAAGTGGCATCAAAATCTGCCTGTGAAAGCAAAGCAACTCTTCGGCTTTGCCAGTCGAGATTTTATCGATTGCGCCACAGACGGAGGGAAATGAAAAATGGAGTGGACCAATGAGCTTTGAGTTTGTTGAAGTTCCCCAGCGAGCGGACCTGGAAAATAGGAACGGATTGTAATTCAAGGCGAGTTTGATACAAATCGTTCCGTATATGGATTAGCAGTCCGACTACCTCCGACGGAACGCATGCGGAAAAGTAAAGTAATGCGAGTGCGATTGGTCATGAGCTTGGGTGCGCGTTGAGACTCAATCGTACAACAATTGTTTTGCTTTTTTTGCTTCTCATCTCCGGATAAGCAGTTTGTGTCTCGTCTCCTTTGCTAGTGGGCACGAGCTTTGTCTGTGCAGCCTAGCAGGAGAGTTTGGAGTGGACCCAGAGGAGGCAAACTAGAGCAAGGTGCCTTTTTATCCTAGCTGGAGCTCTGTTGGTCACCCTGGTCAAACTTTGCTCAGATGACGCAGATTTTGAAGTTGCCGCGTATCTCCGCCGCATGAGCAACTGTGTTGAGAAATCGGGAAACATACCAACTCTGATTAGCATTCTATATAATACTTTGTTACTGATTTATACTTTTATATAAAAGTCTTTCATGTTTGAACTTTTTGGTTCAATTCGGGAGTAGTGCTCAAACGTCAGTTTATTGAAGTCAACGTGAGAGTAATTTGTGTTTGTGTGCTGCAATTGAGCAAGTTGAATTCTAGAATTTCTCTACCCGTCTGTTCTCACATTTTGAAGGCAAATAGGGGCTGAATATTTGGCTAGGAAGTTGATATAGCCACCGGCAGAGGCTGAGGATTATTTCACCTTTATTCCTTTCATGCAAAACGACGTGTCCGCACCCTAACGGGACAAATACACCTGTCCGAATTCACATGTACACCCTTCTACCACTGGCGACGGAGAGCTTTACACCCCTACAGGTGCCGGATACCACCGCTTCGCTTCCTAAAAATTGAGCTCGCGATCTTTGCTTTGAGCTCGTGTTCAAACCATGTTTGTTCGAATACATGGTTCTCAATATTCGACTAAAATAGTTCATGATTCATACCACTTTTCACTTTTGTTGCAATAATCTTTGGCCGCTGAGAAAAGAGATTTTCTCGTCGAATAAACTGTGTTGCAGAATCCCCCGTTCGGGTTTTCAAATTAACCTCGAGTTAACAGAAACAACAGGAATCTTAACCTTGCAATACTCCTAGAATCATTTCCTAAAATCACCTAACATGACGTCGGAAAACGGAGTACCTCCTATTGCGAACTCGGAGGAGAAAATTCCCTTGAACGACATGAAGCCCGTCGACTCCAAGGACCAGGGGAACGGCAGTGCCGATGTCGACGGGCAGGGCGTGGTCGTAGCAGACGGGAAACTCGCCGAACATCATCCGGAACCCGATGAAGAGGAGGACGTGGTGGACGAAGGAGGCAAAAGGGGCAAATGGTCGGGCAAAATGGACTTTTTGCTGGCCTGTATTGGCTATGCCATCGGTCTAGGCAATGTCTGGCGCTTTCCATATCTGTGCTACAGAAATGGAGGAGGTAAGCTCAGATGCATGCATTTAAAGTTTGTGTTTGTCATTGGTGTATGTATTTTAGAATATTAATGATTATTTCTTGGTCTAAAGTATTCTACTATCTTGAGGAAAATGAGCCTTAATAATGTTTCACTGATATCTTTTTGGTTGATATCTTATTGGATAAAATGGTAAGGGGATGATTAGGAAACGATTTTTGTTTTGTTTTGTTTTGGGTTTTTTTGTTTCACGGATCGATGGCTTAAGGTAGGCAATCATGTGATTTTTACATTCTTGCAGTTAAAGAGGTAATTTTATGTTGATGTGACGAGACTTATTAATGGTCGTTGATAAATCGTTTACAACAATCGGTGATAGTCTTGGCGTTGTAGTAGGTAATGATCAAAATGATAATTTACAACTATCACTACCATTTCCAAAAGGAGTAGTGCAAAAAAAAAAAACAAACAAACAAACAAACAAACAAACAAACCAAAAACACCAAGACACATTTAAATCGAGTAGGGGGCGGGCAAGGGAGTGGCACGTTGGGCTGTCACAAAATGTTCTTTACACTTTTTTCCAAGAGCAATAATAAAATGTTATGGTGTCTATAACTGAGACAAGTTTTTTTCGGGGTTGAGGGTAATAGCAATGAGAGCATACGCATGACCCTTTCACAGCCCTGGGACATCAATAAAAACAAGAACATTTATAGCGATAAAAAAGGGGGTTAGTAGAAAAGGTACACTCTCATACTATGCGTAAAGTAGTACAACACCTTTATTAACAACAGCCTAGATCTGCAAAGCACTGATGAATATGAATGATTTATGAAATTTTAAGCAATAAAGGACAAGCGCTATGCGGATAAATATAAGTGTTGATGGAGAACATGAGGTAGCACTGATCTGAGATGATACTGTGATGCAATCAATTCATTTTTACGTTTGGTATCTAGGGTTTAATTCGTTTAAGAAGTCTCGACTGGAAGGTCCTCGGAAATCATGCTCATCAGGAGATTTTGAAGTCGGTCGCGGCTCGTTTCGAATTCGGAATAGATATTTTTGAAAGCGATTTCCCAAGCGAGACGGGCATCATCCCCCTACGCAATCAATCGAAAAGCGAGAGTGACAGGTATAGAAGTGGTAAATAGAGTCAACTATATTTTGCTTTTGATGGTGTTAATGTTTCTGTAACCATGTTCAGGTCTGCTTATCCCTTCATGACCGTAACGGTATGTATTTCCATTATGACAAAGAGGAAAGGACATTTCCCGAGCGGAAGACACCAGTTGATGGAAACCAGGGTCTTTCAAACATGATGTATTAGTTCATCTTCCGTAGACTAGCTATGCGGATAATTTATGTTTAGTCTTCCAGCAGAGTCGTTCTTCCTCTTTCCATCCTTCTCTCTGATATCCCCTATCTCTGTTTATATCTGTCTCTCCATCTCACCCCCTCTCTCTCTTTCTCCTTTTCTTTCTCTCTCTCTCTGCCTCTCTTTGTTATTTCATACTGAACCTTTTCTTTAATCTCATTTTCGAACAGTTGCTAAAGGTGTCCAGGCGTCATTAAATAATCATTAACAGCTTATTTTTTTATTCGTTAATCCTTCGTTTTATTCGCCTTTCAAGGCACAAATAAATACATCGTGCTTTAATTGCCATCAGAATTATCTATAGACTTTTCATGCTCAGAAAGGATGAAGCAATTAGAAAAAAACAGCTTATCGAGAATTCTTTCAAGGGTGAAACGCCTTTTCAGCATTGAGAAAGTGACATTTCTGTGTAGACTTAGCACTCGTCAGACACTGTTTGATCTGAATGTTTGACCGCCTTTTGTCGACGAACACTTCTTGCTTAATAGTGAAATGGTAAGTACATTTTGGGGAAACCTCGTTTATTGTAAACATAACGCGTGATTGTTAAATTTACCGAGTGGAAACAGTCTTGGTTCAAATACTCTTATTCTTTTCTGATGGTAGAGAACTTCGTGCGACCTCCGCGACAAATATATTTGCGTTCAGTCTTCGTCTGTCTCATATCTATACACTTCAAATAACACGAGTTTCTTTGTTTTCTCTTTTCTGAAAATGCTATATAACGAGTAACCGGCAGAGCACAGGAGTACAGTTTTATTTCAAATGATGAATTGTGCTTCGATTCAGGGCTTAAAACAGATTGAAAAGTTCGGGAATAAGTAAAATACCGCTCTACATGGACCAGGTGTACAGTAGCCTTTTTGCATATTGAAATTTAGATGTAGGAGCATATTAATAAAAAAAATAATGATAAATAGTGAATTCTTGCATACCGCCCATGTCTGTAACACTTGACACTGCTGGCGTTCCATTTATTTAGATACATAAATATACAACAATAAAAATCAAAATAGTACTTACATTGATATACTTACAAATTAGTGGCAAAAATAAAGTTTTCCTAAGTTCCATATAAAGATGTATACAAAATATTACAATACACGGCCGGCCTTATAGGTAGTCAAGCGTAGTCTACACAGGCAACTTAGTTCGAAATATGTTTAATGCCCAACGAGGGATTTGTTCGTGCAAACTGTGAGAGGGAGCATGTCAGCAGAGTCTGATCAACAGACTAGATGTGGGAAAGCAGTGGGACAATGGGAGAAAGGAGAAGCCTTTGCTACCATGGAACCCTATCACAGCCTGACCCACTAAGTATTGACACAAAGGCTAAGTGTTCTAGTTAAATACAAGTGAGCACAGCCGATGGAACATAAGCAAACCAGGGTGTTATGTGTTCATTTGGGCCAAGAGCGCAAGTGCTTGAGGACCCTTAGGATTGACCTTGTGTGAAAAATGTTGCAGCGCTTCAATGTGAAGTGGTACCATAAAAGCCAAAGTAATGACGAGGATTATCTCGTTCGTATTCGTCCAGTATTACCCGCACATAAAATTGATCTTGACTTCCTGGAATGGCGAAAACTAATATTCTGGTGGAATATAGCAAACCCTTCTCGTAACCCTCAGTGAATCCTGTTCTGAACCATACCACTGGGTTCAATCCTTGCTTGGTTCTTACTTCCTCCGAGAAGGTTTACCCACTTCTTCCTCGACAAGGTGTATTAAAATGATACCTGGCAATATTGGGGTTATGATAAAAATTATGATTGCAGGGCCCTCAGGAAGAACAGGATTTATAAGTGGTGAGGTCAAAGGCGGCGCCAGGGTATTTTGATAGGAGGGGCAAGACGACCTAAAGATGACGTCATATTTTTTTCTCCATTAAATAACAGGGGTAATATAGAGTTATATGTTTAAGACCCCACTTTTTAATACTCCTCTTTCTTCTTCCCTTTTCTTCCCTTTTCTTCTTCCTTTTCTTCTTTTTTCTTCTTTTTTTTTCTTTTTTCACTACTTGAAAAATCATAGGGGGGGGGGCGGTCGCCCCCTCTGCCCCCCTGTAGCGCCGCCCCTGGGTGAGGTTACCGTGGGCGAAAAACACCATAATAATTAATACCACAATTCAAGACTTTACCTGTTTTATTGTCTCCTTTTTTCTGCTGGTAGGAGTGTGCGAATGAATGTTCGTGCTCCTCGTATTGTATTACTAAGTACAACTGATTTTGATACTACATTGTTATATGAGACATGTCTACTCTTCCTTCACGCATTTTAAACGTGTGCTGTTCTTCTATCATGTCTATCCAGCTTTCCACTCCTAAGATGGTTTCTTTCTTCTTCTTTCCTTTTAGCCTACATTTTCGGGATAATAGCATGCACATTTACACCGTAAAATGTATTTGAAAACGATTTCGAACATCTTATGCACGATGTTCTTCGTATTACTGGAACATTTCATTGCATTGTATTATGATAACGAGGATAATGCATTCTTATGACGTCGTGAGAGCATCATTTATTAAAGAAATGATATCAAGTGTCTCGTTCAGACCTATTTCAAACTCTAATGACGGATAGAATAAGGTGGTCATGTTTTCGCTTTGGGCAGAATGTAACAAGAGAGATGGCCGAGATGTTCACTCAACATCAAAGTACGCATGACTGTTCCAAATTCGGCGGAGAAAAGGGTCTTTTTAAAAATTCTCCTCGTTTTGTCTGCGAACCTCGACAGATTATGAAGAAGGGATCTTTTGGCTAAATATCCGCGATATAGGATTCTAGTAGAGTTTGTGGAGTTAAAAACTCAACGATTTTAGAAAATAAGGTTGCATATTCTCAAGTTTATTCCGACGTTCGTAATTGTTACAGTTTTTATATTACGCGCGTTGGTAAAGGACGTAAACTATGAAAACGTAATAATGGCAGAACGAATGTTTAACCACACTTGACGAAATTTTGTTTTCATCGTAAGAATTCCTGTATATTTCTAAGGCACTTTAAAATAGATGGGAATATATATGCCAATTGGGCCATTTTATTGCCATTTGGAGGATAAATAGTACCTTTAAACTGGAGTGAATTGTGGTCATCAGGTTAGGGTAAGTGATGTCACTTGGGGCAAACGACGTACCCCGAGGAAGAGGTCATGTTCGTCAACCGAAAAGCCACACAACAAGCGCACAGATCTCACGTCCATCAGACACAGCACCATCTTCCACAGGAACAGATATCCTGGAAGTTGTACTTGTAGGCCTACAATGTATATCACATAGTGGAGCTCTCTGGTATATTGGTGAACGCCCTTGACTCTCTACGGGAGTTCTTTGGTTCGATCTTTCATTTTTGCTGACGCACTTGGACAAGGCAATTTACCCACTTTTTGTCCATCTTTACAGAGGGTACCTGACAATGCTATGATAATAGAGATTGCAGGGCCTTCAGGAAGAGCAGTGTATATTGATACTGATGAAGCTCCCCTGGGTAACTAGGACCATGTTATCTTTTTAATATGTATCTCTGTCCCTGGGAATGAAGCCTTGTTGGTACTTTCGTCCATAACAAGAATTTTCAGCCTTAGAGCGTAAATGATAGCAGTAAATATTTTTTTCATCATCCATGTGGCACTTTTATTTCTAGACTTTGAAAACAGCGTACTAGCATCAGAGGCGCGGCCGTTATCTAACGCTACTTGTTCCCACATCTACCAAGACTTTTCTTCTCCTGGGTTACGAGAGTCAACATGACCGCGATTGCTCTATGATTTAAACCTACAAATTTGGGTTGCTATTCAATTTAGGTCAAACAATTACACTGCAGTTTTCATTGAGGGCTCCAGGTGATAGCTTGTTTCATCATCACATGCATGATCTGTAGAAGTTGGGATGTAAAAAAACCCCAGCATATCCAAATATTTCAATGATCATCTTTAGCTTTATTTTCATTGTTTTGGTATTTCTGTAATGAAAACTGCTGTACTGCCAGTGAAATATCAATGTAAACGTATCACATAATTTTTTTTTTCATAGTTCATTTTGTATATTTATTGAAGTCTTCTTTATTCAGAGTGGCCCTTTTAGTAATGAGCCTTACTCTTCCAGGTTGCCATCTACAATTAAAAACGATTTATGATAAATAAAAAACAAATACAACTATAGCAAAATACACAAGAAAAAGAATTAGAATAAGAATACAGCGAAACTGTTAGAAAGATATAAATGTTTTAGAATTCATACAGTATAGGCATTTATGGGACAATAAAGAATGAATTGAGAAACTTAGATGTTTGCATTGTCCCTTTCCTGGAATCGGACGATTAATGAGTTTTTAGCCAAACTGAGGTACTCTTTCATTCATTGGCAACGATATATTCACGCATGTCTCATGGGTTTGATTGCATCGGGCTATAAAGAATTTTTTTAATGAATTTTTGTTCTCAGAGGGCGTTTAGAATACTTAGATATTTGCATCGTATTTTTCTTGGAACCAGAAAAATTATGAGTTTTTAGCAAAATTGAATAACCCTTTCATTGATAGGGAGCGATATATTCATTTGGGTTTGATATCAATTTGTTTCTGTGCGAATAGAAAAAAAAAATGTGCTTTTAACCCACAGGGGTCAAAATTCTTGTGGAAATTTTATACGTATACTCACCTTTAACGATAGAAGGTAAATTGACATGCTTTAGAGGCTACAGTTTACGAATAGCTTGAAGCATTTGGCATGCATGGCTTTGTAAATAATGATAGTAAAAAAAGAAGACTTCTCAAAATGCGTCAGGCTTTTGAATTCTGGGTGGGTGCAATTTGAAACCTTTCTGAACAATGTTTGGGGTCACGTGACTCCTGTAAAATGGAGACTTGTATTTCAGCATCAACGATCTTATCCACTTCTCGGACCGTCGAAATATTCCAGTTAAACCTGTATGGGAAAAATAATATAAGTATTGGTTGAATTGCTATGACTTGTTTATTTATTTATTAGAATAAATTTTCAGTGTAGGAAGGCCCGGTAGGAACGTATTTTCAAAAGGCAGATTAACTATGCTACCATACCAATGTATTTTTGCTCCTATTTCTTAAACTCATTATTCGTGGGAAATGGAAGTTAGTCTGTCTATTTGCGATGATTTATTTCCCCATATTTGATTCGAAGTGCAGTGAGACGTATGCATTCAAGCCATTGAACAATTTGACCAGATTATTTGATTTACGATTAAGATTTATTCTCCGCCTAGGCGTAATACCCTCGATAACAAAGGTTCACATGATATAACTTTGATACACAAGTTCCCGAATTATTTTATTAAAAAAGTTAGATATAATGAGAAAACCAAGAATTGAAAGCCTACACTCATATATCAAAGCTTTATTCACTTTCGGAACTTTGCTTGCAGATCGCGGTGATAGCCATAATAAGCCTTTGGTCTTTAGCATCTTGGGGTAGAAATTCAGTTTTTTAATATTGCATGCCTGGTGGAAATATCATAAAAGGAATATTTTTTCTTTTCTATTTTAGTATAGTCAGTCCAGAGTTTTATCCAGAAACGTTTGATATTGAAGGACCACCCGGCGAGTCGAGGTACACACACACTGGTTTTCAGATCACAAGCTCAGATTTAAAGACAGGCGTATGAAAAATACGGCTTTAATTTCACCCGTGGTTAATCATTTGAAAGAATGCTCAATTGTTTGAAAAAAATGCTCCGATTTATACTGATGTCGATTTCAATGGGGGCCCGATTCATGGACGCTTAGAGTTATCGGTCTGATTTACTTTAGGGACTGAAGCATTAGGACGTATTCTTTTTTCCACAATAGAGCAATCGCACTGCGTACTTTAGAACTCTTAACTGCTCTATTTAATTCGAAGTGGCTGTATTGTACGATGATGGATGGTTGTGAAACGACTGTTGGTAAGAGGAAAAATAATCGACCTTGCTTATTTTTATTTTTATGCCACCAATCGATAACAATTGATGAGGAATCTGTCAAATTGACAGGCGCCACAATTTATAGATTTTTCTTCTGTCTGGTTGTGAGGTGTATAAATATAGTGAATCTGTTTTTATCAAAATTGGTGTGAGAACATATGCAGCTGTTTACATATTGCTAATCGCCAGTCGAGGAATCACTTTTAACATTATGCATAAATATCAGCAGATTGGGTCTCTATCACACGATATGGTATAAGATAAATGGAGATATAAAGGCATAACATGCATTATGCTTATTGTCATAAAAGGTAAAAATGCAAAATTGATTTTAAAAGTTTTCAAAGGGAAACGGGGAAAAGGAGAAGGACGTCGAGTGAATTTGGCTATGTAGTACATTGAAATGTAATATTATAATTTTTTTTTAATCCTTTGAAACTGTGAGATGAAAAAAAAGGTCCATTCACTGACCGTTTAATTCCACAAGACATATTTTCACCATAAGAAATCGTCGTTACATGCCATTCTCTCGTTCGACAAAAATGCAAAGCATAGACCAACTCCAAAACAAACTATATGTTTGGGGAATCCCACACTTAATTCACTTCACACAATCCAATATTCAAATGCATTTCATAAGAAGAGTAAAATAATCAATCATAAAGATAAGGATCCTAATATCGCATATTCGATTTTAACTAACTTCGTTACGGCTTATTCACATGGATCATTTTTATACATCACGCATGAGATTCATCTGACATTGCAGAAATTACAACATTATAGTGGAAAAACACTACGGCTACATACTGGAAGGTATTTTTCAAGATGTCACTGAACCACAATACATTTGGTATATTGCGAGAAAACACCCATCGACCTATGACATTGATAAAGAAAAAGCCTGATTCTCCCTTTTGACAAGCCACGTGAGTAGATGATATATTGGAATTAAGGGATATTCTGAAATTTTGTTCCATTGTAATTGATCCATCGTGTTAGGCAGACGAGAAAGGTAATATCGGACGGTAATAAATATATAAGAACGATGCCTTTCCCCTAACTCAAAACATTGAACCAATTTTCCCTGGCGAAAATGGAAAATTAGATGCTGCTGGAAAGAATAATTTGACCGCTTCCTCCCAATTTAAATGAAAATGAAAAGATTTGGGTGAAAGAGGACACAACTTAAATCACCTCATTTCAGATGTAATACGATCGGATGGGGTAACCAGAGGCCCCGAAGTGACTGCTAAAAATACGGACACTGTGTGCAACACCATGGAAGGAAATGATGAATGGGGGTATATCCGGTATTTTTTAATGGAAATGGGTTGGTGTCGGAGATAAACATTACTCTATCATGCAAGTTAAACATGTAACAACTAATACTTTAATACCTTGATTGCGAAAGAGAATATATATTCAAAATTTGATAGGCTAAGCATTTCTATACCAATACATGAATTATTTTTATTCGACAAGACAAAACATAATATGAAGTGTTCTTGACTGTGTATTTTGTGTGTGCGTGTGCGCGCGTGTGTGTGTGTGTGTTTGTGTGTGCGGGGGGATAGCTACTGCCGGATATAAGTTCTTATAGTGCATAAACATAAACCTTCGACATAGTCGAATGAACTTGATTTGAAATAAAGAACTCAGTGACTTGATAATAATTGAGATTACTAACCAATATGTAGCTGTTATTAGGGAATGAAATGACACAACAACATCGATAAACTATCTGATTGCCTAATAAAACTGATCAACATAAATTATATATAATTCTTTAAAAGCAGATCTCGCCATAAAAGAACACACGAGAAAGAGATAAAATGTTTCTTACCCTACTGAAACACGAATTTCTCACAAAACCTGAGGGAGTTGTGCATCAACCCTTTTTGACTCCTCAACCCCATCGCTACCCCCATGCCCCTACCAATCAACAGAGACGACACAAAAAAGTGTGTCACACTTGGGACGACATCCGAGGACTGGAGTGTATTTGCAGATGATATTAGCTTTGACCCAGCTGAAATTGGGGTCTCCGGATGATGTGGGGTAGGTGCCCCTGTACTTGGGATGACGTCCCAAATCATGTATATTGGTCATTCAGATTACCTCAAGCAGTGGCGTAGCATGAGTCCGGCGTTTGGGGGGGGGGGGGAGGGGCACCGGTCTTACTCGTACTTAAGATGAAATGCGAATTGATAAGGCCATTGAACGGAGGGGGGGGGGAGTGTTGGAGGGGTCGTAGTATTTTATTTTATCTTTTTTCTCTCTCCCTTACTCTGCATGATATTAATATATGATATCTATAATGTACTATATTCTAAATTTGTGTCACAGCTATGACAAAGTAAGACACGAGAGATAGGAACTGATCTCACGTACAACATCCACGCAAGTGCATACACGCGCACACGCACAAACTTATTCATACTTTCAAACAACTATTTATTTCTCCCCCTCTCTCTCTCTCTCTTCAAACATCCTCGCAATCCACACTTACACCTACCCTTCAACCCCTCACTCTTAATTTCTCTCTCACACACTTATACACGAACACACATACAACACACACACACACACACACACGCATATATACATTAACACACGCACACCCTCACCCATCTGTCCCCCTCTCTTTCCCATCCCCCTCTCTCTCTAAAACTCTCTCTCTCCCTCTCTCCCTCTCTCTTTCTCTCTCTCTCTCTCACACTCACACACACACACACACAAATACTTTCTCTCCATCTCTCCCCTCTCTCTATATTGTTGGTTCTTAGATTTGTTCTGTTACTTATCTCTGACTATTTTGCTATTTATTTTTTTCTTAAATTTTTCTCATCTGCTTTATCATTGATCTCTTTCACGGTTAGATTGCAGTATTATACATACTATTATACAATATGTATAATAATAGTGAGATGATCCCATATTATGGTATCATCTGACTATTACGCATCCCATGGACCAAGTAATTTCAGCAATAAATTGAGAACTAATTGATATTCCTCTAGAGACATGCTACGTGATGGAAACTCAAGTTCAAGTTTATTTCTTAAACTTGGGGCTTTCACTTAATGTAACATCAATTACCTGTATATCAACGATGAAACCTATAACTTATTGTTACCATGCAATTAACCAAAACTCATGAAATGACAAAAATTTGAAATGTTTCGGTTACAATCTTCTTCCTCAGCCATCTCTGATATCAAATACTAGAGAAAATATTTGGCTATAACATAAAAGTATTGCCTCCGCTATTTGGAGGTGATTAAGCTATATATCTAGGGTCAATAATTATATGTTTTGTTTTGTTTTTTTATTTACGCTATACAGTAGAGCGACCTTCACAAGGAGAAAATTCTTTCATGAAGACATCCTGTTTTCTTTTATCCATTAGCCATATCTTGAAAATTAACGTCTTGTTCGTCGTAACCGGAAGAAAACCAACGCGAGTACCTGACAAAATTATCGCTTCTCGCGGTAACATGAGCTAAATAACAAAAAATGTCTGATGGTAATTTCTTCGGTTGGAATGAAGTGTAGGGAGAGAGAGAGATGAAAAAGATAACCAAGGTGTATGAAGAAAGACGAAGAAGAAGGGAAGATAGTAATCATTGCTCCTCCTTTCCTGGTAAATGCACTCTGTGAGGAGGTTGAGCGAACTAAGATTTGTACTTACTGACAGGTGACGGATGGCTTGCGTAACATCGTCCATTGTGTCAATTTAGACGTGTGCGTTTGTGCAAATGTGGGTGTGTGTTTTACGCTGGATTCTGATTGTTTCCGTAGCCGTGTATCAATCATAAATGATTATTCATGTATTCAGTGGGCACACCAGAATATCCAAACTCCATCCAAAGAAAGAATGTACTGGTAGCCAGAAATTATATATGGTGTTCTTCCCAGTCACTGTCAAACTTTGCTTTTACTTGTGGAGAATGGAGGATGCTTTTGAAACGGATTCGTCGAAATAAAGACCATGTGAAGAGGTGAAATAAAAGTAAAGTTGCACACATAAATAAGCCATTTCGTAATTACGATTTGCGCATGTGCATATAAAGGTCATTTGTACCGAGTCCAATAGACATCTATACGCTTTCATAGTGTGTGCACGATGCGCGCACCAGTATGATTTTACGTGTTAATAGTTAAACAATTACCGCGTCCACCAAAACAGATGCGTGTGCACGTACTAATGGGGGTAATCTGAGGGTCATTTGTACCATATGTACTAATCACAAACTGCCTTATTCTAAAGGGTCCAATATCTAATCCCCCAGTCACACCGAAGAAACAGACATCAGACCGACCACAGACCGATCACAGACCGAGCAGAAAATGACATTACCACAAAACGGCCAATATTTGGCGGGGTCTTTTTAGCAGTGTGACTGAGGGTTAAGCCTATTTAAAAGCTTATATATGATGGATGACATTCTGGTACTCCTCCTTTTGGCCTGAATAACCCTTTTTTTTTTACACTTAAAAAATTATCTATACCCCTTCACTATTAAAAACGAATCCCCGTTTTTTTTGGTTTTTTTTTGGTTTTTTTTTTTACAGAATATGTAGGCTTGAAATATGTGAATATAGTGTCGATTTAACTATATCTTTACTTCGTAAGTGATTTTAAGGGTATTCATAAAATTGTAAGGGTGTATCTAATCTAAAACAATCGTCTTGGGAGGTTGGTATCAAACACCGTTCTATAAAAGTTAGTTCATTTCAAGTTACGTTTTGCTTGTTATGAGAGTTGGACAAAAACTGAACAATTTTGATACCATGCGTTGATGCACCGCCTTCGTTATTCATTGAGCTTTAAATTTCTTAGGATGGATATATTACGCTATTTATTACTTTTAAACAAAACAAATCTGTTATCAAAATATATACATATCTAACATGTCTTACAGTTTCAATATGCCTTTTCTAGGAAGGCAATTCTAAGTGTTGCATCAAATCAATGCATACTTTAAACCTAAATATTTAATTTGTTATAAACACATCTTAATGTTTACTATCAATATAGCGGCGACGATTAATATACATCCATATTTTCCTCTGCGGCAGTGTTTGTTTAGAAACGGTTCTTCATCTCGAGTAATGATGTTTAAATTACTCGGCGATAGCTTCTGTGTTTATGGAAGCAAACGTTTAATACGATTAGAGCCATGTGTGCGAGAAATGTAGGAGTAATTCGGGGAAAATTGAGTTTGGGTATCATTCGATTAGATATTCTCTGGCTCCGAGATCCACTGCCTTTCAATTTTTCCCCTCCTCTCCTCCCCACTCGTATCCATAGAGACTGGATTTCTGCCAGTGATGCGTACCCACAGAATACCTGAACATCACGATTGTAGATACGTTTAGATACCACGAACGCTCCATGATTGCTTGATAATTTCATCATTTCACGACTTTCCTTCATTTAAAGGTGCTACACACCATTTTCAAATAAGATTAAGGTTTTTCGATTTATGCATAATTGAAACCATATATCTTTAGGAATGAAACATAAAGTTTTTAGGATAAAATTATCCGTAAATGTTTTCAAGGATAAACGAATTTTTCAGAGCGTTGTCATGCAGTTATAGCAAACCTACTGTTATTAAATATATATATATATATATATATATATATATATATATATATATATACATATATATATATATTTGATATTTCAGTATTTGTTTTCCTAGTTAAATTGTTATTCCAAACCAAACTTAATGTATATACAGTACCAAAAGAAAGAAAGAAAGAAGAAGAAGAAGAAGAAGAAGGAAAAAAAAAAGAAAAAACAAAACAAAACAAAACAAAAACACTAGCGGTCGACGATATTATCAAAAACTGATGCTGCGTGCGCATGCATCGTAGGTATGATAAACTGCATTAAGCACATCTAATCTCGTAATTATTAAGGGCAACTGCTCCCCTCCCCCTTTCCCCGAAATGACGCCACTGTCCAATGTTGACCATAACTGCACTGTGTTTTAGGGGCAGACAGAAGGGATTTAACTTAGGTTAATTTTGAGATGTACTCTTATGACACCCTGTCATGTCAGCGTAGCCTGGTGGATGGATGGATTGAAGGGGAACAAAAGAATAATTTTCTGATGTAGTCAACATGGAAATCGCAATAAATGGCTTTTGCGTACTCGGGTTAGATTTATGCTTTTGGTCATTGCACTTTTTGAACGACGTATGAATCCATGCACACTTTAAACATTGCCAGCTAAAAGTAATGGACAAAAGATTATCTTGCATGATGAAAACCAATTTCGACTAATGCCCCATTCCATTATGACGAGATATGGAAAGAAGTGATGTCCTCCTGTTACGATGAAAGTGAACACTTGTCAAATTGAATGTGTTAAATACAGATTTACACAGGTGTATCGCTAAGCGCCATTGATACGAGGCGGCCATTTTGTTGGGAATATGTAGCGACTCATGCAAAAAACACAACGTCCTTTACCTTGCTGACATTTTGCCCCTCCTAGTCCTCATTTAATAATGTAGATTCATTTCAATATTTAGACCCCCTAAAATATGCTTTTTATCAAAGTAATACATATCACATAATCTTCTCTCTTCAGTGGCCGATATTTTATACAAATTTACGGAAACCCAAAACTTAAAATTCCATAATTTCCATTAACTCCTTTTGATTATTACTTATCCCGATGACTACTGAATTCTGTAATTCCCATATGGGCTTAATACAGGGATTACCCGGCTCCCGTTGGCAAAGGGTTAACCCTTTACTCACTTCTGTTGTCATTTGGATCACTTTTTATTTCTTATATCCACGATGAACACATATGTATTGCTGTCTTGAAACTCTAGTGTAGTTCCTCTGTAACGAAACGCCATTAGCAAGGCCATGGAACACATAATACAAAAGCGATAACTTACTCCTTGCAGAGGAATTATGTGTTCTGATTTGATTTTAGTGGCAAATTTACATTATAGATTGGAATCTTATTGACCTTTCTTGGTTTGATATGAAATCGTAAATTTCATTGTGAACCCTCTACTATTTTTTTTTTGCTCTTTGCTGTGTTATGAATATAGATCATATATCAAGCTGAAAATCATTTTCACACTCTCCTTGTATAACTACCCTTATACCTGTATTACGGATTTGTATCAACAACACAAATTGAACTCTACAATTGTAATCAACATATGGCTAACTAATACTTTTCAAAACCGTAATAGAAAAAAAAAAACACACACAAAAAAAAACGGTTACACTTAAACAAGAGAATGTTAAATAGGGACCGAATAAATCACATTTGTGAACTAAAATATGCCACCAAGACTGTAAGTAATAAGGAAGTCACTTTGTTTTTCTTTCATAAGAACAGACAGCAAAATGATTCACAATTAGTTTGTATAATTTCATCCTGCTTACTGTTCCTACCAAAGAAACTATGCGATGTGAATCCCTATGGCTTAATTGTTTTTTTTTAACGGATTAAATGTTTGACATATATATATATATATATATATATATATATATATATATATGTATATACATACATACACGCACCCATACACACACGCACGCACACACACACACGCACGCGCGCGCACAGTTAATCAAACAAATGTTTCGCCTTATCGCCTCAAAGAGAGAGATCTATAGAATGAAGATTTACTGCCATAGGAAATGAAGACTATAAAGCACACAAATTTCAGTTCTAAATTTACATTGGAAATTAGTTTAATGTGAATCAACTTTGCATTTGGAATTTGAATTCAAATACTCTTGCATGCACTGTAATCTGTACACCTATTACATCAGAACGCCCTGAAAATACAATCAACGCCTTTTCCATACCATTTTTCGGATTATGTTCTCAGGGACGATAAAGTAACACCGAAACGGAAAACAGTGCGCTATCTACTGAAGATGGCTACCGTCCACGAGTATTGCTAATAATTTTGAATTACATAATGATTCATGAATTAAATGGGGACCGCATAAAATGTAATCACTGGTTTAATGAAGAAGGCTAAGGTAGGAGAAGGGATGGATGAGCATAAATTTGAATGACAGGGTATGAAATCCTTTGGGAAGGTCTAGGGACTTGCTATTGGTTGTCAGTATCTCCATGGAATGAATTAGACTTGTTTGTCTTTAACATTATATCACCATTAAGAGACTGGGACCAGAACAAAGTCATATTGTTTATGATCAGTTTTATAACCTTGTTCTGATATACCTGAATGGATTGTACAAACTGCGTTATTATGTGTCATTTTCACAGGAAGCTCGTGCTTTCTAATGCACGGAAGGACTTCCTTCTGACACCTGAAAGGATTATGCAAACTGCGTTATTATATGTCATTTCTACTGGGTGCTCGTGCTTTTAATGCATAAAAGAACCTTTTGTCACCTTTGCATTGACTCAGTTCCCATGGTGGACAGTCAACATGGCGATCTAAGTTAGTAAGTATGCCCCGTGATGCCGGTCCAAATCCTTCCAAGAAATGCATGCCGGGTTTCGATAGTCATAGTCTTCGATTTTCTCACGCGACGGTTAAAATCCCGCCAAAAATTTGGAACCCGTACATTTCGTGCCATATGATTTACCGGGACACATTATTCTGCCAAATCGTTTCCCAAACACAATTACCTTTCATGTGTTTTACGAGATGTCACAATGTACAGTGGGCAAACATCGAGACTTATAACTTGTTCGCCCAGGATGTATTGACAATGGGGGAAGCCTCCACGTCTGTGGATCGCTCGACTATTCAGCTGTACAAATCACATCAGAACTGGTTAAACACAGTAGGGTGTTGAATTACGCACCTACCATTAACGGAACCCCGTCCTTGATAATCTCCTGGAGGAATTTTCACACAATACCCGAGTTTCACACCGAATAGAGAGTTTTTTATAGTTGAACTCCCCATTACTGTATCAGTCACGACTGTATCAATATTGAAAGTATGCCTGCTATTTTTGTAACTTTAGAACTAACCATGAGCGGTAATTACATGGGACCTCTGACACATTTCTTGTATATTCCCCCTTACTTTTGGACCAAGAAATGAATATTCATTCAAGTGGTTCGAAGGTTTAAGGTAACCCTGATTAATCTTAACCTAAACCTAATCCTAACATCATACGTTAGAGGAAGGCCAAAAATGCCAATAGTGTTTTAATATAGTAGGACCAATCAGATGTCACGTGCTGACAACATGCGAAGTGGTAATCCGTCATTCAAACAATCGTTAGAAAGACAATGATAAATATAGCTGTAAAATAATTTAAAGGTTTCTGTTTTTATGAAATATATTTGCTTTCTATCACGAATTCGTTTCAATGATGATGATAATAATAATGAAATGCGGATTTATGAAGCGTTTTTTCAAAGGATATACATTACTGGATACTTTTATTACTGTGGCTTTAGCTGAGCGCTCAAGCAATCAAGGAATTTGTTCCTACCGGGCATCCATTCACCTGGGTCGAGAGTAGCAAATGAAGATAATGTCTAGCTAAAGGAAGAGTCACGACAGGAATTTGAACCCTGGATCAAGAGGTTCATAGTCTGGTGACTTATCCAGTAGACCACGACACTCCCATACCCGATGTCATTTCTTAAATATGATTTTCCTTTATCACGTAAGTGATGTGGAGAAAGTGGTGTAAGAAAATCATAACTTTTTTCGTTTAATTTTAGCAAGGGAGGATTATGTTCCCACTGGCTGATTTCGCTTTTAGATTTTAAAATATCGAGATAACACCATACTGATATATAAGTTAATCCCAAATACTCTGAGAAAAACAAGATTAGATTTGTGTGGAAAACAATAAAATCCATTCGTAGAGGGAAAAGAAGGGGTGAGATTTTGAATATAGGTCCATCTTTAAACATCTACATCGCATGATCAATCACGCCACACTTGGGCATAAATGTGGAGAAAGAGTCATTCCTATAGAAAGAGTATTGTCAACAGCCATACCACGTACGTCACATAATGGGGACATGGTTTAGAAATATATGCCAGATGAAAAACAGATGGTCGTTTATGGCAGAAAGAGGACAACATCCTAAAAACGACAATAAAAACATACCAAAAAAAAAAAAAAAAAAAAAAAGCGCGCCAAGTGATATTTCGAGTGTGACGTGGAGTCCATATTAATCTCTTGTCACCAGAGATCGTGGTGTCACACGATGTCAATGTATACTGTGAACCTGGCTTGGTAATTCACTTAGAACTGCCACTTCCACACTTTGTTGTGGACTCTGTTATGGGAAATGAGAATGCGAACCACCGCCTTTCACCAGCCAAAACATCGACGTCTAGCTTGGAGACCAGATTGAACTTCGATCTTCACACTTGTGGGGTGTTCGAAAAAAAAATGTGAGTTGGGGAGGAGGGTCGTTTGAGATAGGTCTCTTTGGGAGTCTTTGGAGATGGTAAACATTGTCTTATTACCACCTGCTTTATAAAAAATGTTTTATGACTTTCCGAGAAATTCATGTTAGATCTTTTTTTCATTCACTCCTGAATATTCGTACATCTGCCATGTTTACATTCAGTGTCAAGTAATGAAGAACAGAATCATCAAAGTGAGATATGGTATGGATGAGACAATAGAACATTTTAATCCGTTTAATCTGTCAAACAAAATGCCAAATCTTGAGGTATAATTTTGGGAGTGGCTCCTTGTTGCATTATAACATAGGAGGTTTGATTCGAGTGAGGACATGAAGAGGTCATCAATGCTTTTGTGACATTCCAGATTAATAATAAACGATTTCCATTGTGTCACTATTTTTTTGCAAATAAAACACTTCAATTTAATTTTCAAAGCTGTCAAGAATAAACTTTGATCACATTGGTGTTAGCTTCTGAGATTTTCTACACTGATATGATATTCAGATAGATGTTAATTTGCCAATCTCTACCCAGGAGATAGGGGGAAATTGAAAAGGTGTCTTTCAAACATGGATGAGATGAATAATGCGCACATTCGACGAGGAATGCTATTCGGAGAAAGCTTGATTCATTGCACTGGTAATAAGCACATTTTAATTGTAAGATGAACTGTGTTTTTGTTTTTGTTTTTTGGCTTTTTGTTTTTGTTTGTTGTTGCAAAACGCCATGGCCAAATCGACATTTTGAGCGGTTGAGAGGAATTGAGATGATATACTCATCAGTCAACCTATCTTGCGGACCTTGACTTGAGAGTTGGTTCCTTGATTCCTAGCTTTTTGTCTAGATGACATTTTATCTACATTGCTGCTTCTTTAAATCAACGAATACCAGTCAAGAGATAAGCACGCTCTCAGGAGAGGAAAGTTAGACGCGGAATAGGAGAGGTCCTTATGAGCGATCACTGAAATGGATCCAAACGCCATGGCACATCGAATGCATCACAGTGATTAATTACCATCTCGGCTTCCATGACCTAAACGGCGTCGCACACCTTTGCATTAAGACAAACAAACAACGACTCAAATAAAGACGAGAAAATATTATATTCCTGTGAATCATGTTGTACTCTGATGTGGATTGCCTCAAATTATCCTATATCATGAATGGTAGGAACAGAAACCTTGGAAGTACACCGTACAGCATCGCTGCGGCGCCATGGCATTTTAGACCACCTGTACAGATGCCGAGCATTAAGTAAACTCCGACTGTTGATTCGTCGGGGGGCAAATCGTTAAATGATTGGGTCCCATCCGAGACACATTCCACGGATCAATGTCGGATAGAAGATATGGATAAAAAGGCCATCTCTGCCAAAGGTCGCCTTTTCCCGAGCCGCCTGCATTAATCCCGTCAAGACGCTCTATGATTCAAACATCCATGTCGGTTGATGGGATCGATACAAGCTGAATGACAAATAAAGTGCCATATTAATGTCCTGTTTTCCACCATTATTTTCATCTTAGTAGAAAATTTGATATGATAAAACCACCTCATGCAATTTTTAACATGGTGAGGTTAGATAAAACTATTTTTATTATGTCATACCGCCTGTATTAAAAATGGTTTGAAGTGCATAAAAACCATCATTATCTTTTTTTAAATAAGGATTTCAGTTAATTAATATCACCATACATGCCTAAATTTTGACGTTTGGAAAATTACTCCATACTTATATCTTGAGGGGTATTCATGAAACTTATACGAAAAGAAAATCTCACAGAAACTGTGTGAAACTAACAGGGAATTGGAAGCAAATCACCCTGTCAGTTCCTTTTTGTTCCTATTGATTTCTTTGGTTTTGGTATACATTTATCATGGAATACTATTGCCCGCTGCTTACGAGGCGCCATCTCAGTTGCATTATTATTATTAGCCCATATGCCAATAATTCAAAGAAATTCATACACTGTTCATTCTGCCTTCACTTTCGAATTACTTTTATGCAATATCACTGTTACATGGCGCGTCAAAGATAGTGGTAGTCACAGACGCACTTCTAAGACAGCAAAATGTCGCCTTGTGTGCAAGCTGTTTAAATCAGTCATATACCCTTCCAGACCCAGGGGATATGGAGCATCATCTCAATCGCGTTATTGTACCCTAATCAAGGCTATGAATTCCATTTTTCATTTTTTTATTTACTTTTTTACGACGTCACTCTCATATAGCGCGTGGAAGACCGCGCCTTGACGCAATCCAGCGTCAGAAAATGGCGCCTCGTGTGAAATGGACATTATGATAAAATCCCATTGATGCAGTTAGACTAGACAATGATAGAAGAGGGGTGATTGTGCGGCAATAGACACATTATCAAAAATAAGCCTAGTGTAGTATCTCTTTCCTGGTCAAGGGATTAACAGATAAAACCTGTAAAAGCCAGTAGTCCTACTTCGGTTCTTAACCATATTGTGAACAAATCTGGTGATTGAAGTAAGGGCATGTGTATGTTAAAGTCTGCTTAATACGAATCAAATGAAACGTTGGATAAATTTGGAAAAATCGTGTTTTATTGAATGACTTTTTTTAGGGCGACTTTGGAAAGATTACTACCCATTTGAGTTCGGGGAAATGTTTCAAACTCCACGCCCCAGCAGTATCGATGCACCTGTTTTTTTTTCTTTAGTATATATTTTGCAGCCGTCATTAAAACGTTTCACCTGTAATTCCCTGTAAAATCTATATACATGTGTTTCTCAAATGTATGTCTTTCAATTTACCAGGGTCCCTAGTCATCAGTGGGAGGAATTGATGGTTACCCGCGGTCAGCCGATGAAACAGCTTACGTGGTTCAAGAATATTTGAATAATGTCGGATAGACCATCAGTATCCAAAGACGACTTAAAAACCTGATCGAAGATTCCCAGGTTTGTCTTAACAGGTGCATGGGCTTAACAGAATACAGTATCCAGAGGAATAAAAACAGAAGAGGACTTGGTTACTACTGTACGATCTTTAAGAGAGGACATCTTTATGCATGATATATACTTGTTACATTACGAGTTCAACTTCAGGACACATACAAGATTTTTTGAAGTCACATTGTTACACGCCGAAGTGGCATGAGCATCAGGGTGAAGGATCTTCAATATGATCTTCAATATGATCTTCAGAAGACTTTGTTCATTTCTGTATATTTAAGGTGTTTAATTTTAAACAAAGCAAGTAGATAAATACAGACGGTTGACATATAGTTCAATCCAAGGGACTCGATCGGTCATTGCGGATAAATCCTTTACCTATGGAGTAAGGGGGTATAGATTCGAGGGCAATTTTACATTTATATTCATAATTGTGAGTGAAGAAGTACAATTTCACTAAGCAGATTCCTCCTACGCCTAGTGGAGCCAAACAGTCTGAAGGATCGCAAGTCATATTTTTGTCAGTGGTAGCGCATAACAATTTTTTTCTTTCTTTCACTCCTTTCAAAATGGACACCAAGGCTTCTTCAAGTGAGGGTACCATTCATCATTCAACATGACAGGAGTCCATTAGATCTCTCCCCTTATGTCTTATCTACAAATATTATCGAACAGGTCTAGGCAGAGACAGTTGTGTAAACGACCAGAACCGACGAATGTCGGTCGGAAGGAGTTGAATTTCAGATTTGCAAATCAAACCACAAAACTTTCTCCCTGAGACAATGCATATGTCGTGGTCAACATGAGGAAAGGGGAGATTGTACTCTATTAACTGGTACCATGGACCTAATACGAAGAAGGTGGTACCGAGCGATTTAAGTAATTATGGTACAGGAATCATATCTAGGAATAAATATGCCACACCCTGTTAAATCCTCTTTTCTATTTGACGCGGGAGTGCGTTCACATCTCTATATGTCATAACAACAGACGTATCAAATAGTATAGACGAAAAGGTAGCACGCGCGGATTGCTTAATTTGCATATAAGCTACGTAACGAACAGAAAAATAGTTACTCTTATAGGAGACTTTGTTACTTGCAGATACTTTCTCATCCGCAAATGCGATTTAATTACACCTAAAGTTTGTTAATTTGCCGTGGGTATTTATCGTGGTAGCTTACTGCGACTTGGGTGAACGAGCCCTTGATGTTGTTTCAAATCTAAGGAAGATAGCAAACGGTTTTCCAAAATCAATCAATACATTTTCAAAACATGAATTTCATGAAATATGATTTTTGAACAGTCTGCCACTCGGAAGACTATTGGAACCACTGTTTATGCTTGTTAAAGGGAAAAACCTACCTCAATGGCAAGTTGCTCTGAAAGAAAGAGGAAAGTCAGAGAAGCAGATTGGTGAAAAGTTTGAACGAAATCGGACAAACAATAAGAAAGTTATGAATTTTTGAAAGTTGTAATCACTTTACATATTGGAATTCAAAATTGGCCGAATCGGTAATGTCACTGTCATGTAGTTGCGGACAACTCCCCCATTTGCTCCAACACACAAAATGACTAAAATTTCATTTTTCAAAATGTATTACTTAGTAGGATCTTTTTTCTTTCATGAGGACCTATAACAAACTATCTCCAGTATTTTGAGTACGCCCCGGGGGCAAAGGCTCTCTGGATAAAACCGCAAATTAATGATATTTTTGTGTACAACAAACGGGAGAGTGGTCCACAAGTATATGTCACAATCGACTTACCAAATTGCCAATTTGAGATTCGCATAGATGTAGTGATCTCATTTTTCAAACATCCATAACTTTCTTATTCCTTGTCCGATTTCTTTCAAACGTTTACCATCCCGTGTTTCTTATTTTTTCTGCTTTCACAAAATCATCTTATTACCAAGGTTGGACTGCCCTTTAATGTTTCCCCTTCAAACAAATTAATACCAAAATAGAAACACACAGGTGTGCACAGACCATCAAGTATAAAGTTTGTAATGGAAAAAAAGTAATGAGAACTTTATAAAGGAAAGACAGGAACTGAACGATAGTTAAAATATGATTATTGCAGACGTTCATGGTGTAGTTTTTCAGTTCAATGATTGCAAGCCAATAGTCATATAGCTTTTGGAAAAGTTAGAATAACAAAATAGTTGCAAATGACGCTGATTGATGCTGTGTTTGATATAAGAACCATCTTCGCAATATTTCACAATTTATGATTTTGCCTGGGTAAATTTTATGACAAGCAATTCGTCGGTCTCCCTAACGAGTGACGATTTTTTTTTTATATTAGTCACATTATATGATCATGAAAAGGAACTTTTCCACAATACCCTGAAATTACAGGACGAAAAGAAAGCTGTCCAATACATTTATCAATATTGAATATAAGCTATACCCAAATGTAGACGACTGAAGGTAGTGGTAATAAATTTACATAACTCTTGCCATGAGATGAAACGCTTGACAAAGAGATGGAGTGCGCAACCTTCATGGTCAATTAAATAAATGGATATCTCTTATGCTTAAAATCATGAGCTTTAGCAACGAGTTATACGAGTCAATCCTGACTCATTGACGTCTTTTTGGAGGAATGACTGATGGTGACTTTCCATTTCAAATTGACACCAGACAATTATGAGAAGATGTGGTCTTTCATAGTGTCCTTATGGTATTATTGGGAGGTATCCAGAAGTAGGAGACGGGAAAACCCTGCCTCCTTTTGCTCGAAAATCATTATTCGGGCCTTCATTGCATCAAAAGATGCGAAACATTCGTGGAAACAGGACGCTATCCCATCCCACCGTTCGTCTAATCTTGAAATCATTATAATGGTAAGGTATCTGAGGGATTGGTACCCCATGCAGCCTTGACCATCACTAAGAAGACAAGGGTCAAAAGAATTGCACTCGTCACTACCCATTAACCCCGCCAACTATTCACAATGCTTGCCCAGGGAAGCATCATTTCTGGCCGCCAGTGTAGAGTTCTGTAGTGTTGGGTTACCATGGGATTATAAAACAATTGAGGGTTAAATCAGAATGTGCAATTCAGTAATCTGAATTGAGTATGGACATCGTTGCCTTGACGTAAGACGCCACCATTGATTCAGACCTAGTGTCGTTTTCATGTGAAACATATACGCCCCCGTGTATCCAGGGATGTTTAATCCAGGTATAGGTCCCTCTTATTAAATGTGAACTTGACATTGCCCGAATATTCTTTCGCCAGATCGAGAAAGAATCGTCTGTTAATCTACAAGAAAATAATTTCGCTAGGATAATACAAATATCCATAATGAGGACTAGAAGATAATATTGTTTACATCAACAGATCAACGACAAGTGTAGAATGAATAATGTGTTTGACAAGGTGTAGAATTTTTTTACCACTTAATAAATCCCTTAGACCTGCACCTTGCTATAATTTCTTTAGAAATTCCCTCGTTGAGCGAACCACAGGAGAATATAAATGTTTCTCTTACGTTTTCTTATAGGTTTTCGTGTTTGTTTGCTTCTTCGCAAGAATCCATGCTATTCCATTTTTATATTACTATTTAGAACTAGGTCATCTTAGAGATGCTAAGGAAAATAAGGAAAAGAAAACGTCAACTTATGATCCATCCAAAATCATAGACTTCGCATTATAATTGTATTATTTCTATAATAATATAATTTTATTGAAGTGTCGAAATTCCAACTTCTAAGAAGATGAAAGTTGGATACATAGATGACACTACTTCATATACCGTCAGGAGCCATACAAAATTATCGGACAAAGGTCGCTTCAAAAATATTGGGTTAATTTGTTCATTCAAATGAATGCTGCAGGGCATTATTAGAGCAATGTATTGGCACACAGCCACAATGGGATGTAAGCAGTATGTTCCGTACGTATATAAAGATAAATGCTAGTTTCGACACAAGAAAAGAGCAACTAACCTGATTTTTCTTCTTTCAGCACTTCACCTTTTTTTAGTCGGATATGGTGCAGGAATGATTAACCTACGTATCCACACACTTACCTTGATTTCCGATCAATTTGATGTACCCTTGAGTGAACAGTCAATTTGATATACCACCAACACCCTACCACGGCCACTAGCACAGAGATATACCTTGGTACCTGATCGGTAGTATGTTGTCTTAACATTTCTCTTCTCCATTTCACCCCTTTGAGTCGGATATGGTGAAGGAATGATTAGCCTACGTATCCACATACTTACCTAGATTTCAGATCAATTTGATGTACCCTTGAGTGGACAATCAATTTGATAAACCACCAACACCCTCCAATGGTCAGCCGCACAGAGATATACATTGGTTTGATAGCTGAAAGGCAGTATGTTGTCTTAACATTTCTTCTCGACAGTTCTACCGGACTGCCCTTCTCCAGAGGGTAAACCCCGTACCCCCATCTCGGGTACCTCGGCACTTCCGCCCACGGACACGTCCCTTGCCATGTTTCTTCGATTTTCTCGTCCGGTTAATTGGATAAACTGTTTCCGTTTGATGTCTCAGCCAGGTTCTGTCAGTCGAATTCAATCCAGGTTCCCGCTTGGGATGAGACCAGGCTACCAAGAATCTGCCGATTTCCTTGAAGATGAAGAAGAAATGCATGGTAGAACAGTGGCATCGCGTTGCACCTTCCCCAGTGGCTCTTCACTTGGTTCATGGTAGGGCCATCGTCGAATTACCCTTTAAACATGGCTTGGGTATGTGAGACCTTTAGATCTCCCTTCGAATTTGTTCATTATGTTACCCCTTGAAAATTTTGTAGTAGTATTTTTAGCAGTATTTTGGCATTTATATAGTGCTCGTTGTTTTTATGCGCTCTCAAACCCCAAAGCAGCAACTAAACAGAATGTACTATGAACAAGGAAGAGGCTTAGGAGTTTAACATGCTTTGATTTCAGTGTACAGCTAGTGAATGTAAGAGTTATCCATGGAAATGAAATAAATCCTATGAAGTATCTAATACACATTATGTTTCCATGTGTGGAAACGAATAAATATCATTCCTGAAAGAAAATGACATTTGACAACAGCCTTGGTGTATTTTGTAGTCATGTTCTTCGGTTTCTTTCACAAAAAGTGTACTCTTTGAAACTACATATATATTTTTTTCATTCAATCCGTTTCCATAGCAACTTCAGATGGCAGCAGCGGGGCCACCATGAGTCGAACAGTTGTCCATGTGTTTCCGTTTAAGATCGGGGTTGCGATCTATCTTGGAGAATGTTGAGGTATAAGGTATCTCGTGGTAAAGGATGACATGGGAAAGCTCATGACAACTCTAACATACCCTCGCTCTAGGTTAATCTGATAATCTGTCACACAGTACGGAGCACATCCAGTTTCATAATCAAAATCTGGGTCTGGGCGAAATAGGAAGCTTAGGGTTTGTCCTCACTGACCCCAATTCCTTGGAAATATGTTTTTATTTTGAATTGCTCATCTTTTTTTACACCTTGCATTGCGCCTCTGGCATAAGGATAACGCACCAAGTTACTGCACAACGTCAAACAAGCACACCAGGAACGCCAATAAGACGAGGTTACTCCTGCGAAGAAACTCGACTTTTAATGGCAATGGGAACATAACATTGCAGAGGCAATCACTGACCCACATCTAGCCACATAAATGATGTTGCTATTTCTTGTTACAGAGATACGATGCGTTTGTATGTTTGTAACATAAATTCTATCGTCTAAGACGTCATCATGCCAAAGTACATTGACAGTATGTTCACAATTATTATAATATTATAATACATCCGGTTTCTCATTTCCCCATTTTATCATTTCTTAAGATTTTCATACATTACATTACAGTGCCTATGGTAGAGGACAACTCGGCGCTTGAACACGCCTACTTTTGTCCAATAGGACGGGCGCCACACGTCGTTGGCCATTTCGTTCAATAGACCTGTTTACTAATGTATTTCAATTTATGCATTTCAATTTATGCATTTTTCTCTCCAGAATCCTTAGTTACCAACTATTTAGTGCACCTGCTATGCATAATGACATCTCTATAAATGGAATCCATTTTGCATACATTAGTTCTTGCTATGTCGGGCAAGCCTCTAGCAAGCCCTTAAGTCGTCAAGGGAAACGTTTGTTCAAGAAGTATGCATAAAATTAGTAAACAGGTCTATTTTAGCACCTTCACTCGTGATATTATTCCACAGCGCCTGCAATCACACTCTCACTCACGCTCATAAACACTTTTTTTTCTTTCCATTTTTATTTCTTTCCCTTTTCACATAATCACATACAAATTATATCATACAATGAACAAACTATATCGTACATTGATCGCGAAGTATGTAAATGGACTTAAAACATGCGCGCGCGGGCGCACACCCACGCACACTCCTACCTACCCACACAAAACTTGAAGAAAGACTGAATGGAATTTTCGAAACTAATTAAATTCTGACAGATGAGTGTCAAACTCACAAGAAGGCAAATAATGAAGATGCATCCCTAAATGCACAAATCTGAAAGCATTACGAACATTGTTTTGAATTTGGAGCCCAGCATCCGGAATTTTTATATGGCATTTTGAGTTTTTTGGGGGTTTTTTTATTGACTAAATTAATTTTCATTCCGTGTGATTAGAACAAAATTATTCAAAAAACAATTCATTTTTTATCAATGTCTGGACTGTTCCATTTTCAATTGTCTATTAAGTACCTCTGACCATTTTTTCTTAAAAGTAGAGATATAAGATGTCAGTTACTTTAACATGCTAATTAGAGGTCCAGGGTTTGATCCTTGCTTGGTGCTTACACCCTTGGAGAAGATGTTTTGTCTCTCTCGACGAAGGTCTATTACAGGGGTGTCTGGAAATGCTGGGGTAATAATAACTTCAGGGCCCTCAGGAAGATCAGTATTGGCACAGATCAGGCTACCCTAGGTAAATTTCATTTCATTTCATTTCATTTATTTCCACAAATCCAGCAAATAACTAACAATGGCTTTCAGTTTACAAAAAAATCATTATGTGCATATAGAAAAACCATTAAGAATGAAATCTGGCACATAAATTCGGTTTTAAAACTAAATGAAATTTGCGTTGTAATTGGTAAGTGAATATATGGTAGATGTATTGTGGAGGAAACCTTGGAAAGCAAAGCTTGTAATTCAGGTTCCCTAACATAAATATCAGAGTATCAAGAGCATAAACAGGATATAAAATGACGCACGATACAAGACAACAAGGACAAGAAGGGGACATTGAATAGCCTTCTGCAGCTTCCTTTTACATGTAACTGTTTATTTGCCTAAGCTTAAGATTATGTTTGAACGAAAACATAAATTTGGTGACTGTTTGATGACTCATCAAGAGAATTCCAGAAATATGTGTGTAGATAATAGTTTTCTGTTTGTACAAAGTTCTTAGCATTAGAAGGTGGTAAGATGGCGCCTGTCTCGTGGAGCAACTGTGAAAACTCTCATTTTTTTGACAACAATAAACTTAAGGCAACTCACCGCGATTTAGTTGATACATAAAACAACCCAGACGAAGATTGTATAAATCGTGTATTTTTAATACTTTATTCGCGTAAAACAATTGATCATGACAAATGATTCTCATTATCCTTTTTTGTGTACGCAATAATCTATCCAAGAAATTTCTAGAGGAGTAAATAAGACCCTAATAATAACGTCTTCTTTACAAAGAAGATATTTAATTAGTATCGGGTGACTTAGATTTAATGAAAGATTACAGGGAAAGACATGAAAGAAAGAAGGGAATAAGCAAAAAGAAGAAGAAAAGAAAGTGAACAACGTAGAGAAAGGAATGGAGAGAAAGCAGGTCCATAGTGAAACGACATGTAGTGTGGAATGCTCGATGGGATAGAGAAATGTCGCTAATCGCTCAGAACAAACCGATTTGCGGAGCATCGAGCGAAGCCTGATTAAACCTTCAACGATCGAAAACGAGTTTAGGTAGCACAAGCTGATTAAACAACCATCCAAACCATTTCTCCACCTCTCTCAATTCAATCATCCTCTAGTTACTCAATCCCTCCATCTCCCCCTCTCGCTCTTTCCTTCTCTCTCCCACTCTTTATCCTCTTTATCTTTCATTCTCTCTGTTCTCTCTTTCCGTCTCTCTGCGGTCTAATCTCCCTTTTGATTATTATTTCCAGTGCCCCTTTTCATTCTCTTCCATTACTCCGACAGTCCATGATACGTATCTTTGCTCTCTCTCCCTCTCTGTCTGTCTGCCCCCCCCCCCCCTCTCTCTCTCTATCAGATGCTACCATATGAGTATAAATGGTCATTAGGGAGTGGCCTACATAAAAATGATAATGAATGGGCCTGCAACTACAACAATTTCAACAAGATATTTAATCAGTGACAACACCCGTATTTCGAAAGGAAAAGTCGAGAGCACGGTACATTAGAGGGAGGGAGGGGGCGGTGGCTGTGGGGGAAAATGAATAATCTAGCCTCTGTAATGTATTAGAACTGCCGTGGGAAACAGGGGTCAGGGACTTTGAATAGGGAACGATTACCCCCCACCCCCCCTTCCCTCAACTACTCTAACTGCATGCACCACTATAATAGTACATTTTATTTATTACGTGATCAATGCTTCACAGAAATTAACACTTGATGTAATAGCAGTAAAACAGCATTCAGAAGCAACAAAAATCCATTTTGTTGTTTATGTTTTTTCAGCAAAATTCTTCGTTTTGGCGAAAATCACATTTTCATTTTCCTTCCTCTTTATTTAATGTCTATTTATGTATTTTTAAAAATCTTTTCCAAGCGAAAGTCATTACGTAACGTTTATCTTTAGTTTTCATATTTAATTCTTGGTCTAGCTGCCTTTCTCCAGCCACATGTTATCTTGACTTGTCTTGCTCTTTTGCATTTTCAGTCACAGTTCTGGGTTCTATCAGAGAACCTAGCCCGTATGTTGTTTCCACACGGTGGTCTGATTATAATTATTATACCCGGACTTTTTAATTTGAAGGACATAGCCTGGGCACCACTTCTCTTTGAAATGCCCTTGAAGGAAGGGATTTATCAAAGTGTATAATTCTCATGTCTATGTTACATGTTATACTTTGTGTTATATTTGTTTTTGTTACCGTCTTCCCTTTAAGGGGCAATTTGGATAAAACCACTTTTTAAAACCATAAAGGAGGAAAGATCAATTTTATCTAACTGTTTTAAGGGTGAGAAATGAGCAGTGATGAATGACCCGTTAGCCTTGGTGACTTCATTATGTTTACCAAAGTAATTTCCATCAATCTCAGAAGTAATAGCTAAGACTCTACCTACGGAGAGTAACATGATAGAGCGTAAGTAGGGACGAGGTTTGCGGGAGAGAATCCAGAAAGAGATCTCGAGATCTTAATCATGATATGCTGTACTGTGGAGTGCTAATGTTTTGCAACATGATCTTTTGCAGAGAATGTATCCTACAACGAAGTATATATCTCAAAAGAAACAAAGAAATCTGACATTTCACTCGTAATACATGTATGTTTTTTTTTACTAATGATATTTGTTAAACGGCGATAATTTGGATTTTGGCTCTTGGTGGTACGACAAGCTACCTGAAGATTTGCCTTAAACTTGAAAATTCATTTCGTATTTCTAAGTCTCCATTCACACGATTCAGTAAACCCGCAGTTCTCTGAACACTGTCATGACTTTATGACAGCTGAAAAGAGAGCTGTATGATGTTATGATGTTGGTGCATAATCCGCTCAGTATTTTTCTCATGGGAAGACATGTAAACATCAATGGGTGTTGCCTCAAAAACATTTCGGAATTGGCCCAAGGGCGATCCTCAACGGATTGTTTATGTTTTCTCATCACAATCATGTTTGTGATTCGCATGGCGCATCTATTTCAAGTTTCGGTTTACATGACTATGTAATCTAAAGGGCTAATCGCATAGTACTTGGTATTCATCATGGCTTGTTATTGGGACCTGTTGCATAGGTTGAATATTGTTCCCAAATCCGTAGACATCACATTCAGTTTTTATTCTGAATCCTGAAAATATGCTTTTTTTTAAATCTTTCTTTTGTTGCGACCATATACAGTTCACGACAAAGACATGAGGAAATACGAAGTAAAAAAAGTTTTGTAAGATTAGGGGAGCGTTTCATCAAGCGTTTTGACAGTGATTTTTATCCGACAACTGTTATAAGCTACTGAAATCCTTGCATCTGATTGGCTGAGAGCAAATTTGTCGGTAAAAATCACTGACAAAACGCTTGATGAAACGCTCCCCAGTAATGAACCAAAGCATCCTTGTCCCCACACAGTTTACAAAAGAGACACAGTAAATACTAAGTAAAAGTTTTGTAAGATCGTGAATCAACACATGAAAAGATGCTTTTTAATCTTTCTCTTGTTGCGGCCGTACAGTTAACGACAGAGACACAAGTAAATACGAAGTATAAGTTTTGTAAGATCAGTAATGAACCAACACAGGGGCAGATGGAAGGTACCTGGGAAGCTTAGAGTAAACACATTAGCTAGAAACAATTAGATTCCCGAGGATAATCGAGCTCTCGGCGACTCGCCTGTCGGAACGAAATCGGTCTTCGCGGGGAGGACGACGTTGTCGAGGTTTGCCATGGAGTGTCCGTTCCCTTAATGGTCCTTTTATTGATTGGGCAGAGGTCGTTTTTTCCCCCCTTTTAATTACATATTTGGGATAGAAAATTTTCATTTTCTGTGATGCTAATTTGATTCGATATCCAGGGATGGAGAAAATAGAGACATTTAATGCATCTTTGTTGTAGCAGTAGTTAGATGTTAATAATGTTGGAATGCCTGTTGGTGAACATTCTACTCTTATCTGAACATTTTGTCATTTGCTACCATGCCGTGGAGTGTGGACTGTACCATTCGACACTTATTTTCTATCTTATGAAGACAGTAGGCTGTGTGATTACAGACAGACAGCACTGGGCACCGTAAACAACAAATCAGAAGTAGAATCCAGTCGCTAAAACCACAACTGGGGTTTAAGGGAGTATTGTACGTTTAGAGAGAAGAGACCTGCTAACACAATTTGTAATCTCTCAAGCGACATCTCCCCTGAGATTGGACCAGCCACTAAAGTTGACAAACGCATAAATATATTAAAAACAAATTGCTGACAAAAAACTGAAGTAGGAGGTATTCATGACTTAAATCTGTAATTAAGACATTTCTTAACATTAACGTGGAAAAGATTGTACAGGCGCCGTCATTTCAATTTCGACTACGTTATTAACTGCGCTAATCAAGCCCGTGAAGATAATAATTAGCCTATACGTCAGTAATTCAAAGCAACATTCATTTGGCACTTTTCATTCCACAATTGGTTTTTGCACAATATTACTCTCATTTGAGGCGTCAATGATCGCACCAGTCGCTGGCGCAGTCGCACGAGACGCAAATGACGCCTTATATCTAATGCCCGTTTTGAGGTGTCATTTCGATTGCGTCATTACCTGCGCTAATCGAGCTAGTGAAAGTGATTAGCTCAAAAGCCAGTTATTCAAAGCATTGTTCGCACTTTACGTTTTAAACGATTTCACTTTCACATGACACGTCACTGACACCGTCAGACAAGGCGTCATTTCGACTGCGTCAGTATACCTGCGCTAATTGAGCCTGTGAAGGAAATTAATCCATATGCCAGTTATTAAAACTATTGTTGGCATGTTCATTATGCAATCACTTTTTAAACGATATCACTCTTTAACGACACACAAATGACCGCACAAGTCACTGACGCAAAGGACATCATAAAATGCCAGTATAAATAACGGATAACACTATCAGCATACGATACGATGAATACCATTGTGTGAAGTCAACTGCCTTTCGGACCAAAACTTATACAAGCCGTTGTGAAAGACCACAGATGGAGGCTTGAGATAGCTCAGGGGTCCAACACACGATACTATGGTTCTGGGAAAACAGAATCAAATGAATTATTCCTAAAGAATGAACGAAAAAAAAATCACCAATAAGAATGGATTAAGTGCAAACCTGGTACGGAAAGGAAAATGTGCCAAAATCGGATTCGTCAGTATCAAATGGTGATGGATTGGAGTGAAAATCATCGGTCATTATGCACGTGTTAAAGGAGGGGATTTTGAGTGATCGTGAGACCAAATTTTTTTTGACCAAACTTGAGGCAAACTTACGTCAAGGAAAAAAGGAATGGCCTATACTATGCAGGCCGAGGCAAAACGATAGAGAGAGAGAAAAAAAAAAAAAACCTTTAGAACAAATATAATAGAATTTGATGTGTTTAAGGTGGCCGAAAACCCAAGATGACAAATCATGAGACACTTTTCATGTTACTCCTGAAATATCATATTAACAGTAACTCGGACAAGTATTGAAAATATTAAAAATTTATGATGGTTAACCCTAAAAGGGCCGGGGGGCAGAATCCACCCCCCCCCCCACCCCCTAGACGTTTCTCGCGAAATGTCCGCAGCGCGCAAAACAATCGCCGCGGCGTTTCAGGACTTTTTGAGACCAAATTTGCGACGTCCGGGCATGCGGTTCCGAAGTTTCGTACTTGCACGTCAGACCAAAAATTACTCAAAAACGTGATTTCATGTATAAAATGTGTTTCCAGCCAAAATTCATATATCTATGAATATTTTTACTTTTACTGACTGAAATTATTTTTTATATGCTGTTTATGATTGCATAATGAAAAAAAAACAATAAAAAACAAAAGGTAAAAAAAAAACACAAAGAAATACATAAGAAATTTAAAATACAATAAAATACATAAGAAATCATTTTGATACCGATTTTTTTCCAAGTATATTTGCTAAGAATACTGGAAAGAGTGTCTAGACCAAAAATTAGGATTTTTTAAAGCTTCATTTAATGATTTAGAGCAAAATTCTAATTTCACGCATAAATTTGCATAATTAATTAATGTGAAATTATTTCGGAGCATTTTAACTATACGGTTTTGTAGATTACGTTGTGGACGACATGCGTGCCGATTTTCGGCGCAATTGCGTTGTCGACGGTCAAGATCTCGGGGGGGGGGGGGCAGAATCCACGCCCCCCCCCCCCCCCCCCCGGCCGTAAGATGGCCAAAATAACCCGGCCTTTTTTAGGGTTAAATCAATGGAAATTGGAAACCTCACTTATTTTCCTATTAAAGATTTTGAAATGACCTAACAATTAAAAACACATGTGGGGATTTCTATATACTCTACAGTAAATGTGTGCGCGTTTTATGCATTTTGATTGCAAAAAGTTTAGGGATGGAACATGACTTATATGCAGAGGAAAAAAAAGTTATATTGGCCTGTATTATCCAAAGTGGCCTAATTTGAGCCTGGCTTAACTTAGGCCTCTGATGGAAGGCCATTCGTCAACCCCTAAGTCTCGTATAAATTATTATATTTATGTAACAAAATAAAGAAGCAAAATTATTTTCTGGCATGAAATGAGAAATGAGAAATCAGTTATATCGTGTCGGTTTTTGTATTTGCATTTAGTGCCAGAACTAAGGTGACATTTGGCTCTCCATAATTCGGTGGCCTAAATCTACGTACTTAGGCGGGGGCATAAAGTTAGGCACCTTTCAAGAATACGGGCCAATGTCTTTATATCAGGACCTCTTAACATGCTTAATGTGACCTTACCTTCTTCTCTCGCTCGCTTTTGTACTGAAAATAGAAAACCGTTTTTAAAGGTAAATTGTTAATCTGTCGAAACCACAATATAATGTAACTGCATATCGTTTGTGTTGATGCATTTTTATGTTATATGATTTTCAACAAGTGTGTGATACATGTATTTTTTTAAAGCTTCATGGACAGATTCGGAATGACTTTCAAACATTTTTCTTCTCGAATTAAAGTTTCTTACCAGAGCTCAAAATTTCACTTAATTTTGAATTTTGCGGGAAGGTTTGTTCACGATTTCATACAACTAATAACATGATGTTAAATGGAATACAGTATGCAAAACAAGCTCTGATTATTCTTTCACTTGATGTATATTTATTAATACGAATAAAATATGTTCTACCCCTTCTATGGAATAGTGAAACAAGTCGTGGGTGTTAAAAACAAACAAACAAACAAACAAAAAACAGAGCACTTTTCAGAGCTTACAGTCTGACTGTTCAAGGAATGGATGAAGGAAAACCCCTACAGTTCCTTTGAGAGGAATGATCGAACGTGCGGCAGACGAAACAAGACATTCAAAGCAATCACAATGTAATTGAAACTTTACTGGAAACGTTTTGGAGGTCGACCAATCCCTGGAGGTGGCGCTTGTTTTGTTAAATTTGTTCCTCACTGAGGTCAACGCTAAGGTCATGTATTTGGAAGAACTGAAATGGTCGAGACAAAAAAAGTTTGTTCGTGGTCCGTCTGCGCGCAGCAGGCATGCTGAAAAAGAACCTAAAAAGTTACAGTTTTTGGAAGACAAGATACGTCAAGGTTATGTCTGTCCTAAAATATAGTGACCATATACATTTGGCATCAAGTACATTATAATGCTCTATTTCTCTCTAGTTCATAACTTATGTGCGATTCTGTAAGCAAGATGCACTTAAACATATTATGAATCAGAAATCAGATATGTTTTAAAGTATATTATCCAAACTTAAATAATCTAGTTGTAAATTTATTTGTCGTTGTTGTTTTAGTGTATTCCGATTGGTTAAAGAACAGTATAGCTCTGCAAGGACAAAATGCTAAGTTACAGGACGATGATTATTTAATAAGATCCGTTATATATAGACGTTCATTTACAATTTCAACTGCAATCTGCTAAAACATAAAAATTCAAATAATGTTATTATTTAATCAGTGCACCGAACTGGATGGGGACAGAACAGGTGGCATATATTTCATGAGCCGCGGAACCGGGGGGGGGGGGGAGAGCTGGGGCGGGCTGCAGCCCCCCCCCCCCCCACTTTTTTTAGTAGACACGTTAAAAAAAAGGCTCGGAAAAGGGCTCAAAAATTGTAATTAATGAGTGAAATCAGATCAACCTCCCCCCCCCCCCCCCCCCCCCACTTTCAAAAAACGCTCCGCGGCCCCTGTATTTGTTTATAAGGCTGACCCAAAGTCTATATTGCTGCTTTAAACCAAGAGAAGATGGTGGACATCGATTACCCCCCTCTGTTGGATCCATAACCCACTCTCCCCATTCTATTTCCCACTCATCCATCCATCATCAGTCGATCAATGATAGCCCTAATCCAATTTAACAAATCTTCCAATTTGATGGACCATCTTTCTAACCAGCCAATGACAGACGAATCATATTAAGGCTTTGCATTTTCTTATTCCATGATGTAAACGACTCAAGCTTTCATTAAAACGAGAGATAGAAAAAAAAAGAAGATCTCGGTATGGAAATATTTGAATAAACAAGAGTAGCTAGCGGCATTTTTTCTCACGATAATATTGATGGGCGGAGGGTCAAGATACGGATTTGGTCATCCGTCAAATCAGAGTGCTTGTTTATTTTACATGATTCCTCACAAACGTCTTCCTTAGGTAGAGAAAATTTGTAAATACTCGCCGTATACGCGCATCAAATAACGCTGAATGATCTGTACTACAAGTACTACTAACGATAAAACACATCTGACTTCAGTTCTTTCCTTTAGAAAAAAATATTCTGTCAAGTTTATCTATCCCTTCTATTTGCAGCATTATCTCACTATATTTTCTTGTATAATGATATTAAATAATGCTGTTCATTTTGATCAATGCGACCCATTATTCATATTTTGGAATAAAACTACCGTGTAGAGTTTTTACAGAAATTAAAGAAACAAGAGAAAGTGAAACTAATCTTCAATGACAGGGGCTACATGCATAAAACAATTTTACTATGTTAGAATCAGAATTATGCATTTAGGACTAACAAATATTTCTTTATGAAGTAACAATTTACATAAGTTCAAGCTATTATTTTTATGTATGAGTTATGCCTTATAGGTCAACTTCACCCGTTCACTTCTCCACTCTTAAAGAAAGAGACCTTAAACCACCCACAATAAAACTGCTGGTATTTTTCTGTTAGTCGACTAAAATGAAAGAAATTTTGTAAATTGAATTTAGTGCCTTACCGAAAATGTGTTTTAACATGAAATATATATGTCTAATATAATGAAAAAATTTGTTTCTCTTCCTACAGGTGCGTTTTTGCTGCCCTATCTCCTGACACTAATCGTCGCCGGCATACCTGTGTTCCTCTTCGAGACATCTTTGGGACAGTTACTGAGTCTCGGTGGTCTAGGGGTATGGAAAATATGCCCCCTTTTCAAAGGTCAGCACTCCTTATAATGCTTGTGAAATGTGGATTTATTATCTCAATGATAAGTATTGTTTTTTATATTGTTGATTGCATCGATAAAATGGTCTGTGCCCAACATTATAATGTACATGTAGAAAGGCTCTTATGGTGACCCTTCACCAACTATGCGGAAAATAAAGACTTTTTTATCATTAGAAAATTATTAATTTCAATGGTGAAAACATCATACTCTTGTACCATCAGTTTCAGATAAAGATTTATTGAAATTTTTCAATCATAGCTTCATATGAAGTTTTTATTACGTTAATCTTAAAACACCACTACAATGAGCTTCGTTTTGATTTGATTTGATTTGATTTAATCATATACTGTATTATCAAAGTTCATGACACATTCGCATACAACGAATAGATGTACAATGTATACATATTTTGTTTAAATGAACAAATAAACTAGCAAATTGTTAGTTCGGGTAAGTCTCATCAGAAATATTTTCCCTCAGAATACTGCCTTAAGGTATACAGGTGTTATCATGGTTAGCCCACCCACTCCTTAATCGACGAAGTAAACGAAAAGACAACTTTCGCGTCAACAAATAAATTCCTTCATGATGTGCTTTTCATTGGACATTCCTCTAAAAGTGAATCAGTCTATATCAATCATCTTGGATGACTTACCCAAACAACATTATCCCTATTCTACAAAGCAACTCATGGAAAAGAGTCGACGCAGTATACTCCATAGAGAGTTAAGGTCATTAATAAATTATTAGTTGAACTTGAAAGTAGCATGGGGTATCTCAAACTTTCTACGGCTATGTCTTCCGTCATCTCTCTCTCCCTCTCTCCCCCTCTCGCTCTCCATCCATCCACTCTCTCTCTCTTCATTCATCCCCCCTCTCTCTCTTTCGGTAAGGCAGTATTAGTCGTTGAATTTGAAGTTACCGTGGGGTATCTCAAACTTTAGTTAACAACAATGATAATAATAATATTAATGATAATTTTGTTTACCCAGTGAAGCCTCCTCAGCATTAATGCTGTTCTTTTCAGCGATTACCAGGTATCCATTTTCACCTGGGTGAAGGGGGACAAAATGTGGGTAAAACATCTTGTCTAAAGATGTAAGCACAAAGCGAGGATCGAACCCAGGACCTCTCTTATGAGAGTCATGAGCCTTCACCAATATAACACAGTGCTCCCTATGTATTCCGTCATCTTTTTCTTTCTCTCTCTCTCTCTCTCTCTTTCTTTCTCTCCCTCTTTCTTTCTCTCCCTCTTCACTTCCGCTCTCTCTCTCTCTCTCTCTCTCTCTGCAAGGCAATGCCAAATAACATTATTTCTTTGCCGGCATTGATGTCGGGGAGAGCAAATGGATCGAACATTTTTTTCGCTGAGATCTATTAACGCTTCCCTTGACTTTCTATAGACCTAGACCACATGCAGACAAATTTAGAAGACTTTCATAAAGTTTGCATCGCGTCATATTAAAGGTAGCACTTTACATTTTTCAAGTCGCTATAGGTTGTTCATAATTATTGTCTTTGCAAAATTATGTTATAAAATTGAAAAAACAACACATAAATGAAAGGTTCAAGCAAAAATGATGATCATTTCGTGTTTCAAAGGAGAAATTTGTCATTCTGTGTCATGCTTTGTTTTCGCAGTGGTTAGTTGGTACTTTACAAAGATGACAATTATTATTTATTTAAAAAAAATAGATATAAAAAAGGAAAAATAATAGATACAAAAAAGGAAAAAATGAAGGAAAAGAAACACTCATACCAATGTATTTTATCTTGCTTTCAATACTACTGTAACACTCTTTGTTTTGATGATTATAGGTGGTCAAATATTGTTCGATGGCGTTGATGTCGAGTGTCACGTAATACATAAAATTATCTACGAACACAAATGAAGCGAGGGGAGAAAGCTCTTTATCAGATCTGCGTATATTTGTTGTTGCCTCAGAAGAAGGCCAATCCTGGCAGATGAAGCTTATAAAGCAATTATCAAGATATATCTCAAAGATAGATATATCACTGAGTGGAGATCGAGTAGCCACATAATAGTTTGGTGCAGCCTGGACATATATAAGTACTTTGATATAACTTACAGCTCCTCTCTTGAAGGTAGAGAGGGCCTAGAAGAGCCCTGTAACATTATCAGTCTACCTGTTTATACTTTTGAAGGGGTAGGGTGCATGAATAAAACATGAGACATTTAGGACCATATTTGGCCAACGTCAACATTCATGAATTAAACATGAGGACTTTATAACCATATGCATTGTTATGGTCAAGTATCATTTCTGAGTAGTGAGTGGGGTCAAAAGGAATGTGCAGGGTTATCTGAGGTTTTCTGGGGTTGGCACTATTCAACATCTACTCATGTGTTAAAACAATGTTTTAAAGGGTTCCCACATGTATACTGAGAAATTTAATATTCGGTCTTACACTACTTTGGACTGACACTGGGTCACATTACTTTAAATGGAATGCCACTCACAAATTACGTTATTTTAACGCCGTATACATTTATAACACGAGCCTTGAAGACTGTCTTCCAAACAGAACGATTAAAGTAACTTTTACTGAGTTAAAGATAAAACAACGGAGGTGTTAACAGTCTGCCTACTAATACTGTGTAAAATTTGGAGCGAAAATTAATTTTATGTACAGCATAGTATAAACTAAGCTAAGCACTAAGGAATATTCGTTATGTAGGCCTAATGTGCCCTAGTAGTAAAAGAGTACAGCATTATAATTTTCCGGGCAAAATGAAAGTTATCATCATTTCGTCTTCGTCTTAGTACAAAATACTCTTTAGTGCAGTTTTGGTTGTTTTCGCAATGCTTGTGTCTGGACTCACTAACACGCTTCCCATACCTCACCTGCAGATTTGGATTGGAATGAAACTGTTCCCCAGAAAGTACCATCTACGTTGGCCGACGGAACCTGTCAACACGTTTAGAACCCATGCATGGTAACGGAGGACTTATCAAAACTTGTAGTCGTCACGAGAACACGGAATTTTGAATTTTTAGTTTGATAAGGTTCATTCTGAAAGTAAAGCCTGAATAAATACAGGAACCATCTTCTTTTGAAATTAGATCCCGCAAAGGTGTAGTCTTACCAATAATCGGGCCTGACTATTTCTCCAGTTTAATAAACATGAGAGTCATGTCTCAATTAGGGGGCAAAGGTAGATTTAGCTTCTGCCTCCTGGAATGCAAGATTCGACATATTCGTGCCGATGATGCGTGGTGTGTATGGTCTTTGGTGGTGACCCACAACGTAACCCATCTGTTCCAACGTTTTGGAAAATAATCTTGTTGGTCTACTCCATCATCTCCTCATCATACTCCCTCTATCTGCCTTTCTCTCTCTCTTTCTCTCTCTCTTTCTCTCTCTCTCTCTCTCTCTCTCTCTCTCTCTGTCCCTGTCCAATTCTATCTATCTCTATCTCATCTCGGTCCTCATTTATTCCCCCTCTGTCATCCTCCTCTCTCTCTTTCTCCACCCCCTCTCTCATGGGTGTCGATCCCGGGGGGGGGGGGGGGGACTGTATTATCATCCCCCAATATTTTTGGATAAAATAAATAAGAATTATGATATATTATCTTAAAACGAATAATTATCCAAACTCATTATTTTTTTTATCTTGAAAAACCCATCACCTTCTTGATTACAAGTATGATTACAAGTAAGGAAATAAGAAATGCTATAATTTCAATGCGAAAATATCGAAGAAAATTCGTTCGCTCGCATTATTCTCAATTAAGGGGGTTCCGTCAATTGGCGTAGATTCGTGCATTCCTTCTTTTCGTTGAAAAACATTTTGGGATGCTCTAAAATGCAAGTTTTTATTAACAGATTTTTGAAAAAGGTCCCTAGTGTGGGAGGGGGGATACCCCCTCCCACACCCTTCCCCCGCTCGGTCGCTTCGCTCAATCGCCGGTCACCCCCCCCCCCCCTCCAATCATGAACACGGATCGACACCCCTGCCTTCTCTATCTTCCCCCTCTGTCAGCCTCCTCGCTCTCTTTCTCTAGCAGCGTCATTAGAACATTTTGAATGGGGATATCGTCTGTTTGGAGCCAAAAGGGCGTTCACCCAAATACGTCATCACAGAGTTGACGCCATTAGAAATATTCTTATGGTACCTTGTTCTTTTCACTTATTGTCACATAAGATGAACTGGGTGCATAGGGACTACCGACATAGCTACTAGTACTGTCTGGCGCGGTTAGGCCCTTTGTTATATCAGTCTAGATGACATTTTGAAGACGAATGAAACCCTACCGGCTTTGTTGCGCTTGGCTAACATCGATGTCAGAAACCTCATCTCATATGGAGAGTCATTTTTCGGCCATATTGTACGATTGATGAGCAGCCATAGCGGGCTGCCTTGCTTCCAAATGCTATCAAAATATGAACATTTTCGTCATTTTAATTATACCTTCAATTATCATTGTCTCCCGTGGTGGCATAAAATATGCCTGAAACGGCTAAGAATGGTGAATTCAACGGAATTGTATAGCCTAGAATAATTCACGGGACTTCGGACGACAACGTAAGGGTTCGAATACATGCAGCATTAACATCCTTTGGCAAGATATTAATCTAAATTGGCCACACTCGGCTCAGGTGAGGTAAATGGCTATGCAATAAGTACTCTCTCTCCCTCTTTTTCTCCGCCCCGCTTTCTCTATCCCTTTCTCTTCTCTCTCCCTTTCCCTCCCCCTTTCTCCTCCTCTCTCTGTCCCTCTTTTCCTATCTCTCTCGAGCGCTTTCACTAGTTTGATGTAAATTCATGTAAATATAAGGGCAAGTAGATATGTTTCAACATGGCGGGAGCATATCCATGGTTTTAAGATGGTCCCCCGTGTGACTTGACCCTCATTACCCCCAAGAATCTCGATTGACCTTACTCCCGAAAACACAGCAACAACAACAAATTATAATGTATAATTCCAAGTTTGTGATCCAACTTGAGGTATATTACATTACATGCCGCAATGAGAAATGAAAAGAGCACCACATAATTTTGCAGTGAATACAAACAATGTTGTTTTTTTTTGTTGTTGTTGTATTTATCATAGTCTTTTGTTTGATCAACAGGACAGTAATCTTTGGACATTTTTATAAGAATGCATCAGAATGTATGATTCATGAATTTCGCAGTTTTGTAATTAACCTAGTTCAAAAGGTGTGTAGCTTATCTTAATCAACCAACCCTGAAAAGCTTTAACTGTAGCCCAATAAAATATATTTTCATCAGAAAACGATAATTAATTTCAAAGTGAGAAGCCAAATACCCATGACTTGCACTTATTAAACACTATATAAAAGTAACGAGGAAAGAATTAAATTATTCTTTTGTATACAGAAAACAGAAAATGAAGGTTCTTGAAAATATCTCCTTTAATTGATTTTTGTTTCCTGAAAAATAAAAAACCACACTGACATTTTTTAACATTGACTTTCAGAAAATTTATGATAATTCAGATTTTCAAATTTTTAACATTGGTCAATAATGAACAGATTTTTCTTATTCAGCGAAGCTTTAAGTGGACAAAAAGTATTCTAGTAACCTAAAAACAGAGATAAATAAGCTCTGGGCCCTCTTGCATAAAAAGTTGCGATTAAACGCAACTCAAAAAATTAAACGCAAGTCCCAAATACGCGATCCTGATTGGTTGAAAATGGAGTTGCGTTTAATTTTTTGAGTTGCTTTTAATCGCAACTTTTTATGCAAGAGGGCCTGGTTTGATACAAAACACACTAAAATACTAAAAACGAATAAAGAACGTTGCTATGTAATAAAGGAGGAGCTGGTCAAAATTACATTAGCATGTATAGATTTCAGTGATTCTTCTCTTGTAATAACTTTCTTGTTTATTCCTGTTTAAAAAATCAATCGATTCCAAAAAATGTTAACTGAAAGAAAAAGAGCAGAACAAATATTTCTAATGAGAATGTGAATGTATTCTCCTATGTTTGTTACGTTGTATTTACAGTCCTCTTCCTCTTTGTATTCCAAAGTCATCCACAGTTATACTTTTCAAGTCTAACTGCCTATTGGTTTCAAATTAGAGCAATCATAATACCGCTTTATGTCAGTTGAGGTGACATCTTTGGAACAGATGCGAGCACGGATCCCGTCCAGATCCGACAACCAAACTAGTTGCACATGTTCAGGTGGAAGATGCATGATGGGAGAAGTTCAGCGGCGTCGCCATAATGGGGGTGGGGGGGGGGGGGGGGGGGGGGTTAGTGGAGGTGGGATGGGCATGTGTTTTCCCCTGTGGAAAAAATTTTCTGTCAGCAAATGCTACATTATTATTATGAATCTGACAAATGGATTCTTTCTTCTTTTTTCTTTTTTTTTGCTGCCTTCTCGGCAACTTAAGTTAGACCCCCCATTCAAAATTGTCTAGCGACGCCCCTGGGAAGATGCAAGATGGGGAAGATGAAAGGAGGAGAAAATCTCGACCCCTTTCAATCACAGGGATTGCTGAATATCATGAGATAAAGAGTCAGAACGGTTTCGGAGAATACCATTAGGAAATTGGAACACTTGCCAGTAGCCATTGAGGGATCGCTGAATCGTTTGTCTTCCTGAATACACACTGTTAATTTCATCAGGAGCAGGTTTTGCTTCAACTGGCCTGATATGATCAATCACTGTATACAATCGTTTAGAATAGTTCGCTTAATCATAAGTAGGTACTGAGGCGATCCTGAAGGTGAGGATGAGGGGGGGGGGGATTCTGGACCCCCCCCCTATTTCCACCAAAATCACATCAATTGCGTGGACGTTTTGTTTCCTAAACAAAAAATAAATTTCACTCAACAATTGCCAAATGCTTAAACAGGATCAATGTACAATAGAAAATGACAATTATTTTCATTACATAATTACGTAATATTTGCATTACGCCCCCCCCCCCCCTCCCAGGGGACTTAGAAATGATATAATGGTCTTTGTTTGTTTGTTGTTGTTATTTTTGGGGTGTTGGTGTGTCCAGGCATTGATAAAAAGGGGCCCGAATATTATCTGGGCATGCAGTCTGCGCGTGCCGTAGTCCCATTGCAAGTTGTATAATATATATATATATATATATATATATATATATATTATACAACTTGCAATGGGACTACGGCATATTTTCATATTTTAAAAGGCACTTTTTCATATTTTAACGGATATTTATTGATATTGGAAATTTGGGGGCGTATACCCCTGCCGCCACTGGAGATTGGTTATTGGCCCGGGTTTTATGAATTTCTGATTGAATGTATGCCATCACACAAGGGAATCTCACGTATCATATCTCTTAAAGCTGGTATTTCAATTTAGTCATTTTGCCTGTGATCCTAATGTTTTCACGGTTTTACTCAAATCCGGCATCACTGAGTTTTTACATGTCATTTTCAAAATCCTGCTGCTCGGTAAAGCATGTACGTATGGATGCCATCAAAATACCATTTAAAAGCATAATACTTCTAGTTTATGGAATATATAATTATTGCCATAGAGCACAAAGTGTGGTCACATTAACCCTTTGTTTTAGGGTTTCGTTTTTTCTGAGACGCACTGTAGTTGCATGTCACGGTGTGTTTCCTATGTGACAAAGAAATCTACATAGACCATGGCATCGCTGACATCGAGGATTCTAGAATATGATCTCATGAATCGGTGTGAGATGCTTGTATTTTACCCAGACACTTGTCTTTAGAATAACTGCTCTAATTAATTTGACTGTAGAAATTATGTATTACAACATAGTTAACCACGGGGGAAAGCACCGATTCTGGATAAAATGAGTTCCCTTTCCATTTATCACATGACGTATAGGCACAATTTTCGCAAGGGGCTGACGTCGCTTTCACCGAATATCAACTTTCCATTTACTAAGTTTTGCGAGGGTGTGAAGCGAGCGAGCAAAAATTTCGATACTTTATTAGTGAAGAGTAATGTTATGAAATTTACTTAAAAAGAGTAATACTACAAATAGACCGCCTCACTTCCCGAGAATGACGTGGTGGTTGCAAGAATATTATTCATTTCAAAATTCTCGTGGGCTGCCGCCCGAAGCCCCCGCCTCCTACACCTATGCCCTTACCCTACTAATGGAAATTATCATGTCATTTCATGTCTTTACCCTCTTTTCATAAGCATGTTATATTCTCGAAAACGAGGAGAAAAGTGATACTCAACCACCAGCGAGCATGTAGAATTGTTGATTTTTCGACGTTAACAAGCAAGAAGGTGTCTGCCTTTTAAAAACCCTTAGAGATTCGTGAAGATTTAGGTAGCGACCCATAACGTCAGAAGACAATATTGACAGTCAACCCTTGTCATGTTAAACGCGCCATTGACATCGGCTGAAGTGTACTTACCACCTTACTAAATACTAAAAACAGAATAACATTATTCACTCCACAGAGACATGTACCGAATGGAGAAAACCATGTTAAAACTCGATCTTTTCTTTTTACTTTTAACCCCTCTCCCTTTCTCTCTCTCTCTCTCTCTCTCTCTCTCTCTCTCTCTCTCTCTCTATCTCTCTCCCTCTCTCTCCATAATTATGTTGTATACATCCCTTTAGTTTGTCACTTCTATCTCTCTATCACCCTCTCTTTCTGAATTTGAATATCGCTATATATGTCTATAGTGTTGATTATCTCTTGTCAACTGGCCAATATACATGTAAGTTGAATATTAAATACATGTTTTAATTATTTCGCTGAGAAAAACAGAAAAGCAGATACCAACGATCGTACATATTGTCCACATGACCGCCCCCTACACTTAATTTTCATCCCAGGTCGATTGCCTTACAATAAGGACAATTTATCCTCCTGGGGCAAAATTTCCCACCACCCGGACAATTTACTTTTTAGGATAATTAGCATTGTGTCAACCTCCACGCAAACAAATTCACTTCCAGGATAACCATCACTCAGATAATTACTTTTCTGGGCCAGTTACTACCCTGACAATCAACACGCGGTCAATTACCCTTCTAAGATACTTTCCATCCGGACAACCATCCCCCCCCCCCAAACTACTATCCCTCTAAGGTATAACACCCGGACAATCATCACCCAGTCAGTTATCTTTCTAGGATAATTCTAGCCCGGACAACCACCACTCGGGTAGTGATCCTCCAAGGATCGTTACCATCCGGACAACCACCACTCGACAATTATTACCTTTCTCAGGCCCGCTATTCATACTGACAGCTAATAATGAATGAATAGCGTTCCTTATGACTTTATGAATAGTAACCCCTTTCCGTTTTATGAATAGCGGACCTTCAGGTATAGGAACTTACACGTTATGACTAGCGGTCCTTATGACTAGCGAGGTTATATGACTTGGTCAACCACCAGCCGGAAGTTATCATGGTTATCTAGATCCGTGATAGGTAATTCAAATAATGGTTAGATGTATTACCCATGACTAACAGACCGGTTCTAAAATGTATACAAATTTATGCACACTTCTTCTCTGAGCACGTAGTGACGAGCTATTCCATTTAGCCTGCTTTTATATAAATGAGCCTCAATGCTTGGAATCCAGTTTGCATACATTACTTGTTGCTATGTCCGGCAATCCTCCGGCAAGCTTTCAGGTTATCAAGAACAACCTTTGTTTGAAAGGTATGTATAAAATTTACATACATTACCGAAGCGGTCTATCATCCCAGGGCGTTGATCCTGGGTGACATTTGTTCGCGTTCCAATCTCTAATTCCAGTTAATACCACGTTTCTCCCCGTTCAGTACCCAGGCTCCATTGAAAGAAACCTTTCGTACTTTTCAAATGTAATTAATGAAATTCGTTTAATGGAGACAGCGGAATTTAGGGATTACAAACAGACAGATGGCTGTCTAATGTTCTATATTCACAAGTTCCTGTGCCAATTTGAAAGCCAATGAAATGATGAAATAATAAGCGAATGATGGCACTTTGTTTTATTGATTGATAACACGTGATAAGAGTCATTTCCCCCTTGTATAAACTGGAGTTACATTATGAAATATAGAATGATTAAAAGTAGTAACAAAATGATACTCGTCTCCTATGTACCTTAGATACATTAAAAAAAAAAATTGGTAAGGTAGGGGTTTTCTGAACTTCTACGTACCAGGATTTTTGTCTTCTCAAATCATTTTTCTTGCCTTTGTTTCTACCAATTTAATGCATCAACGCTTATGGCTAGAATCCCTTTCTGAAGCATTCACCTTCGCTCTTTCTCCTCTCTATCTACTTGATAACTTCCGCACTGCACTTACCATTTCTCTTCTTTTTTTTCACGGTCCAATTCTGTAAATTTGGGGTAACTAGTTCTGGCATGCATGAACTTCTTGTGTCGAGAAAGCTTCCAAAATATATATTTTTCTGTAGTTTACAGCAGGTTACACAAGCAGTAAGTGTAAGAGGGAGGGCATTAAACTGCTAAATTACTAGACGGTATAAATATGTGATGTGTGTCGGTTCTTCAGAGCGTGGTAAAATCGTGTCATTGCCGATTATATCTCGATTGGGACATTTTGATGTGATAATGGGCTTCGTGTCCCGGTGAGCACCATGCGCTCTTTTGGGAGTTTGGGATCAGGTTCCGCTAGACCACAGCGAGGGGCTGGCTGGCTGGCAGAGAGATGGGGGTGGATGTAGCTGGATTTTGATAAGGGGTGAAGCGATTGAGGGTGTTCCTACACATACAGGGGTCGTTTTTTACTGCTGCCTTAGTTCCGATGAGGACCTGAGAATGAATTATAAAAATATTTGGCATGGAATTAGCCACCGTTATAATTTCATTTTAAAATCACCTTTTGAATTCAGCCTAATATTTGTCGTTTAGTCGTGTTTAGAAAGGTGGTATTTCGGTTCACTCACGCAAATTTTACGAAGAATTTAACTCAGTGATTAAAAACCAATGGAAAATGTCATACTAGTATTTGTAAACTTTTATATAGGCAATTACAAGCCAATGTTGCATCCACTTCTTATTTATGCTCTTTTTGTGTGGTGTGAAAATTATCGTGATAACTGCAAAGACTGCATCATTTGGGTAGTATCTTATTCCACCGCGTCTAACAATTTTAACAATCTCCCTCTCCATCATTTTCCAGCCAGGTACATCTGGCACAAAACTGGAGTTGATCAAAATTATATATTTTATGTATCTGTTTTTATCTCACCGTACAGGTAACCATCCTAGAACAGCAACTGTACTTGTGACATTAATTGGTCATGCACTGAAATTAAGAATGAGAAAAATAAAGAGAGAAACCCAAGGCACAGAGAGAGAGAGAGAGAGAGAGAGAGAGAGAGAGAGAGAGAGTATAATAAAAAAGAAACAGTTGGTGAAAAAGTAGCATTACGAAGAAGAAGACGACGATATAGGAAAAAGAGAAATCACTAAAATAAGGATTTCTGAATTAAATGAAAAAGAAGGAATCGACAGCGGAAGCGAACGAAAACAAACGAAGGCTAAATAAGAGGAAACAGAATTGAAGAAAATAGGTCTATGTTGGGTGACAAAGTAGAATGTAGAACAGAATAGAGGGAGGGGGGGGGGGGCAAGGTAAAATCAGTATCACATGAGAAGATCTATGATGATTTTTTTTTAATCCCTAAAAAATGTGAATTATCTTCGCTCTTCTCTTGAATCGATTAAAACATGAAAATCGATATAAAATAGACGATGAAGAAGAAGAATAAGAGAAAAGAAAGAAGACGAAACGGAAAATTTAGAAAAGGAGAAGAAACTGGAGAAGGAAGGGAAAAGGTAGTTATAGAAGAAGGAAAAGGAGATGACGAAAATAGATAAAAAGGAAGAAGGTGGAAGAGCAGGAAAAGACACAAAACCAAAGGTCACCTGCCCCAATCTCTCGTCCGATGTTCCACGTTCATGGACATTAGTGACTGTTATAGATTAGTTGCTAGGGCAACCGTTTCCCGTGAGATCTTCCATGGAAACTTATCGATCGAGAGAGCGGATATGATAAGTTCGGATTTGCTTGAATCGCTAACAATCATACCGGATGCTCACATCGCGATCATGGCGATATTTACATGCACAGTTGCTTCTACACCTACCCCCCCCCCCCCCTCCTTCCCCCGATCCTCGGCCCTTCTTATCTTTCTACTATTATGTACTTTTACACAGATATGGACATATGCACATCAAAGGTGCTATTTTTTTAAAAAAAATTAAAAAGTAAAACTGAAAGTTGTTTAATTGTGTATAGATCTGTTAATAAATTCCTTGAAACACAAGTGGGAAACAAGTGAGTATTGAATTGTATTGATTGAATACCCCCCTTCCTGATTTTGAAGATGTCTACAGCCCTGGAAAGAAATATAAGAGCAAGCTCATTTTGCTAGGGATATTTTATTTTGCATGACCAAAATGATGACCAAGGTCATCACACGCTTTGGGGTCTCTTTTCAAGTTCCTTCAAAATTCTCTGACAAGCCCAAAAAGAAAGGTCTTCAGATTTTGGGGGTCCCGGGCTTTCCTCCCAAATTCTCTAACAAGTAAGCAAAAAAGTACACTTTGGTTTCAAAAAAAAAAGGGGGGAGGGGGGAGTGGTTGGGTAGACAAATCGACAGTATGGTTAGTACAACCAAGGAGTTATCACAGAACTGTGATAACTCCTTGCTTCAACATGTGCTTGACATGAACATTATACAAGTGGTTAAAACTTATTCTCAGGAAGCTAGGGATTTTATTCCATCCTGAGTTAGCATTCTCTCTTAAATCATTGCACGAAACTAGGCAAATAATTGGAGCAAGAATCCGTTTTCATTTCTTATTTTCATTTTAACAATAGCCTGATAATTGCGACCCAAGGTTTACGACTTTCGCAATCATTATCCTTTTACATTATACGAGTCTAAATAATAAGTTAGACACTTAACACCTATTTCGATTAAGGGTTTTTCTTTTAAAAGAGGGGGGGGGGGCGCGCCTCTGGCTGCCCGAACTTTTAACGTGTTTTTTTTTATGGGATTTCTGATGCAAACAGCTCATGTGCCTTCAAAACATGTTACAATCTGCTTTTCTAAGAGTTCCTAAATGGATCCGTCAGGGAGCCACCTTAAAGTTTTGGTTCCAGATTGTAGCACAGGATTATTTCAATCAGTTTAAAAACATGACAGAAATTAAAATATATACAAATAATCTGAGAAAAAAAAATCCATCAGTATTTTGGTTTTGGAAGACAATTTGAATGTTATCAACTTTTGAATAATCTTCTCATGTAACTGAAAATTTAGTTAAACTTTCTTGTCGGAATTGCCCCAGTATACCCGCTTCAAAGTCGCATGTAGCCGTGGTGTGATACTGATATGTTACACAACATCTAAGCAATAAACTCATGAAGAATACTAAGGATATTAATCATTAACCCTTTCGAGACAATTGACCACATTTTGTGGTTTGGCTTAGTAAGTTTTGATTCAGAGCTCTAAAAAATATACCAGATGTATGAGTAGAAAGAGCAAAAATTTCTGCACATGCTATGTCCATTTTTGTCACATGACCATATTACGTTTGATGTCAGGAATTTTAAAAAGGAGAATAAGCTTCAAAATCCTTAAATTGGCAACACATTGAGAGATTCAAAATCATGGTTTTTCATCAAAATTGGCAATTTTTTCAACGTATCGATAAAATCACTAACCATGTTTATTGTTCTAAAGGACATTATACCTATTAGAACCATCTAGCACTAAAAGAAAAATATTATTGTTGCCAATTTGAAGAACGAAATGTGATCAATTTAGCCTTTAAATAATTCCTGTCCTGAAAGGGTTAATATAAATTTCACCAACACACGTAGTAACTGGTCTTAAAGAGAAGGATGAGTTCTGGAAAAGGTGAAATATAATTTGTGAGTGTTCTCATTACTTTATTACCAATAATTCTGGAGGAATATTGTAGTGGAATGGCAAATGGAAAGGACTGCTCTTGAAATGCTCTCATATTTTCAAATAATTTTGACTAGATACAACTTTGGACCAAATTACGATGCCATATAATACACTCGTATATGATCTACATGTAAGACTTTTGCTTTTTATGGTTTGTGATTTCGATCCAGAAAGATTTAATGTATAGATTTGTTACAAATTCGATGATTCCTCAGCCTCATAATACCCAGCTGTTTTCTGAATAAAAACAAACAAAAATCGTGTCAACATGAAATGTATTTATTTATTTATTTATTTATTTATTTATTTATTTATTTATTTATTTATTTATTTTTATTTATTTATTGTGGTATTAAAAAAAAAAATTGTACATGGCAGCCATGCGGCTGAATTGAGTATAATTTACATTAATAATGACACAAGAATACTGCACAACAGACAATAGTATTAAAAAGACATTAAAATTAGTACATTCATAACAAAACAATAGGGACACCTTATTCAAGGAATATTGATGGTAAGATAAAGAAAGTGGGTATACTGGATGTGAAAAAAGAAAGGTTTTATAATATGATATAATAATATTCATAGGAAGAATATACTTTCGAATAATGATCAGTGCTATTAGAAATAATCTGGTTTGCATGCTTCAAAGTAGGCCTATTGTCCTATGGGTGCAAGGTACATGGATATGGAAGAAAAAAAATGGGACATATAATTCACCAAAGTTGAATGGAAAGTGAAATTATAGTTTTACTTTCCATTATTAGCAGATAGAGATGATTGGTAATGCAATATTGAGAAATCTGTTTCTCACAGAATAATGAGCTTGACACCTAGAGGCACTCCTGAAATCAGTAAAATAAAGGGCTGGTCACATTTATTCGATAACGATAACGATAACGATAGCGACATTTCTTATTTAGGTACACCCTAGAGTTACCCCCACTATTAACAGTCAAGAGCATACTCACACGTACACACCATACAGTAGGGTGACCTTTGATTGAAAATCTGGTTACCGTTATCGATATCGGACAAATGTGACTAGCCCTTCAGTTGAGTTAAAGTGACTTAGTCCACCTTTTTGAATATGAGCCATGATTGTTATCTTGTATAAAAACTTTAATGTTTTACAGGTGTGGGCTACGCAGCCGTGGTCATGTCTTTCTGGCTCAACGTCTGGTACATCGTGGTCATCGCTTGGGCCCTGCTCTACCTGGGGAACTCGTTCACCGCCACGTTGCCCTGGTCGCACTGCGATAACGACTTCAACACCCTGAACTGCACCACCAACCAGTCCCTGGCTGACAACTACAGTACAGATCCCACCACAGAATTCTGGAAGTAAGAATCGAACGGTCACAAAGGTTCCCCGATCGACAGTCTCGCTAAAAAAGAGTGAGGGGGATGGGGGCTAATTCAAAATCTTAGTCTTGCCAAGGAGGAGGGGATGGCAGATCGCAAACTAGTCCCCCAAATCCTGATGACATACAACCCCTAAGGGCGGGTCCAGGATTTGTAAAAGAGGAGGAATAGTATTCAGAAACTTTTCTGACAAGCAACCTCAAGGGAGGGCCGGGGGCACAACCTTGGTGTTGTGTACTAAAGGTATGCCACTTGGTTTTCAAAAGGGAAGGGGCGGGCACGGGCCGAATGCCCCCCCCCCCCCTTACATCTGCCAGTGACAACACCTGAAAACCAAACGGCCTTGCGACGCCCCTCAATCTGATAAATTTAGGCATTAAAATGCTGAGTTTTCAAACTGCCGATGAAATAAAATCGAATATAAACGTGCATGCCAAAAGGACAATATAATGCGATAGTCGATAGGACCAATAAATAAATAGGATTAAACATTACATTTCATACATCATTTGCTATATAATTCCTTATATACAATATATCATATATCAAATTACATATATTTTATATGATATATCATCATAGTTTATCATTTATGTTATATACTCAATATTATGAAATATATAAGGTATACCATACAATGTATTTACATAAAATATATATATACCTTTGTATCAAAACAGGTATTACGTTTTAGAAGAGAGTGATGGCATTCATGAACCGGGGCAGGTACGCTGGCAGCTCGCAATTACCCTGCTGGCTGCTTGGATTATCTGCTACTTTTGCATCTGGAAAGGAGTCAAGTGGACCGGAAAGGTAAATCACGGCGTCCGCCCTCTTTTTACTTATTTATTTATTGTGTTGTTGTTGTTGCTTGGAATGCTTGTCAGAAATTTTGGGTGAAAGTCAACACCTCCTCCCCCCCCCCCAAAAAAAAAAAATAAAGAAATATATATATATAGAAATCTTTTTTGCGCGTGCCAGACGTTCTTGTGAAGGAGGGGGGGGGGGGTGATTGAACCCTTTTTTAATTACAAAATGCTGGATCTGCCCTGAAGGCTATGTCGCATTGATCATTATGTAGGGACTACTGTACTGATGATTGACTTGTGACCATGGTGACAGCTCCGCCAACTAGTAATACAGTTATGTGATCTTATTTTACGCAAAGCTCAAGTGATGACGAAATTTAAATATTCCCCAAGAAAAAAAGAATCTGTTCAATTTCTAAATCCTAAAATTTCTCATTAAAACTCTCTTTAGAGTGCAATATCGAACTCGATTGGGTGTATTTCTAACACCTTTGCACCCAGTACAAATGGTGCACTTTATATACCCTACATTGTAAAAAATCAATGTAGGTATTTACAGTAAATTACTGGCAACCCGCTGCACAGTAAATCACTGTATTTTCATCTTATTGTACTGTTTATTCTACAGTTAAACGGTAAAAAGCGGTATGTAACTTAACTGTAAATGGTACAGTATTTTACTGTGCAGCCGGGTTGTCAGTGATTTACTGTAAATACCCGCAGTAATTTTTTTTACAGTGTATATGTTCAATGAATAACATGTAAAAACACATGTCAGGTTCCATATGCCTAAATATGCTATAATGGTGACATTTCGTCGGGGCTCAGAATTGATTTTTTTTTTCTGGCGGGTGTAATATCAATTAAGGACACACGGAAAGATGACTTCTATCAACAATTTAATTTACTCTGTAACAAATTAAGAGGAACTGAAACTTCTTTAAAAGTAAATTTGGGTATAAAAATAAATTTGCGAATTGGAGTCGAAAAAAGTGAGCTGGGATGCTTAGGCATTTAGTGTCTGATTGAGAAGGGAAAAAAGTGATCTATTTTACGTTAAAACTGTACCAAGTCAGGTGGCAATAATCCATAAACCACACTAAGCAGTTGCGAAGCATGGGTTTAGATATGGAGGGGCACTGATATCATGGGGGGGGGGGGCGGGTGCACCGGTCCTTTGAGGTGGTTTGAGGTTGGTTATGGACAGGGTGTTGGAGGGGGTCTTATGATCTCATTTTCATGTTCACCCTCTTTTTTTTTCTTTCTTCATTTTCCGCCATTTGATTGTCCCCGTGCCCCGTATAGGTATGCTACTGACCGAAAGAGAAATGAGCAAATTCGTGAATCAGTAGACATGGCTTAGATGCCAGATAATGACAAGGACTTACTTCCGCTCACTTCAGTGTAGTATGCCAGCATACATAATTTCATCAAATACTGGCCTTCTTTTTGAATAATTACTTTTGAATAAGTCCTTGGTTATTATTGTCAGGTGGCACTCATGTCAGATGAATGATAAGAATTCTGATTTAATATCATACGGCGACAGCTCAGACAATAGCAAAGCACTTTTTTCGTTTCGAAGCAACGGATTTTATCACAGTCAAAGCCGGCAATGATTTAACTCGTTATGTTTTGTCGGTTTTTACTGCAGTTTTCACTGGCTTATTTTTTTTAATATTTTTTTTAAAGAATGTTATATAGTTTTAACTATTGGTCTAAGTGTAAATTTTGGCTATTTTTGTTGTACTTTATATAACGTGAAAATTCACCGTTCTTTCCAAGTCTCTCCTTGCGACCACTCCTTTTTTTGGGGGGGGTGGGGGTGGGGGGCTCATGTCATTCGAACACTTTGTATTCATTGCAGCGATCGTGATTAAATCCCAGTATTTCTTTGCATTTTTGAACATAAAATGATAAGGTATGAATTGATTACAACTATGATTCACGGAGCAAGAAAAATGATCCATAATGTCCATGTTCATAAATGAAAAGCAACGCGTTTCAGCCCTATATTCCAAGTCAAAGAAACACATTCACTTCCTAACTTGTCCTGGCTACGTGACTTTATTCATTTTTTTAACACCATTTTTCCTATTATTCTTGGTAGAAAAAACATCCTTTTAGAGAGAAAAATGATATTATTGTTAGCTCAAGACAGTTGATCCAATCTTATATTTTCAGTAGGCAGTGCCTTGCACACATATGCCGGCCTGACTGTTTTAACAGAGAGTCGGTTGCGTAGAATCGAATAAAGTATTCTCGGCAATGCACACAGCTCCGTGGAAACAACATCGGAAGATGAAGGATGAGTGACGAACTACCAACAAAATAAACTTAAATCGTTAAATTGCGTGCCTTTTGATTTGTATTTTCCCATATTTCCCCTCTCTTTGTTTTGTTTTGTTGGGTTTTTTTTTTCAAATTTCGGAGGACCTTTGGGTGATCTGACCTTTACTCCAGCAACGAGGAATCCGGGTTTCATTTCGTTAGAAATATTGGGTTAGGGTTGAGGTTGTAATTAGGTTTTAGGGTAGGTTTAGGTTTAGAGTTAGCCTTAGAGTTAGAGTTAGAGGTGGAGTTAGAGTTAACCAGAGTTCGGTAAAGTGTTTAGTCCAGGGTTGCAGTTAGGAATTTGGTTTGTGAAGGTAATTGACCACGGTTCAGTTGTCTCCGGAGCAGGAGTTGTACGACCCACCTTTGAATATAGGATTGTATGATTTTTTTATACCCTAGCTTTCAATCTCTGTTTTCCCGCCATCCAGAGATATGAAAATTAAGAAATCAAGTAGCTGTCAAGAGGGAAGCACCCGAGAACTTGGTTTGGGTCTTGGCGCTAACTGTGAATGGTATGGGTCTTGGGCTAAACGTAAACATGAATAATTGGGCCAAAACAACAAAGATGACGAGATAAATGTTACTAAATCTAGGAACCGGTGATTTAATCACAAATTTGGTTCTCTAAATCGTGATCTCTCGATCCTGTCGCCTGCTGCGTGATAAGATGCTCTAAAACACGACACGCTGGGCTACAGGTTGATAGGAACGTCACACACCCATGTGTGACAAATGGTGATGTGCGTTGTATACATTGCCCTAGAAAAAAAAGAGGCAATTCGACGAATTGATCTTCTCTGAGCATGTTAGTTTGAAACAGTGACAGTCTGTCTTTATTCTCCAAACCCATTTTTCCAACTAACAGATACGTGTCTCGATTATGAGCAATATAGACCTTAAACAAAAAACAAACAAACAAACAAACAATAAACCTGTATCAAGTTCATGGATTTTTAGTTACAAAGGCTTTTAATAATTTTACAATTTATTCATTCCGGTAAAATTTGGAATTGCCTAAATCTACAAGGGCGCTAAAACGTCCTCGCTAAACGTCGCTAAACAATTTGAATAAGAATGTCGTACCAAATATTTACCAACAAATAAAAAAAAAAAATTAAGCTTTTGTTTTTCATCGCGTGCACAGTTTGCGTCGTATTTATATTTATAGACATGCAAATAACTATACTGAGATGAAATTTATGGGCATCGATTTTTTTTCAAAACTCTTTTTATGGGACACTCTATATCAGACATGTCATGTATATTGAGATGGCGACCATAAGCTACCACCCAGTTTGTATGATCATGTATCTTGGAGTTCCCACGTATACACGAATGTACGTACTGTTTTCTTTTAATAAGGAACATGATACGAGCATTACTGCATGAAATGTTTTTCTTCTGCAGACAATGTAAATTGATTCAGGTTTTTCCCATTCCATTTCATGGAATTCAAGTACTTTGAACTTTCCTTGGAGTTATATTATTGGTAGAATTGAACGGGTGATGTCATACAGTCTTCTTTTTTGTTTAGAACAAATCATGGATTTTAGTTCATTGTTTCCTAGCATCACAGCTCCTCCTGAAAGATAATAATAAGATTCGACCATCTCCAGAGGGAAATATGGTTTATTTGATCGGCTTCGTTAGTATGGTTGTAGTTCAATCAAATTTCTACATCAAAACTGAACTGGATAAAAGGGTTATGAACGCGAATGATGGGTGTATATTATACTGTACGTGTATGTGGGACAGAGTGATAAATGGAGAGGGTGAAAGCGAGAGCAAGAGAGAGAGAGAGAGAGAGAGAGAGAGAAGGAGAGAGAAGGATAAAGAGAGAGAGAGAACATGAGGGAGATAGAGATAGGGCAGAAAGGGGAGGGGAAAGATAGAGAGAGAAAGAGAGAATGAAAGAGAGAGAGAGATGCAGAATGAAGAGGTGAAAAAGAGAGCTTGCCAAGTTCATGGTGGATATAGGTGTCTTTGATGAGAGATAAGTTCCATTTTTAGGAGCAAAATCGTAAGTTCGTAACCCCGTCCTCGTTCTCCTCGGGCGCGCCATGGCGTGTCTGGACCATTTTGTACAATTAGCATTTTTTTTTTTCCTTTTCTCTCTTTTCTATTTCTCGACATGTTTTTTTTTTTTTTTTTTTGTACTGCCAGTTATCCTTCCGCAGATATATAAACCATATTTATTTACACAATAAAGACTTCTGTCGTTCTCATCATGCTTTAATCCAGTCACTCTCCTCATACACTTCGTGATTTCTGAATTCATACTAGTGAGGGTATATTGCTAAACAGCACAAGGTAATAACTTCATAGACTTTGGCACTTTGCAGACAAATTTCCTTGAACCAAAAGAGTCCTATCCACACACAAGCTGTGCACCATATCCACTCCTGCATGGGTTCATGCATACGTTCTTAATCTCTTGTACGCGTATGTAACATATTAAAGGGTAATCCAACCTTTGTAAAAAATAAATTTAAAAAGGAGAAAAATAAGAGAAACAGGGTGGTGAAAGTTTGATAAATCGGACATAGAATAAGAAAGTTATAAATGTTTGCTAAATGAGATCACTACATCTATGTCAATCTCAAATTGGCAATTTGTTGAATCCGAATAAGACGTAGTCACTGTCAACTCTCCGGCCCATTTGTAGTACACCAAAATATCATTAGATTCAGGTTTTCTTCTGAGCACCTTTACCATCGGGGCAGTACTCCAAATATATTGTAGATAGCATATTATTATAAAAATTCCTACTGAGTTATACAATTTTGAAAAAATGACATTTAAGTCATTCTGTGTGTTGAAACGAATGGGAAAGTTGACCGCCGCTGCTTCACAGTGATCGTACCGATATTCGGCCAATTTGAAATTTCCATATGTATAGTGATTACAACTTTTAAAAAATCATAACTTTCTTATTGCTTGCCCAATTTCGTTCAAACTTTCACCTATCTGCTTCTCTGACTTTTTTCTGCTTTCACACAAATCAAATTATTACAAGGTTGGATTGCCCTTTAACATGTACTAGATTACCTATATACAGATCTATTACAATTGTATATAGGTACTCTAACATGAACTTGAGAATGATCCCGCTATGCCAAAACATCATTACATCAAGATTCAAAATTACAACTAACATTGCATAACGAGGATAGGAATAATTTTATAATAATTTTATAAAGCACAAATTTCTAATGTTCTTCGTAAATCTTAGAACAGAGATGCTGTCATCATTAAAAGGACATAAACCCAATTGATAGCAAATGCAACAATGACTGCACCATTAGCATAAAACTAAACATCGTTTAATAAAGTGTGGAAGTGAACTAACTGATACGATAATCACAAAATGTAATAATAAACACAGCTACATAAGGAATGTATACTGCCTTAAGCTGGAGAGCATATTTATAATAAAGTTGTAAACGAAACAAGTACCAAACGAAAGCTGGTCACATAATTTATAACCATTATCAACACCGAAATATTGCCTGAATTAATATGTATTTGTCAATACTATTTTTTTTTTTTTTTTTTTTTTTTTTTTTTTTAAACACATCAGGTAGTCTGTACTTGAATGTACAGCCCACCTAACATGCACACGCTGCAGGTATCAATATGCCTATAGCACTTCATTTATTTGATGTACGATAAAAGAGCAATGTAGATAAAATGCCTTGCTCAAGGGCATAAGTGCCGTGCCGGGGATCGAACGCCCGATCCTCGTATCTCCAGTCAAGCGCCTTAAACCACTGGTCCACGGCACCTCCACTAGTCTTTGTCAATACTATCACTACTATCGCAATATCGTACGTGCCAATATTAAAGTGACTATTCAATCATCGTGGGAGCCTTCTCCTGTGGTTGCGTTGTGTATCAATCTTCTCTACAATATTGGTAAATACGGTTAATGTTTTTGTAAAGAAAACAATATCATATGATACTCTATGGGAATATTGTCTTCTTTGGTTAAAGTCAGTTTTCTTGATATACGTGGAAGTAGCTAAAAAAGCGATGTAAAATTTGGAAGTATCTGCAAACATTATTGGTTGTGAAATATATGATTTACTCGATAAGTTTATCTGAGTATCTTCCTGTTCATACAATTTTAGATTTGTTTCGTCAGGTCATGTATAATGTTAATATGTGGTCAAATAACGTGTATATATTTTATTTGCTTACCATTTTACATAGCACTAGTAGATCCGTTACATGATACGAAAGACGTCATGTGATATCAAGCGATAATTGAAGAAGAAAATGCATTGTGAGCTCAATTATCGTTATCATTATATCATGTTTTTCTATCATTATTCATCTTTATCCCTCACCCCTTTCTCTCTCTCTCTCTCTCTCTCTCCCTCTCTCTCTCATTGAATCATACAGGTGGTATACTTTACAGCTCTTTACCCTTATGTTATGCTCATCGTCCTCTTTTTCCGCGGCGTGACGTTAGAGGGAGCTAGAGAGGGTATAATCTACTACATCAAACCCGACTTCTCAAGACTCACAGATTCAGGGGTAAATATTACTTTTACCTACCTCTTTTACTGCTGATTTAAATGAGCTTTTTATATTCATATCTATGAAATAATTATGAGACATGGTATATATACAACAAAAAGAAAGAAAAGAAGAAGATGGAAAGACTTCAGTTAAAGCATCAACGCGATAACAGGGCATGAATCATTGATGAATGTATAGAATATTTCTCTACTCAACATCAATATTCATCGTTAAGAAACATGTTGTTCAGAGTTAAAAGAAACGAACAAGCCCTGAGGACACAGCTCCATGTCAATTCGAGGGCAGAGAATCAGAATTTTTTGAAAGTTTTTTATTTTCCATTACTGAATACAGCGTTACTGAAGAAATATGAAATTTTCTACTTTATCAGAAAAAAACCTGTACAATTATATACGACCTTCACCTTTTACTTTTTGTGTCGGATGGAATACCATTTATGTGATTTTCCGAAAAAGAAACCTTTTCATCCCTATGCTATAGGCTAAAATCACCTAATGTTTTGAGATACATTTGTTTCTTCATACATATTGCAAAAAGGGAATATTTATATTATTAAATTTAAAAATAAAATACAGTCGATTTCAAGGAAACACGCACAGGACGAGCTGGGGGGCATTCCCTCTTCTCAATCCTGCCCAGCTCACTGTGGTCACATTACAAATATATGTATTACTTTCACATTTCAAGCGGTATTACGAAGAGAAAAGAAGTGGCTCATCGATTATTAGTGGATTCATCTCTGATTTTTGTTTCTCGCTTAGGTTTGGATCGATGCAGCGACGCAAATTTTCTTCTCGTATGGAACCGGTATTGGGAGTCTTATTGCTCTTGGGAGCTACAACAAATTCAGCAATAATGTCTACAGGTATCTTCACTGATGATACTAGGGGAGGGGATGGTCCCCACTCTTGAGTGGCGTATCCAGCATCGGGTGGAGGGGCACTTGTATTTCAGAAAGTTTTTTGTTTTGTTTTGTGGGGGTTTTTTGCAAAAGGTTCTTAATTCCGAACATGCAAACTTCAATATGCAATTTGGATCCTTCAGAATAACAAACGTTTCGGGGTAACGAATCATTCGGACTAGTGCACCAAAATATGTTCAGAATTATGAACCCCATTCCATTTTTTGGAAATACGGACCTTCGGGATAATGAACCTTCATAGTAAAAATCATTCAGAATAACAAACTCTTCGGATAATATGCAAATTTGGGTTAATATGAACCTCCATATAAGGAACGACATGTGACCTGGCTGGAGCCTCCCTGAATGAAGGCCCCAAATAAAAATTCATTAAAACTTACAGGGGGTCTACGTCGCATATGACTGCCCAGGTTCATTCAATCGTCACCCCCCCCCCCCCCCCCCCCCCCCCCACCTCCGTTGATCCATTTGTAGATAAGCCACTAGACTGAAGAGGAAACAGACTGCCATCTGGCTGGTTGTCTTTTGATAAAAACAAACTTCCTCTCCACCCCAGGTGTAAATGGGTACCTGGCAGTTTCTGGGGTAATAAAAATTGCAAGACCCTCAGGAAAAGCAGCATTGATGCTGATGAGGCTTCCCTGGGTAAACAAAAAATGATGATGATGATGATGATGATTATTAGTAGTAGTAGTAGTATTAGTAGTAGTAGTAGTAGTAGTAGTAGTAGTAGTAGTAGTAGTAGTAGTAGTAGTAGTAGTAGTAGTAGTAGTAGTAGTAGTAGTAGTAGTAGTAGTAGTAGTAGTAGTAGTAGTAGTAGTAGTAGTAGTAGTAGTAGTAGTAGTAGTACTACTACTACTACTACTACTACTAGTAGTAGTAGTAGTAGTAGTAGTAGTAGTAATATTATTATTATTATTATTATTATTAATAATAATAATAATAATAATAATGATAAAATAATATTGTTATTAGTAGTATTATTACTATAATTATTATTATTGTTATTATTATTATTAAATCAACCCTCCCCCTCACCCAACATTATGTTATTATGTGACTATAATTTTGTCAAACGAAACATGCCGTGTACCGTTGATTTCAAGAGGAAAAATCATGTTGATATCAATGGACTTTTTACCCTACAGAGATTCGATGGTGGTCGCGTGTGTAAACAGTGGGACCAGCTTCTTCGCAGGGTTCGTCGTCTTCTCAACGCTCGGCCATCTTGCTCATGTACAGAACAAAGAAGTGGCAGACGTAGCCACAAGTGGTAAGGTTCTTGATCTTTTTCCTGTAGCCGAACATAAGTGACGGCCCATGGGACCGTCGCGACGGTCCACGAGACATTCAATTTCGGTGTCGTGGGCCTTCTGTCCAATTTTTTGAGGGTTCAAGAAACCGACGGCCCACGAGACCGAGATTGTATTAATTTCTATCTCTTTCCCACGAATTTCTTTCTTCCTTTTTTTTTTCCTTCGCTAACCTTCCAGAAAAAAAAAATGATGAAATTGAAATAAGTTCGGGTTTACAACTTTGAACCTAATTGATTCGGCGTAGATTGAGGCTAAAATTGATGATGTGGGGGAAAATAATTAGGGGCACATTCTTCTTTTTGTGCATTAGCGTGTACTTTGTACTGAAGGTATGCATGATTTGGTCTTGTTTGTCAGAGGCGGTGGGGGGGGGGGGGGGGGGGGTTCAAAAACATGCATGAACACACCCCAGGTCTCTCAACAGAATTAATTGATGACACCTCAACACATCACTTCACTCTCAGGCAAACTTGTTTCCATGCACTTCAGTTATACTGTTGTTATTGTTGTTGCTGTTGTTGTTTAGGTCCTGGTCTAACGTTCTTGGCCTACCCAGCAGCCATCGCTCAGCTCCCGTTCCCATCAATTTGGGCTGTCATGTTCTTCTCCATGATCTTCATGGTCGGTCTCGACTCACAGGTAACTATGCCAACCCGACGGACCAAGCAATAATTGTAATATCATGACGGGAAAAGTAATCACCTTCTGATCTGAGCGAAGTTAGACAATGGACCATAATCTATCACACCAGTGTACAAAGCTTTTCCCGATTCGTTTAGCGATTTCTTTTAGCTTTTAACCCCATTGGAATACACGCCCATGATTTGGATCTAAAGAGTGGGTCACATTTGTCCGATAAGGATAACGATAGCGAGATTTTTCATTAAAAGTACACCTTAGAGCTGCCCTAATATTAACAGCCGCGAGCATACTCACACGTACACGCCATATAGTATGGTGTACCTTTAATTGAAAATCTCGTTCTCGTTATCGTTATCGGACAAAATGTGACTAGCCCTTTACTTCCAAGGCAAAGAAGACAGAGCAGCCCAAACACTCAATGGTTGTCTCCTTTCCCATCTTATAGCGCCATCTTTGATAGCTCGCTGTTTTTCAACAAGATAGTGTTTCATTTTGTGCAACAATCGCACGTCATTATGCTTTCTGCATAAGTCTAGATTATTATGATAACAAGTGTTATTTTTGAAAATTAGCATTCTATAGATTAATTATTGTAGGAAAGATATAATGTATCATTTGCAGGTGAAGTATAATTATTTGATGAGAAATGTTCATAGATTCTTTTTTAAAGGATATAATGGGCAGGACCAAACTCAGACAGCAGTGAATACTAAAAGGGTTTGTGTTTTACATTTACAGATGTATCCGAAAATAAGAATAATGAGGAAATTTGTTTTTTAACCCGCCATTCAGCTTTTACCAACGCAGTGTATTACAATATTATGCTTACCCCCCTTTTTTGTAACATATTTCGGGATATAGTATCATCTCTCAAATGAGTTTGTAATGAAATTTACTCAGGCTAGTAGGCAGAGAAACAATGATGATATTAATATTATATTTTGAATTGTCTTGTTTATCAGGGACAGCCTCATCAGCATTAATACTTTTCTATGTGGGTGCTCTAAAATCACATTATTACCCACCACGATAGCTTGAATTATTGGATGTAGCCCCATCTTCGGATGCCAAATACCTACAAAGTGTTTAAATTTGTTATGGAGTGAAATCATCTCTACACAAGCAAAGAAGTTGAGTTAAAACAATATACATAATCACGTCCCTTTGGAAGTGAGCAAACATTTTTTCCTGGATAAAAGAAGGAAGAATTGAACTCTTTAAATGTAAAATAGATTGATTATCGAATATGATTAACGACATCAGTACCTTCATCTACCTATAAGACAGCTGGAATAATCACATAATTGTGTAAATTAGTAAGGTAAGTGGGGGTATTGTAACGATTCATTGAATTACATTAAATGTTTTTTGTTGTTGATGTAATTTATCTAGTTCTGTACAATGGAAGGCTTCTTCACAGCGTGTATTGACGAATGGCCCCGGTATCTTCGCAAGTACAAAGAAATCTTCATTGCCGTTGTGTGCTTCGGATCATATCTCATTGGAATCGGTTGTATTACACAGGTATATTCTGCTTAGAGTATCTCTCTCTTTCCCCTTTTCTCTCTCTCTCTCTCTCCCTCTCTCTCTCTCTCTCTGTCTATCTGCTTCTGTCTTCCCTCATGTTTTCTACTCTCACTGTCTATCTTTCTCTCTCTTCAGTCTTCTTTAACCTCACTAAGTTAATCCTGGTTTAACTTAGTCCACTGGTTTCTGTGGCGTCACATTACTGTCATTCTGTAATAAAGCGAACAAATAAAGTCAATCCAGTTATGAAACGAAAATAAGAAATCGATTCCATGTTGACACGATTTCTGTTTATTCATCTAGTTACAGAATAAAGATAATTTCTACGGGATGAGGAGGTGGACACGAGCGCTCCATAAATCGGTTGACTAAATCTGCCCACTTCAACCTGGACTATAAAAACTTAGTACGCTCTTATATGAATACCGGTCACTGAAAATAGTAGAAAATGCATTATGTGGAGCGTCTACAGCAATCCCATTTCACACCTTAGGTCTGGCTCACATGAGGCGTCATCATGGTCATGTTGATTGCGTAAAATTACCTGCGGTAATCGAGCCTGAGAAGTGAATTGATTAAGCCGTATATATATATATATATATATATATATATATATATATATATATATATATATATATATATATATATATATATATATATATATATATATGTATATATATATATATATAATATAATATATCCCGGGTGTCCCCAAAAAAGCGGAACGGCGGATATTCACTACTTTACCTTCGAAAAGTATATACATCATTGGGTAAAGCATCTTCTACCGAAGAGAATGATATCAAGATCATTGAATTTGGTAAAGTAATTTTGATTCTATGCACGTTTTCTTCAAATACATTCATTTTCAAATTTCTCATGTTTTTTGCAACCGATGAGAGAAGATTTGTGTCGGGAATGGCCTTTCATATGGCATGTATAATAATTAGCGTCGTTTCCACTTTTCCCGAGCTACTGCTCACTAAAACCCATTCCCGATACGATCTTTCATCGGTCGCAAAAATCAAGCGAAATTTGAAAATGACTGGTTTTAAGAAACGGCACAGAATCAAAATTACTTAACCAAATTCAATGATCTTGGTATCATTCTCTTCGGTAGAAGATGCTTTACCCAATGATGTAAAAAAATTATATACTTTTTGAAGGCAAAGTACTGAAAATCCGCCGTTCCACTGTTTTGGGGACAAACGGTATATTTGTATATATACAAGTTATTAAAAGTATTGTTTGCATTGTTCATTTTGCAATCACTTTTTTTTTCAACGGCATCAATCTCTCGTGACGCGGAAGAGACCAAATCAATCACTGACGCTGTCTCTGACGCCTTGTTTGATCCTGTCTTTCCGAACATAAACATTCACACAGACATTGAAAAAATAAATTCACCAACTTCTCCTGCACAAAAGAAAATGACCATATACGGCACATGCTATGAATATTCATATCAATAATTATGCATGGTCTTCGTAACGAATTGGTGTTTTTTCTTTTCTTGCTCCAGGGTGGTATCTATGTGTTCGAGCTACTGAACACCTACTCCTCCAGTGGGATCAGTCTCCTCTTCTTGACCTTTTTCCAGACCGTAGGGGTCAGTTGGTTTTATGGTAAGCTATAATGAATATTCATGAGAAGCTATAATGAATATTCATGAGAAATGCATACATATTCACAAACCTGAATATCGAAAGGAAGTGTGTTCTGTATTTTGTCGATTCATATTAGTGGCTTATAGGTATAAGGAAGAGTGTGTCAGGACGGTTTCATCTCATCAAAGTTAGGGTAAAAGTTATGAGCTGGTTTTATGCGACCGTTTTGTCAGTGGTGTAGCTAGGAGGGGGTACATGCCCCCACCCTCCCCCCTTCCCTGGAACGGCCAACAAAAGGAAGAGAGAGAGAGAGAGAGAGAGATGTTTGAAAGAAAGGAAGTAAGGAAATGTTTGGTTTCCTTGCTCTCATTCATTTTCATTCCCCTCGTAAGCTCCCCCTCCCACTTCTATGACACCATTGTCCATCAATGATCAACATCATACCCATAAAACAAAGATGATAATGCTGGTTCACTATGGTTCGTCATCATTATTATGGTTTTTATTATCAAGTGCCTGGGAGGGGGAAGCGAACTGAATCGAAAGACCCGGTCTCTCCTCCCTTTATAACTTATTGAGATGTGCAAGTGGACAACTTTCCCCCTACTCTTTCCCGAATAATGCAGTGGGTTCTTAGCGTCAAAAGCAATGTCATTAGTCGAACATACAGCTAATGTTATGACCAGATGTTTATTGTATCGTAATCATGATTATCACCATCACCATCATAATTATGAAAATACACTTGGTTCTATGCTGGGATTCTCATTGTTATATAATAATCATCGTTATCATTTCTATTTTTGTGACAACGTTCTCGTTATGTTGATATTTTGAATATAAACCTCATGATCATGAACATACAGCTGCTGGTTCTATGCTCATGCAGGCTCTTGTTATAATTATACTGCCGATCTAAGAATGTATTATGATTTCTGTCTTCTTCTTTATTGTATTTTTGTATTTACTTCATCTTAACATTTCCTAAATACGTTTTTCCCCCTATCATTCCATTCGTATGATATCTAATTAAGATACCCTGATTAGTATCGATCTAGAATTCCGTTATTCTTCACGATAGTATAGACAAATATATTTACGCCGGTTTAGCGGATAAGTCACCGGAATAATTATGAAGTACATGGTAAAGGCTTCGAATCCCATGCCATGTCACTAATGTCCTTTGGCAAGATTTTAATCTACAAAATTTTGGACAATTCCACGGTTGCTCATATTACATTAATTTTGAAAAGGTATTGAGTTACATCTTCAGGGCCCTCTTGAATAAAAAAGTTGCGATTAAACGCAACTCAAAAAATTAAACGCAACTCGATTTTCAACCAATCAGGATCGCGTATTTGGGACTTTATTTTTTTGAGTTGCGTTTAATCGCAACTTTTTATGCAAGAGGGCCCAGCTCTTATTCCTTTATTACAGGTATGAGCTAAATCAGTTTTAGTTAACACATCGGATACATATTGGAGTACCTATATATAGAACCAAAATCTTATATATAGAACCAAAATCTTAGAAGAGGAACAATAATAACTGCTAGCCCAACTGATGTGTCGGTTAATCACGTTATGTAATTTGGTTATGCATGAATTGCAAAGAGGGCTTAAATGAAAAGTGTGCTAATCTGAGGCTTTCTTGAGAAATGCTTTTACCCTTTTCAAAGAACCATGCTAGGGAGACCTCCACTGGGTGAAAACTGAAAATTACTAGACCCATCATTTTTTGCAGATTTCAAGGAATAATGGTTACTCAACTTACGGTTGGTTACTCACGTTACGTTTTGTCCATACAGCAGCAGCTTTGTTTTCATTCTGACTTGCAGGACTTAGGTTCTTCTTTGTGTTATTTCAATGAAAAATGATCAATGGACCTTTTAAATTTAATTTTTATACAAATTCTGGAAAAAACTTTGGATATTTTACTTCCAGATAAGCAATCCTGGAATGCACAATTCTAGGCAAAATATCACTAAAAAGTGTAAAAATAGATGATTTTTTTTTTTTTTTTTTTTTTACATTTTCTAACTTTTAATGTTTTCTTAAGTAAACCACTGATGATAGGTTTACCAATGTTTGCGAAAATTTCTGCAATTATATAGCACCCAAAAAATTATTCATAGCTAAGTGAAATAGCAAATTCAAGTCCAAGTCCAGGTCCATGTCCACCAACATGTGGAACTGCCAACTTTCCTTACTCCACCCGGGTGAAGTATATCTGTAGCCGGTAGGAAGAAAACCCTTGAGAGCTTGAACACTTTCTGATGGTAACGGGGCTTAAAACAGGGTAATAATGTAATTGCAGGCCCTTAGGAATGCCAGTCAATAATGATGAGGCTACCCTAGGTATATCATGACCATTAAAATACATTTTACGCTGTTTATTAATTCTTCATATCTTTCGGCAAACTCAAGCTCATGAAGTTATAAAAATAACTTTCGATTTTTCGGTCAAACACGTGTGAACTGATTCTAAAAGAGCATTGGGCAGATGCCGTTGCACTATCGGTCAATGTCTATTTATAATTCTATCAAATTCAAGCTCGTAACTTTCCTAAAAATCGATTTCGACTTCTCTCAAACAGGTGTGAACAGATTCTACAAGAACATTGAGCAGATGTTGGGTTATCGGCCGATGATGTGGTGGAAACTGTGCTGGACGATCTTTACACCCCTTATCTGTTTGGTATGCTCCTTTTCATTTCACGTCACGCTTTGATTTGTAACAGGGGCGGATGGGGGGGGGGGGGGGAGTCATGTGGGTTGTTTTTTTCTTGTCGGTGATTTGAGGGAATTGGACCCCCCCCCCCTCCACTTTCTACAAAATCCTAGATCAGCCCTTGTGCACATTTTGTACATGTACACGTGTATACAATCGCTCCAACCCCCTCTTAATCCATCCCCACCCATATTTCCATATTCATCAAAGGCATAAATGATTTATTACGAAATATGAAGAGTACCCGACATCAGACCCAAAACAGACCAAACAAACAATTACATTGCCATGAATGGCCAAGAATCGATCCGTTTGGAATAGGGGTGGAGTCGGTTTGGCGGTTTACTAAGGTATTACTTATGTGTGTGTAGATATCGGATCATTTGAAAATGTATAACAAATGATTTGATGATCTGTTGATTTTCATAATTCCTTTCTAATTCATATTTCATATTTTCCTATCTTCCTACGGTATAGTTTTTCTCTAGCTTTCCCATTTCGTTGTATATTTGTTATCTGCTCCTAATATTCTTTTTCACCCCTTTCTTTTCCTCCATCCTCTATTTCTTCTTTGTTTTCTTATTCATTCTCCTCTCCTTTTTCCCCTCTTCATTTTCTTGTTTGGGTAACTGGTTTGAAAAGCAACATCCAAATTACACCCACCCACGATTCGAACACATCTAAAAATGTCCTCAGTAATGGCACTAGATTTCTTCACATGTAATGAACGTTGTCCAGATTGCTTAAAGGGGAATCCACCCTGGTATTAAGTTTATTTGAATAAATGAAGAAAACGAGAGGAATAGATTGGTGAAAGTTTGAGCAAAGTACGATCAGAAATAATAAAGTTATGAATTTTTGAAGTTGTAATCAATCAAACACAAATTGGCAACTCCGTGACGTATCTTGCGAGCTTCTCTCCCATTTGCTCAGTACAGAAAAATTGTATAAATTTTCATTTTCTCAGTTTTTGATGAAGGAATAAATTTGTTTCATACATGTTTTGTGTAAAACCTAAAAGCAATGATTATATCTAAGGTGCATGTATGATCGAACATTTTCATAAGAGAAAATGGAAATTAATTATTTGGGGGGTAAAGGGCAAATGGGAGAGGAGCTCGCAAGATACGTCACGGAGTTGCCAATTTGTGTTTGATTGATTACAACTTCAAAAAATTGTAAATTTCTTTTATCTTATCGTATTTTGCTCAAACCTTCATTGATCTGTTTCTTTATTTTCTGCTTCTTTTAAAACCAAATTTTAATCAGGGTCGACTTTCCCTTTAAATCAGCCGAATACTCTCGTCGCAAATTGACGTAGATCGCAACCACTTGGGTTCTTGGATCACCCTGCCAAATACTATTCGGGGACTGTACCTCATACGTGAATGGTGTAACTAAACTCGTTCCTTTTTTTAGCCGCAGTAGAAACGAGACAAATAATAGGCAACTCGTGCATGCATCAAATATTTATAAGTACGTTTTATGAAAAATATATTGTCATGAGATCTTTGGAATTTAAATTTGTTCAGAAATAAAAAATTCTGACGAGTTCAAGGGTACCAATCACCAAAAATAATTTTGCTCTGTAAGTAAGAGGTTGCATGTCGTTATACTATATTCAAAATATGGGCTTCGAATATTGATTCAATAAAGAGATATTGCAATTTTAATTACACCCTCCATAAGCGTAAAAGCGACTCGTGAGCAGACTACTCGACGCACCCGTACGCGCTCGCCAATGTAAAGGCTCGCGCGGAACCAAACTGTGGTTCCGCGCCAGCATTTTCATGTTATCCTCTATTTCCTTCATACTCATTAACTGTTGACCTATAGAATACCAGACAAAGTTCTTTGAGGTTGATTTTATACTTTCTAGCTGTACACAAATCATTTTTTCAGGTGATTGGTACACTTTAAGAATACATTAAATTCGTGTTTATTCATTCCTTATTTTCTCCAAGAGATCAGTGTATACTCATCAATATCATGGCACATCTTTCTTCCTTACCTCCCCATGTCCTCTTCTTTCTCTTCTTCTCTCTCTCTCTCTCAAAATGTTTCTCGTCATATCAATTTCTTCTATATTTCCTATTCTTTATTTCTGTGTCGTTCTTCATTTCAGTCTCCATTTCTCTCTTCCATTTCCCTTTATCTCATTATCTTTCTGTCGCTCCCAATATCTTTGTATTTAACAGTTATTCTCCGTTACAGTATAAAGATCTCTGATGCGGTCAATTTTCTAACAGCAGAGGGAGCAGTAAATTAATGTCTATGAACAACCGCGTAGCCAGGATTCAAGTTTAGGGGGGGGGTGCAGGAAAGGGCGAGTTCCCCCCCCCCTCCCACGCGAAGCGCAAAAGCTCTGACGTTTAAGCAAATTTGAGAGAAAGATAACGGCTCGTAGCACCTTTTTTTTAGGCGGAAAGTTAGTTCGACGCCCTGACTGCGTTTCAATTATTTGGACGCAATACTGCACTGTATGTAAGAGGGGTGAGTGCAGGGAGGGGGGGGGGGTGCTCTCCCTTCCCTCGCGAAGTGCGAAAATTTTGACTTTTTAGCAAATTTGAGAGAAAGATAACGGCTCGTAGCAAACATTTTTTTTATGCGGAAGGTTAGTTCAACGCCCTGACTGCGTTTCAATTATCAGGACACAATACTGCACTTTATGTAACAGGCGTGGGTGCAGGGAGGGGGGAATTTCCCCCTTTCCGCTTGAAGCACGAAAACTTTGACGTTTTAGCAAATTTTGAGAAAAAGATAACGGCTTGTAGCACCTTTTTAGGCTTTTTTCTCTCACTTCCCCCGCTTTTTCGCTCTTGCTTTTTTTTTTTTGGGGGGGGGGGTGGCGACCACCCCCACCACCCCCTGGCTACGCTCCTGTCTACGAATGTATAAAGACTGCATAGATATTCACGTTGTTTCCATTTATCTCCATTCGCCCCGTTTCAGGGCGTATTTCTTTTCAGCTTGGTAAAATACAAAAGGGTCGAGTATGAAGACTACACGTATCCCGTTTGGGGCGAGGTGATTGGTTGGTTAGTCGCTCTCAGCTCCATGATGTGTATCCCAGTTTACATGGTCTATCTCTTCGTCGTTACGGAAGGATCACCGAGAGAAGTGAGTACAGTCTTTCACTTTATTTCGGTTTACATGTAATTTAAAGGGACCTCAACCTGGCCTGAATAATGGAGAAAAATCCCATCTCAATTCAATTTTTATCTCTTCTTCTAAAAAAACACGCGATCCCTTTTTTCCCCCTTCAAATGACTGTCGAGGAATGACTTTCGAAAAATCAATCTAAGGGAATTTCACAAGCCTTGTGCGTCACTTTTTGAAATATGCGAAAAGTGCAATGACATACATAATCGAACATGATTTCTACAAAGGCAGTACGATAGGAGGTTGAAATTGCCCCTAAGATGATTTCTTGAAAGTTCTTGGGATCGGGTTTAATAAACAAAAGTAGAATCGAAAGCGAATATATTGATAACGAGTATGATATCGTGAATGTTGCATTAAAGGTATAAATTTAAAGGTATGGATATTGTTTTGCAAAACTTTATCACATTCAACCTTTGAGGTGAGCCGTGGTCCAGTGGAATCTCATGTAAGACAAAAACATTTATTCCAGTGGCTCAAGACAACTTCTGAAATTTATAGATGTATGACAAAGCAAGAAGAATTATAAAGCGACAGATTTACACCAGACTTAAGTCCGGCTTTAACAAAAAAAAACCCAAAAACAACAACAACAATAACAACAACAACAACAATATATATATATATATATATATATATATATATATATATATATATGTATGTATGTATATATATATATAACATTACAATGAAAATAAGGGGCAAGAATAATCTTAACTGGTTACCAAACAAAAATACATAACAACAGCAACATGACTTGTGAAAAGAAGGAATTCTGAAGACCCAGCCATGTCAATAATATTATGGACTGTCATGGTTTTCAAATATTGATATTCAAGTTCATTAATATCATATGGGTCTTCGGTCCTCTCTAAGAGAATTATATAGTCTGCCCTTTGCCCTGTTATTATTATGCAGTGGCGTAGCGTGGTTCTAAACATTTAGGGGGCACCGGCAGCACTGGGGAAGGAGGTAAACGGCGGATGACATGTAAATGAATAAGGTGATTAATCGTGGGAGTGTGTAGGAGGGGGTCGCAGCGTCGGTTATATGTCGTTTTTCAGAAGGTTCATACTTCCGAAGGGTTCGTTACTCCGAAGGTTCGTAATTCCGAAAATGAAATAGGGTTCATAATTCCGAAGGTTTTTAATTCCGGAAATGTAATAGAACCCTACATCATTTATCGGAATTACGAACCTTCGGAATAATGAATATCCTATTTCATTTTCGGAATTATAAACGATTTTGTTTTTCGGAAATACGAACCTTCGGATAAACGAACCTTCGGAATATTAAACGAACATTAGGAATAATGAACCTTCGGAGTAATGCAACAAATGTTCTCAATTATGAACCATCTGGTATGGGAAATTTGTGTTTCGGAATTTGAAACGTTCAGAAATACGAACCTTCGGAAAAACGAACTTTCGGAAAACGAGAGCCCGCAGCGTCTTCCTTTCACCTTCCCTTCTCTCTCTCTCTCCCCCCCCCCCCCCCCCCCCCCCCTTTCTCTTGAAGTGGAACACTAGCTGCCAAACTTGTGTGAATGATTACAATGGCGTAATGACCTAACTAAAGTAGGCCAGTGCTCGGTTATTAATAGGACTAATTGGTTGACAGGATCCGGAGTGGTTGTGTTCATTATGATCCCATCTTTCTCCCTAGTTCGATAATGACCTTCTTGACACAGTTTTGTGAAGGCACGTACAATGATATACCTTAATTCACAATCACCACGTCTAGATTAGCAAACTGCAATGAGAGTGAATTCGTCACGAACTATTCCACACGTAATTTAGAGTGCAATTTGTTTCTTGACACTGCTTAAAGAGTGGCTAAATTAAGAGAAGGAAAGTCTTCCTTAATTATGTTCTTACCCATTTGGATTTAATCTTGTATGTGATGTGAAAATAATTGGGTTAAACTCTTTTTGAAATAAAACGGTACGATTTTATGGACAAATAAACTACTTTTTGAAGATATTGTGATAGGCAGTGTTGGGTCCAAGACCAGAGGGTCCGAGATCAAGATCAGACAGTCCGAGATCCAGATCAAGATCAAGATCCGCAGCTCAAGATCGAGATTAGAACATCTGAGATCAAGATCATATATTTCCGAGATCAAGATCAAGATCGAGGTTACTGATGCCGATCTCGAGACTGGTCTCGAGATCAAGATCGACCTCGAGGTACCCAACATTGAGTCGTGTTTTCGCCGATTGGTGAACGATTTTAAAAGCTTTTTCATTTGATAATTTACGTAATAACAATGTTGATCTCAAGCGATCTCGAGCGAAAATTTCGAGAACAGAAGCTCCGAGATCAAGATCAAGATCGAGGTTACTGATGCCGATCTCGAGACTGGTCTCGAGATCAAGATCGATCTCGAGGTACCTAACACTGGTGATAGGGTTTCCGAAAAATGATGGATGTAAATTTCGAGAGAGAGAGAAAAAAAAACGCATTCCGAAGTTTTGGCTGTTTTTCGACCAATGATCTCTGAAGCTTCCGTGAATTTACTTTCACCTGTTGACTACACCTACACAATAGATCCCAGTCTGTACAACCCCCCCCCCCCAAAAAAAAAAAAAACACCCTCGGAATTTTAACTGACAGCTTACTTCTTCAGCATCAAAATTTAAAACGTTTTTAAATTTGACCAAAGTTTGTGTTCCCACCCTCTTACCAGGCATACGACGTTTTATTCGACAGGGCCCAGATCACTTATACGTTTATGTACAGGTGGGTGGATGGCGGTAGTTTGCAGGTATAAACCCTGGTCAGTCGTAAAAGAGTGCCTGCACTGTAAGACTACCATATGCCCTGTACTATAGCTGCTGCTGACACGACCAGTAGGTAGCTGGGTTAGGCTTCTCTCAAGACACAATGATTTTCTGAAAAAGTGTCAAATTAGGGTCTGTGCTTGCAGACTAGGATGACGGCCTGTCCTAGATGATGGTGTTTTAACATTGTGGCGTTGTGTCTGATTTGCTTTAATAATCAGATATTGGTGTAGGATCATAAAAAGGAGTGTTAATGATTTGAGTAATGGATGGGTGTTATCACATGTTGAGAGCAGGCATGATAATGTGAGCGGAATGAGACCAGGCAATCATTATTTTTGTCTAACGCGTAACGCGGTCATTAGCACTTTCTGATGACCAGTCAGTAACATTTTTTTGTGACCAGCTGGTTAGACGCCTCGATCTAACTTTGACAGTCCACTCTAGATCTATGAAATATGAGATGAGGGTGATATATCAAACGACAAGGATCCTCATCATGATTTTATAAAACTCATAATGTTCTACCATGATTGTTCCAAAGGTAAAATTTGTGTTACGTGGATAATTCTTACTAACACCCCCACTGATTTATTATTTTGTACGCTTTTTATGGCACAATAACTCTGCCGGTTTTTCGAGATTTAATTTGATTAATTATTATTATCATATTTTTTTTTTTTTTTCATTTTTTTTTTTGGGGGGGGGGGACATTCATATCACTTCCACATCATGAGCATTAGCGTTCTTGTACAACGTGTCACGATTTTTAAAAGTAGACATGCCATTTTGAATTACTTCAAATATATATATTTTGTCATGTGGAGATACTCTTGTTGATATAATCATTATGATTTTTTTGGAATGAAACACCCCTAATCACCCTACTCCAAGAACATTTGAAAATTTATCATATGCGTGTAATAATTATTCAAATAATGGGATCGTACAACATTGTACAAGGAAAGAGGAGAAAAGAGGGAAAGAAGCAAAGAAACTAACGTAGCAGGACGCATGCATCAACGGGATAGCTCATCTTCGGGCACTTTCGGGAGGGATTATCTTTAGATTTGATTAAGTTTAGTAGACTCAAGTATTGAAAAAGAGAACATAGCAGCCCTGTATCTCGGCGATCGTAGTTTTCAGAGCGAGGGGGAGACATTGCAGGTTAATTGATGAACGATCTCCGTCGCGCGATACGCTGTAAAAACACCCATGATGGAAAAAAGTAAACAAATCGCCAGTACGTGCAAGTCTGTTTAACCCGATCTCAGTTGAAAATATATTTCCCTGTATCTATTTACTGTATATTTTTGTCTGTGTCTCCTATTTTCTGTAACTTTGTCTACTGTGGCGAATGTACGATTGTTGATATTTTAATTCGTGTCGTCTGCATTATCTGTTCTAGCGAGTGACGGATCAGGATAGAATACAAATAGTTAAACTATATACCCCACCGATTGTACACTTATGGTAAACGAAATTCCATATGAAGGCACGTCATACCGAATGTTCCACGATGGATATGCAGTTATTAAAGTGGGAATATAAGAGCAAATAGATCAAAGACATGTTTATTTTATTTCGAATATTATTTATTGGATTAATTCGGAGTTGTACATAACAGCAGCCTTTTTTTGGCGCGTAGCATACTTCATTATAACCGTGATTAAAGCTAAACTCAAACCCTAACTAAAATACAATTCATCATGTGTATCAAGATTTACAGAAAAAGTGTTCATAACATCATTTATTTTTCCTGCAAGAAAACCACTACGTAAGAAAAATACTACCCTTTATACACGTTATACTTGAGTGTCAAGGAGCTTCTTCATGAGTATTGTTTATGTAATCAACGATATTTTAAAAATATGATTCATAATTGGTGGCAAATGTGAGCAGTCATTTTCTAGCTTCATCTCTTATCATCAACTTACTATTATTTCATTAATGTTGATCCATCGTGATCAGAAATAGATGTTATTAATAGATGATAATGGTCAAGAGGCTAAAATTTACATGAACAGTCGAAATTATAATGTTCAATCGATCCCCCATCTTTCCCTATACCACCCCGTACCTTTTGGATAATTGCGTGTTGTTCTTTGAAATATTAAGCTCAATGACATGCAAAGGTCAAATTATGAATTTCTAATGAGACCTCTTCACCAGGCTCATCTAGCAAATAAATGTTTAATGGCGACGATGGTGGTTAGAGAACGGGGGGCTAGAGATATGGAGGAGTATGAACTGCGTACAAGACTCCGTACGCATGTAATTAAGACATATTATCGTGAGAGACTCTTTGGCCTTAAAGGGGGTACCCAATGCTGAAACAATGTTAGTTCATTTAAAAGATCATGATTTTATTAGAAGAAAATCATCTGCCTTAAAAAAATTTTAAAATTCGTGTTGCCAGAAAATCCCCGAAATATGGTAAGATTTCAGGATATTTTGGCCCCTCAGCTGTGCCCCAATTTCAGCTAGGTAACCACAATGACGTCAAAGTGGTTACCTTGTCGCGCAATTATAGCAAAATGCGCGCAAGGTGTAATGCATTTTGTACAGTCTAGCGCGCAACACATCTGCAATACGCGAACCTGGGTAACCACTTTGACGTCATTGTGGTTACCTAGCTGAAATTGGGACACAGCTGAGGGGCCAAAATATCCTGAAGTCTTACCATATTTCGGGGATTTTTCTGGCAACACGAATTTTTAAAAAACTTAAGGCAGATGATTTTCTTCTAATAAAATCATGATCTTTTAAATGAACTAACATTGTTTCAGCATTGGGTACCCCCTTTAAGTCAGGTAAACCCAACGCGAGGACTATAAAAGTCATGTTAAGCAAAGGGAAACTTACATGCAGAGCTCTGTAGAACGTCCTTGGTTAAACCCTGCGTCAGGTTTAAATTTTTAGTGACATAAGGATCTTTTTTTGTTAATCAATCACGCTGAGACCGATGTCCAAGTTATATAACTCGATGCCAATGAAAGATTGAGAAAAAGTCCATCATCCCGCTTTTTCTTCTTTTTTCACATGCTATCTCCCAAACCGAAGAAGAATGAGGAGTCATTTTTGTAGAAACCTTCGAATGTTGAAGCAAATATGATATCGTTAATCTTAATAAGGAACTATTTAAACGAAAAAAAAAAGCCTAATCAAGAAATACGCCAAGATAGATTGTAATGTAATTGATAATTCCAGAAGTAAACTCATTTATATTTATATTGTTTATGTTTGATCTTCCTTAAAGGGGGTACCTAATGCTGAAACAATGTTAGTTCATTTAAAAGATCATGATTTTATTAGCTGAAAATCATCTGCCTTAAGTTTTTTAAAAATTCGTGTTGCCAGAAAAATCCCCGAAATATGGTAAGACTTCAGGATATTTTGGCCCCTCAGCTGTGTCCCAATTTCAGCTAGGTAACCACAATGACGTCAAAGTGGTTACCCAGGTTCGCGTATTGCAGATGTTTTGCGCGCTAGACTGTACAAAATGCATTACACCTTGCGCGCATTTTGCTATAATTGCGCGACAAGGTAACCACTTTGACGTCATTGTGGTTACCTAGCTGAAATTGGGACACAGCTGAGGGGCCAAAATATCCTGAAATCTTACCATATTTCGGGGATTTTCTGGCAACACGAATTTTAAAAAAAATTTAAGGCAGATGATTTTCTTCTAATAAAATCATGATCTTTTAAATGAACTAACATTGTTTCAGCATTGGGTACCCCCTTTAACACCCACGCCAACTCCCCTCCTGTCGTTTAAGCCTCTATGGCCGCTGCTGACCAGTGGCTTCGTCAGAAAGGGTTGTGACCCCCATTAAATGTTTTCTGTCGTCAAATTCGAATTTTGAGTAGGCTGTCGGCAAATTTGAAATCTGATGACCCAACCCCCCTTTTTTGCCGATTTTCGGCAATCTGCAAATATGGCCCGACACCCTTCATTCAAAATGGTCTAGCGACGCTCGTGTTACTGACTGACCAATATTTTTCTGTCATTTTTGCACAACGACATTGTCTGGATTAACCCACTAATTAACAAACTAAGGTGTAGAACCTTTACAGGCGAAATTGATATTAATTTGCCTTTAAAATCGTAACCCGTTTACTGTCTATATACAGGGAAAATATGTAAGTTAAAGGCAATGGGCAGCATTGTCACAACTACAAAGAAATACATTGTGATTCTGTTTAAATTGATTAACCTTTCAAGAACTATTCCCTTCAGATCCAATGTGAAAAGAATCATTAACATGCAGAAAACATGAAAGAAATGCAGAATCATACCGGGAAAAAAAAAGGTTGAAAAAAAACTACTGCTCACTTCTTATTTGCTTCTCACTTCAGAGATCCGGTGAAGAAGAAGAAAAAAACAAACATAACAAGAACATCAAGGCCCCGTCTTATAAAGAGTTGGGATTGATTCGAATCAATGGCAACTCTTTATAAGACGGGGCCCTAAACTGTTTAGAAAAATGCGAATCTGCAACTCATCAAATTAGATCAAAGAAATCTGATTATTCAGTTTAGATGGCCCAAAATATATCTACTGTAGAAATGGTGTCCAACAGTTTTCCCGCAAAAATATATATATAACACAACACAGTCCCGATATTTTTCTATAAATTAATATTTTCAAGAAAAAACTCTTCTGAAAATAGTTTTCTAATTTGCTTTTGATAATTATCAAGGAATAAAGTTCTTTCCAAAATATTTTCCGTGAAGAAACAACCTTGTCGGCTCTTAATAAAAGGAGTCTTTTGGGATACGTTGTAGTTTGTGACAAGTACCTTTGCTTCTAAAGCGCCCCGGGACATGTTTATTATTCATTTCATTCTTTATTTATTGGGTCTTATCAAGATCATGGTTCATGATAAATAAAGGAATATCAAATCCATCATGCAGGCATCTAACCCGATCAGAGTCAAAGGGAAACCATAAAAAGCCGAGATTGTGTTGAGGTCTTTGTTACGTTATGTCGCATCAATATGTGATTGGTCGTGGAATTTGTCACGTCTGGTTTGCTGCCATGGCAACGATTAATATCTATTACACACTTTACTTTCGATTAAACAAACGATACATTTGTGTATCGGCTCGTGAAAGCGGGGATTAAATAAGTGTTTCTAGTTCACGCGAAATATCTTTATTATTTTCATTTTCCCTTTACTTCGTACTTTAAATCTGGCTGCACCAGAACCTTTATTTAATGACGTAGTCTGTTAAAGGAAACGTCTTAGGATTTCCAATACAAGCACAGATAATCTTGAATGTGTATTACTGTTGCTAGCTCTGAAATATTATTAGTACTTTTTTTTCTTCTTTTTTTTTTTCAGGTTAATCTTTTGTAAATTTTGTAATTGTCTGTAATTATGTACCTTATCACTTTGAATGATTGTAAATATTGTAATTTGACCTGCAGATTGTTCAATAAAAACATAAATACAAAAAATATTATTAGTACTGATGCGAAATGTGTAACATTTTTGTGAATACATGTACATGTATTCCCTCTCTCTCTCTCTCTCTCTCTCCCTCTCTCTCTCTCTCACTCACTCATTATCTTTTTCCTTCTTTCTGTCTCCTTTTCCTTCTATATTATTCTGCTATTCTCTATCTCTCTCCCTCTCTCTCTCACTCATTATCTTTTTCCTTCTTTCTCTCTTCTTTTCCTTCTATATTATTCTGCTATTCTCTCTCTCTCTCTCTCTCTCTCTCTCTATCTCTCTCATTGCCTCCTCCATTTTCCTTTATGTTCCATTTATCTATTTTCTCTCGCAAACTATAAGTGATATGTTAACCATTTAAGTGGGAGATGTGGTATGAATCAATCTTTGTATAACATAATATTGTAATTTCTATTGCATATTCTTGTTGTGCGAATATGCACATTTATTGTATATGCAATTTATAATGAATATGCAACTTATCATTTTTTATACTTATAATGTGTTTGCAACCACTGGAACTGGAACAGAAAGCTTTATGCTACAGTTATTGAGTTAAATTTTTCTGTTCCTGGCGTTCCAGTGGTTGCATTATCTTTATCTTTACTTTATCAAATGTGTTTTTACTTTGTAATGTTTTCTTTGCCAAATAAAATAATAATGATGAAAATGATAATAATAATAATAACAATAATAATAATAATAACAACAATAATAATAATAACAACAATAATAATAATAATAATAATAATAATAATAATAATAATAATAATAATAATAATAATAGTAATAGTAATAGTAGTAGTAATAATAATAATAATAATAATAATAATAATAATAATAATAATAATAATAATAATAATAATAATAATAATAACAATAATAATAATAATAACAATAATAATAATAATAATAATAATAATAATAATAATAATAATAATAATAATAACAATAATAATAATAATAATAATAATAATAATAATAATAATAATGATAACGCAGGATTGCGCCAGCAACTGGCACGCCTTTGACGCGCCTCAAGAGAGTGATGTCGTCCAGTAAGGGAATGCTGAATGAAGAGTGTGTATAAAATATTTTCTTTGAATTACTGGCTTTAATATGGACTCGAGTCCTTTGCAGGTTGTTAAGTGCAGGTAATGAAGCAATCGAAATATAGAATCGTGTGCAACACTCATACTTTTGGTTTCGAAGGGGGGGAAAAAACCCCACGCATTCTTATATTGTAATCTTGATATAATTTTCTCTACTTCATTTGAATCATTTTGATTCATTTGAATCATTTTGATTCATTTGAATCATTTTGATTTAGATGCAATAATTAATATACGTTTAGAGACTGCATAGTTGACTGCATAGTCCCATGTGACCCCAGGTCCACTACACCGAAATATCGAATTATGAACCTGGAGGTGAAAACGACATAAAACCATAATGAAAAGCGAATATTCTTGTTGCAATTCGGCGCCGTATAGAATTAAGGGGGGGGATTCTACCCCGGGATCTACCCGTCTGAACGGGGCCCACAAAAGAACTTTCGATGCTGGGCACGAAAATGGTTCAACAATCTGCGGTCAACAATTAGGATATACTCCATGCCAATCTCCTTGCTTCATTACCGAAATTGATCAATGTATTCAGCTTAGAATACCATAACTCCTAATTTATCAAAGTCCAATTTGAAACTGGATTGAAAAGATCTCATTTGGAAAGGCATTTATATCAGACCCCCAAAATAACTTCATTTTCCGTTCGCGAGTGAATACATTTCGAACGGCGCTTTAGCTTTGGCTATGGTCAGGAAAATTTGATAAACACGGGAGGGGCAAAAATGGCTAAACTAAATTGTTTGTCATCTTTTTAAAGGTAGCAGCATACATCTGCTTTTCAGACATCAAAATAGAGTATAGGTATCTAACCGTATTTCAATATTTTATACACTTTAGAGTGCTGCTGTTCATAATAGTAAAGCTTTATAAAATAATTTCTTTTATCTTTGTTGGTCTTTGTCAAAATAATTCAATAATTGCATGTTATAGTCTGACCCCGCCGGATTAGGGTCCCTATCAGATACATCGACCGAAATGTTGACTAAAATATCATAAGAATTTTGCAGTATTTTGCTAGCTCTATTCATCTTTTTATTGTTTGAATACGTCACATGATTATTATTACTTATTTTTGTGAAAGGTAAATCAAATCAAATCAAATCAAATTTACCCATTTGGTTTCTTCAACATGAAAAAATAACAATTCGCTTAGTCATATAGATACTAGATCCTATAGTAAGAAACATATACCTCTGCCATCGGTTAGAATGAACCTATCATATATTTTGACTTATTAGGACAATTACCCCCTGAAAAGTGCCCCAAGGACAACTGTTCCTCCCACGACAACACTACCCCTTAGACAGTTATCCCTGGACATCAACCTTCCGGCATATACACCCCCGAGGACATTTGACTTGGACAATTCTTCCCTTCACATTATATATCATTGCTTTCAGACAGTCACTTGTAGATTAATTAAATCGGCGTTAGATGTACGGGGTATTTTTTCTTTCTTTTATTTTATATACAGATATATATATATAAGACATTACAACATAACGATAAGTGGAAAGAAAATGGGACTTGACAGTACAAGCTAAAATGGTAGAGGATACAATATGTGCAATACCTCTGGTAAAGAAATTGATTTTATTTTCTATTTGACAGTTTTATGGAAGTGTAATAACTAGATAGCAGTGTAAAGAAATCTATATTTCATGAAATTGGAACGAGGTTTCTCTAGGTTGAAGATACATTTATGATTGCGATGGTCATACATATTTTCCTTAAAGGTTATCCTAGAGCATAGAGCATAGAGCTAGAGCATCATTTTAAAAATCAGTAAGAAAAGACATTTCTTAACTCTGACACTTAGGCAATCAATATCTGAATTTTCGTATAATGCCCTCCTGTGATGTCTGTTACCGACTTTCAGAATTATTTCGCAGAGTTTGTATTTTATTAACTTTAGCAGAATTTGGATCAAACTAGATCACATTACAATAATCAAAGTATGATTGGAACATTGTATTATAAATTACGACAGCAGTGTTTTTATTGATAGATGGTATAGCCCGTCTGAGGACGTAAACATTTCTTAATATTTTTGATTTATCGTTTTCAAGTGGAGGTGCCCAAGACAGGTGTTTTTCTAAAACCACTCCCAGATATTTGAATTCATCCATAATTTCCATCTTACACCCATCGATATGTTTGTTTACATATTGGAATTTTCAGATGTCCTAAAATTCTGTTTGTAATACCAATCCTTGCTTCAATTGGCGCCGTCCGATAGCGCGATTATGGTTATTGTTTAAAAATATTATAGACTAGGAGCCTGTCCCGAAATAGTCACCCCATTTGACAAATGAGATTTGACCCCTTAAAGTTACTTAGATCATCCATGTCATTCACAAAAAGAGCCCCCCCCCCCAAAAAAAAGGGCCCCCAAGTCAGATCGATTTCAGCTCATCTAACATATGCGTCAAACTTTGTCAGAAGGAAGGTGTATGACTATACATTACCAAAACACAAAAACTGACAAAATTTTCCGTCGAGATGGGTTGTCAGACGGCCACTAAAAATTGGGGCAAAATTTTCCCCTTAAGACCCATGGACCAAATTTTGTCAGAAGGAAAAGATATGGGTGTACATTACAAAAATTAAAAAAAAAAATCAAACAAATCCCTTTCTATCGGGTTTTGCTGCCCAAAATGCTCTGGATGTAGAGAACCCCCCCCCCCCTTTTTTTGACCTTACAACCGTAATAACTCCAAAGTATCTCATTCAATTCAGGTCAAATTTACATAGTACAATCTTGAGTATTGTAGCTTTCCTGGGGTGAAATTTGGTGTCCATTAATCATTACAACAATAATACTAAATTGTGAAAATTGACAATATCATTTGACTACTTTTGAGAAAGCAATATAATTTTCACAATTTAATAACAATATATAGGGATGTAAAGGCTATAACTTTACATGTTGCCAAAAACTCTTGGTTTTATGTTTAATGTTGATGCAAATGGACACTCTGTTGTGGAAAACTAGTTATATGACACAGGCTCCTGAGAGTTGCTCCGTAGTCATTGGACTAAACACTATACCTGACGCTAACCCTTACCCTAAAGCTAACCCACGACACAAAATTGCAATCCTAACCCTAACCACACATTGCCAAAAAACAGGATGTTAAAACAACACCAGTTTCGAATTAAACTGGTGTTTTTTTAAACACTTACTGGTGTTGTTTTCACACTCGTCTGGTGTAAACCAATATCAAACTGGTGTTGTTTTAACACTTATCTGGTGTACGTAGCCCAATATTGATACCGAGATGGTGTTGAATAATAACACCCAGGTTTTTGCAGTGCATATTTTTGACGAAATCAAGCCTGGAGCAGTTGTCGCCGGTGCATATGACGGAGCACCAGGACATTGTCATCTTCTTTGCTGTTTTCCCAAACCCTGGACCATATACGGTAATAAACGTAACTCAGGCCCAATTTCAAGGAGGTCGATCACTCTCTCACCGTGTGAATTGTACGTCATGAAACACGATACGCAGTCGATGACGACACATCGTTGATGGCGACGTGATGAGGAGAGGAGCGACGCCATTGAAGGGCTTTGAAGTCATGGTCGCACGGGGGCGAAGTGACCACAAAGCCCTTGATTAGAGCATCATGAATAATGAACTTTACCAGGGTGGCTGACTGAGCCTCTCAACTTATAGGAAATGCCGACCTTGAATTCAATAGGTGATAAGAAGAAAAACAGAATCATGAAATTGTTTAGTACATAAGTATCCCAAGTTTCATTCTTATTCCAAAGAATCATTCCCGCTCCTTTTTTTTCTCTTGTCTGTGTCAATAATATTACATAAGCCGCTTTGGTAAAGTGCTGACTTTTAGGATCTCCTGTTGAAAAGAAGTCAGTTCTAAATTATAGATTGATGATAATAATAAGTTTCTCAGAAAACAAAGTATTACAATAATAAAATACATCACGCTGTAAAATGGTATATATTTTAAAATTAATTCTTCTCAATCTGTCACCTGTTTATCATCATATGTATTTAAAAAACAAGTAAGATTATTTATTTCCTAGGTTATGCTTCTCTTTATGATAATCTGACGTTTTAAAAGGTAATCTCTATGCCTTTCTCTCCCCCTCTCTCTGTGTCTCTTTGTCTCTCTCTTTTTCTCTCTCTATCTTTCTCTCTCTCTCTCTCTCTCTCTCTCTCTCTTTCTTTTTTTTTTTCTCTCTCTCTTTCCGTCTTTCTCTTTATCTGTGGCGTCATACTGTTTCGACATCTATTCCATGCAAAGTGTGGTTACGGTATTTTTAAGTCATTTGCGTATTAGTAACAGTGAGAAAATAATTTGTTGTCGCAAACATCATAAACGTTTTTTTATTTTATTTTTATATATAGATGTATATTTCTTATTTCCGGATAGAAAAGCTTAGCCCTTTTGCTTGAAAACTGACACTCAAGCTGTTTTTCAGATCAAACGCAACAGTTCCGGTAAAAAAAAATGGTTGAAAGGTGGCTTCGCAGCCTGTTCATGCCATTGGCAAAACGATTGACCACCACTTGCGTTCGATATCATTGTAAATGCAACGGGGCCATCATAGCATATTAAAAGCCCACTGGGCATAACTTCAACAACGGAAATGAAACGGGAAAATGTAACGGGATAGGTGTATAACTGGTCCACTTGACCCCTCCGGTCAGAGACTGCATACATCATTGACAAACACTGACCTAGAGAGAACAAGGCGTCCAATTTAATGTATTCATGAGTTTCATCAGGGCCCTGTTTCATAAAACTTGTTATCAATAACAAGTTACCGTTACTGATATAAGCTACCGAAGTGATTGCCTTTGATTAGCTGTGAGCAAATCTGTCAGTTTCTTAACCCTTTCAGGACAGGAATTATTTAAGCACTAAATTGATCACATTTTGTTCTTCAAATTGGCAACAATAATATTTATCTTTTATTGCTACATGGTTCTAATAAGGTGTAATGTCTTTGAAAACAATATACATGGTTAGGAATTTTGTCGAAAAGTTTTAAAAATTGCCAATTTTGATAAAAAATAATGATTTTGAACCCCTCATTTTAAGGATTTTAAAGCTTATTTTCGTTTTTAAAATTTCTGGCATCAAACGCAATATGATCATGCAACAAAAATGGATATAGTGTGTGCAGAAATTTTTGCTCTTTCTACTCGTGCATCTGGTATATTTTTTAGAGCTCTGAATCAAAAGTTATTGAGCCAAACCACAAAATGTGGTCAATTGTCTTGAAAGGGTTAAACTGCTCAAGCCCTATACCGATACACTTGTACCTGCAGGTTGTTCCTTTGGGGCCTATTGGCATGATTGGAGTGGTGGTGGTAAATAGAAAGAGCGTTGTGTTCTTATAATCAGAGCTCCACCACCGCAGGTAGAAAAAAACCCAACAACATACCAATTTTACTTGCACTTAAATCACATTTTAAAGGATAATTTTAATTTATTTATCACCTTAAGTGTTTACATGTAGAAAAAAAACCACCATCTCAAAAAAAAAAAAAGAAAGAAAAAAAGAAAGAAACGAATTCCAACAAATTCTTGAACACAACACAACACCAGAATATTTTATAGAAAAGCGTTGACTTATCCATCCACCTCTATGTTTGAAGTACACACTACTTTCATGAATTCCTTTGGGACCATCAATTCACATGTTGCCGATCCATAAAGAAAGGAGAATATTGATGGAATACCCTCTCCACGGGGACACATGGATGATAGATGCATCTTCCATTATTCATGAGCTCAACAGTCTTTGTCGCTTTAGAAGTGACGATTCAGGTGTCGTCATGTAAACGGGTCAGATGTCGATTCCAAATACTCCAGTGCTAAACATTGTGTAAACGGCAGGCGATCAACCATGAAAGTAGGAGTCAAACGGTACGGGTGCTGTCATGGCTGTCGCGGAGTTTGAACATCTTTTTGATGGACCACCCGTAGATGTGAGTCAGATATCTGAAGAAGATGTGAACATGTTCATGCATAATGCCATCCTGGGCCCTGTTTCATCAAACTTGTTATCAATAACAACTGCCCCATTTCTATGACAAATTTGCTCTCAGCCAATCAGATTCAAGGATTTCAGTAGCTTATAACAATTATTGTAATTTGTTGCTGATAACAAGTTTTAGGAAACGGGGCCCTGGCAATGAAAGGAGGTTTACAAGCAAGGAATCTCTCATTTGTCACGAGAATGCAAGTAATGATGATATTGTACACTTAAAAGTATTGCACATCGTTATACATTTCGATGAGCTGAGAGTAATAAATTGTCAAGTGGTCAGTTATATTTCATACGGCAGAAACATGGACTTTAAGTTTTAGAGTACGTGTAGTGAAGAAGTGGACCAGAGGCTCTGGGTTTATAGGGATTATAATTTCCTGATTATATCTTTAAGCTTGGAAATCAAATCTGTATATGCCTTTTCATTCCTTTTTTTCTTCTTCTTCGATGTCTCTATTTATTGAAAGAAATGGAAATATTGGGGAAGGTATAAAACTGCTTATCTGATTAAGACTTCTGTGCTCTGTGCAAAGAATATAAACGTCAATGTTGTCATGAAATTGTCTTATCTTCAGATGCCGAGAATAATGAATTACCATGCGAACGGTAAAAAAATCCCATATTAATGGTCATTTAAAAAGTAAAACTTCATAATTTAGTTGAAGAGAGGTTTTCTTTGATTGGGTGGGGGAGGGGGGAGGAGAAGGAGCCGCGGGGCGTTTTTGAAAGTGGGGGGGGGGGAGGAGCTGATTTTATTTTACTCATTAATGACAATTTTCGAATCTTTTTTCCGAGGTTTTATGAAACGTGTCTATTAATAAAAGTGGGGGGGGGGGGGGCTCCAGCCCTCCAGCTCTCGGCTCCGCGGCCCATGAGAAGGAGGTAGCTGGGAGTAGTCACGGAAAGGGGTTTGGAAGGAAAGCGGTCGCACCCTGGAGAGCTTTTAACGAAGGCCCCATGCTCGCTGAGATGCCTTGGTGCTGAGCTTGTCTTTTCCAGTTGAATGAAAATGAAAATGAAAATTCAAATTCATTGATATAAAATCCTGACATAATAGGATTATCATCAAAACAAAACAAAACAAAACAAAATATGATAGCAGCATATCGGATAAAAAAACAACCTTGACAACACGTAGGAAAATTATATCAGAACCGATTGGCATGTGGGATTATACTCTACAGAAAGTAATGTTGGTATCCTTAGAAACCGGCTTAGAAACAAAACAAAACACTTTTTTTTTTTAAAAATAATTTTTTAAAATTGAAATGAAGTAAAATTTTATTTAAAGCAAAGAATTAAAATGCAAGTTTTTGAATAAAATAAAGATACCACCGTCGTGCCGCTCTCTCCCTAACAAACCTCACTCTTCAGATAATTCTCCCTCCATTTACGACCGTTAAGTGTACATACATTAAGGTATAAGTATTTGATAACATGAAAGCAGGATGTGACGTCTCTCTGAGTCCTGCACTGGGATGCTAGCTTTAAGATGTCTTCATGAAGAGATTCATCCCTCCTCGCCTGGCAGAGAAAAATGAATTATTGAATATGTAATCCAATCGGCATGGGCGATTATTTGCATGGCATGATCTCTGAATCAATACATTATGAACCCAACCAATGTTTGATTTTATTCATACACCATCAGAGGCCCCCCACGGGCCCATCTCCGCATATAAATCAATAGCTAAAATATCTTAGCCGCGTACGCAGCGGGCTTACCGTAACATAAACTTATCCGCAATTTTGTTTTGTCTTTTGATTGCGTGTATCGATGCATACTGATCGGTCAATGGCAATGTAGTGACATGTACATCACAAGATGGATCGCTCTGAAATCAGATATTGATAGCGACAAACGAGGCACCGCGTAGCAAATCAGAAATCGTGTCTACAATATATATTCGTGGGATAAATTTCTGCATCACGTGGCAGGCTTGCAGCCCCTCTCAAAATGGTAGGAGGAAGATTTAAGACGAGACTTGTCTTAAATTCATTCATCTCGACTTTTCTTCGTTTATTCTCTTTAAATGCATATTCTACTTTTTGCAGCATATTTAACTGCTTAATAAATCATTTCACCCCTTTAACATATATTGGATTTACCCACATATTAAGGTTGTGTTTGGTAATTGAAAATTGATATCCCCCAGAAATCAAAGTTGTACATCATGTTTTGATAATTTTGAGCACCATATTAAAACGAGTCGCTTTTCCATATATCTGAGCATTATTTTTACAAGAAACACAAAAACTAGTTCCCGATGAAAAATAGGATAGGACTTCTTATGAATTCTATATATGTTATGAAAATATGGTCAAATGAAATGAAATGAAATGAAATGAAATGATTATAAGCCCCGTGAATAAATAAAGTTAAATGAAACTGAAATTCAAACATCATGACCATTGGGATATTAAACCAACTGACTTTTACGTATTTTTTGCCTTTTTGCATTTTTAGCGTTTCCAGAAGTGCATCGCCCCTCGTTGGACAGAGCGAGATTACGAGAGGGGCATAGCCGTACCCCAGCACCAATACCCGTACCAGTCTTACCCTCCTCCTTCCTACGCTAACGCCATTGCCGGAGAAGGCAGACCCACTCAGGTTTGAATGGGCGGGACTACGGACACCTGTCATCGGGACTTAGTACGATGGTGGTTTGTAAGATATAAACCGATGAATCATGAATTTATCTTATTGTATACACTATGTAAAAATTGGCAGGTTGCTGTATGTGATAGTTAAGCATTCTATTAGTTGGTTTTTTTTAAATACAGACAATAAAAAAGACTACTGAACAGACGTAATTATTGCAAAGACTTCCGATGATACACTTTAAAAAAAATGAACAAGAGTAAAATGCCAATTGTAATAAAATATTTCATTTTTATCACAAAAACTTCGTCGAATTTAATATGAAAATATTGTTTGCATGTTTTTTCCCCATACTTTAGATGGCATTTTATTAGAATTGCAATTAATGACATGATAAATTGGTTTTCGAGTGAGATGAATACTGACTAAAGTGTATTGTAATGTCACAGAAATATTGACGAATTTGTCTCGTCATAACTCATGTCTGTATATCTTGACCGTAATGATGTTCAGTATTCCGATTTTTTTTTTTTTTTTTTTTTGTGTGATACTGATCGATGGTCTTGTGGAAGTGGTTTGTTTTGAATGTTTTTTTTCGGATTTTTTCTTCTTTTTCTGTTTGATATGCAAAAAAAAAGAAGAAAAAAGATGAGATGTTCTAAAAAGCCAGTTCTGTGATTGCGTGAATATGCAGCAAGGTGGTAAATGCTTTCCATGCAATCAAATCATTTAGGTTTGTGAGATGTAGCCAGGTCATATCAGATAGAAATTAAGACAAGAGAATCATTTCCAATTTATGATATCCAATATACGGAAAGCTGTGATAAAACGCACGAAGCAAAAAATCGAAAATCATGGTAAACAAACTGACATTAACTAATAACATCGCAGTCCACGCTTAAAATCAAATGCGATTGAAAATTGCAAATTTAAGATGAGTTTGGCACTGTTCTTCTTTTTGAATTGTAAAAAAAAAAGGTTTGTAAAAAGACGTGATTAATAAGTCATAAACTTGATATAGAGTTAGACGAGTTGGAAATTGCTATTTCACAGTTTCTTATGAATGATAAATGCTGTCCGTAGGTCAAATTATATAGAGTTTGCTGGCTTATTATTAATTGATGTTCGAAGGCTGTGAGGTATTTGGTTGATGGTGATCATCACCTGTCTCTAGTGTTGTATCATATTTATTCAAACTGTTTTTGATGAGAGTATACTGCACCTGCCAAGCCTGCCAATCATTCTAGGCTTAGTGTTCTCATATTTCAAAGTTCATTAACATTGTTATTTTTTATTTATTTATTTTTGTTTTAATTAGTTTATTTATTTATTTATTTTTATTTGGGTGGGGGGGGGGGGTGTTAATCTGTTTTTCATCAGATTTCTTTCATGTTGAAGATTTCAGTTGTTAGATAACTAATAAATTTTGTAAGAGAGGGAGAGAGAGAGAGAGAGAGAGAGAGAGAGACCAAATACATAGTTCGAACGGAGTCCTTTTGTATGAAGAATGGTCGGGGCTTTTATATTTTAAAAAAAAAATCACCACCAACCCCCCCCCCCCCCACCCAATCTTGTCTACGCACACCATCACAACGCGTTTTCTTCCTCCGTCATAACAGACAAATGGGCATGATATTTGAGCGCGTAGGTACCCATGAGGGGGCAGGCTCAGCACCTCTGGGTCGCCAACTGGGTTGATTACTGAGCTCCCGGCGACAGGGTATCCAAAGGAGCCTTGGTGCCAGTAAGATCAAAAGAGGTACCTATAAGCATCATCACACCGACATGACGTAAGGAAGGAATCATTAAAGGCAAGGAATAGCATAGCAACTTGTCATCTAAAATAGAATAAGATGATTCCCAATTTGGACTTGCGGGAAGATACTGAAAGATTCATAAAAAGTACGTCTTTATTCTCCCACGTGACACAGATTTTAGGCATCTTTTCTGTGTTTTACCGGTTTTCCGCGTCATATGAACGTCTGCCGTGTCATATAAGTAGTGCTATATCTTTTCAAACTTCTCAAGTTTCATTGTAAATAACCAAATAATCCCTATCAAGAATTTAAAATTAAAAAGCTTTAGTATTTTTTGAAATGCTATAAAAAGACTTTGGAAAGATCCCGTTGTCTGTTTGGCAGCCTTTGATTCCTTCATGTAGTATTGATCATGTTGATAAGTTGGATGCCCACGCGTCGCCATAAAAAAAATTGCCAGTCAGCAATCAATACACGCTGCAGCACATATTTCTTATTTTCTAGTTTTTAATGTCACTAAAAGAATCGAAATCAAGCTATGTATCCGTCATCCACAATCGTTTTGGGGCACTCATTCCTGCTTCTTTTATGAAGAGACTCCTTAAATGACACCAAAAGAAGCTCTGTTTGCATTATCTCCAGTTTGTTCAGTTTGTCACTGGCGTTGTAGGACAGTGATGACGTACCTAGGCAATCAAAGGTATCGAACAGACGTGATCGCGCATACCGATTAGTCGATAACATTGCCTGCTGCATCACATTCTCCTACTCTCGTTTTCCCGCTATTTTAAAGCCGCTGGTCCATCAGATCGAAACCACCCTCCCTCGCTCCCTCAGAATTGACAGTCAGGGAATACTGCGATCACTGAGGAGCTGATAAGTTCCGAACCTTTTGAATTAATTTGAATGCAAAGCTATTTTAGTACGCTTCTGCTCACAAGTGGGAACCAAAAGCCGTTGACTTTTATAAACTACACGGTGTATGTTAAGGCACTCGGAAATGGCTGCGCCGAGTTTTTGTCTTTAACGTTTGGAAAACGGTCTACAGCATTTGATATCGGCAGCAGACTTCGTTGTTTTATAAGAAACGTTTTTGAAATTTTTAGGGAAATCGATAACATTTACCTGCGTTAGATAAGAGAAAAATATTTTCATGCATTATTATGACGAAACGAAATGTCACTGCCTGTAACGAAAATACAGGTCATACTCTACCAAGTTTCGTCTGCTCGCTTTAATGACATAAACCTTTTAAACAAAGTTTTAGAGTAACGGTGGTAAGTTGTTTGGATCTCTTTAGTGGAACAAGCTGGCGCGGTTTAAGTTGCATATTTATGATGGCCTGTATGTGGGAATATTTGATATTTATGAAATCGTGGAACACTAAAGTAGACAGTGGTTGATTGACGTCAGAGGTCGTGTTTTAGATAAACCAGATGAAGCATATAGAGGGATAATGATTGATAGAAAGATAGATAGGAACATGAGAGGTTGATTGAGAAAAAAAAAATTGAAAAGAGAGAGGGAGCAAGAGGAAATGGAAAGGGGAAAGGGCAGACGGATACTGACGCAAAGGAAAAGAAAAGGCAGGGAGAGAAATAGGGAGACATGAAGAGAGAGAGGGAGAAAGATAGAGATAGAGAGAGAGAAAAAAAAGGAAGGTAGACAGTGAGAGAGAAGGAGAAGAAATAAAGGCCGGGAGAGAGATGCCAACGTAAGATGGAGAGAGAGAGAGAGAGAGAGAGAAGAATAATTTTGCAAGATCTGTTAAGAGATCGACAAAGGGGAGAAAAGAAAGGACAAAAGAAACAACTAAACAGAAAGCAAGAAATATGATGATTTTTTTGATGGTAGAAAAACAAGATAGATATCCGCGAACGGGAAGCTGACCACAGACAAGGGAGAAAGAGTGAGTGGAAGCTGAACGCTGGATGGTACTTCAAAATTTCGATGATTGGCCTTTGGCGCGAAATAAATCTTGCATATTATCCACGTGTCAAGTGGCGTATCTATCGCCTGCCAGCAAGTTGTTTCACATCTGCGTTAGACAGCTGTATAGCTGCGACTTTCGTCACAAAATAGTTAAACATAAAAATACCAACCTTTGTCTGTTTCCTTTTCTCTATTTCGGTAAGAAATACCATGACAAAATAGAAGAATACGACAGAAATTTAGTTTGGCATGTTTGGGGTGAATAATTAAAGATGAAGGATAGCTTTAAGATGATTCCGTGGAAGAATTTAACAGAGGCATGGGGGCGTGGTACGAGTGGACGTCATCGGTATGATAAATTAATGTGTTTTAGAAACTAAGGATTCGTGTGGAGGAGAGCAAGAGTAAAAGAATTGAGGAGAAAGGATGAAAAGAAAAGAAGGGGAGGCAAAGGGGGGAATGAAAGGGATAAAGAGGGAAGCGAAATACCTGTGGTGTTACTCTGTGTCGGTGTGGCACACCAGGAGGTGTCTTCAACAAGCAAATTGATCTGCCTCTTTCGCGGGGTGATGAAGTGTTCTATCCATGCATGAACAGACCTACGAAAGGTCAAGTGGCCTGCCAGACTAGTGTCACCATCTTTCGTCTTATCCTGCTTTCAATAGATCTTTTTTTTCCGGCTCGAAAGGCATGGAAAATACATAACTATTGATATTTTGGGTTGGACATGGAGAATGCCCCGTTTTTTTTAATGAAGACCTGTTTTGAAAAGAACAAGATGTTCGTATAATGATTTATAATATTTATATAATGCATATCACAAACATGTCCATTATGCGATGTAAAAAAAAAAAAAAGAGGGAAAGATTTTTTAAAAAAAAATCAGAGTGAGATCCACTCAGCATACTTCCAAACAGAAATGTTATAAGTGTTTTAAAGCTGTCGACAGTATCATAAATTATTATATCTGGCAGTATATTTCTATAAGCTCTGCTGATGCAGCCTGTAAAGATCCTGGTCCATAAAAAGTTGTATTTATTGTGGGGTAGTATAAAGAAAGACTTTTGGCAAGATCTGAGGTTTCTGTTTGGTGTGTATTGGGTAAGTAATTCAGTAAAATAAGTGGGAGCACATGTTGAGTGTGGGTTATCATGATCATAGGATATGGGTTAGGAAGAGGAGTACCGTATGTCATATATATTTTCTAGGGAAATTGATCGAAAGACTTTTAAATAGTAATGGTAGTAAATGTAAACAAAAAGACAGTGTTGATTTAGGCTTGGAATCTCTCTCTCTCTCTCTCTCTCTCTCTCTCTCTCAGGTTCATGGTATGGGGGAAATGGGACGAGATATGTGTGGAGGGGGGGGGGGGCGGGCGGCTGTTGATGGAAAGATGAAGAGTACGAGATTGCGAAAACAGAGGGGTTGGGTCGAGAGCGAAGTGTTGCGACATGGTGTCCTGATTATCTCAAAATCATGAAATAAAAAATGATGGAGGAGGGGGATAAACAATACATAAGACTTTAAGTATACATGACATAAGGGTACACAATAATATGATGAGTCAAAATGAAAGTATGGAAATACAAATAAGGTCAAGCCTGTCCCCTGTTCTCTTGATTCTTATTTCTCTCTCTCTCTCTCTCTCTCTCTCTCTCTCTCTCTTTTAAATTCAACTCAAAACAAAATTGAGGCCAAATATGTACCAGCATGCTTCCTGGAGCTTATGTTTCATCAAAACAGAAACGTATAGCAAGTCAGAAAATGGTGTTTACGGGTTCCTATTTTGATGTTTAGTTGTTGCTCTTTGGTAGAGAGCAATTATGACTTCATGGTGATGTGATTCTCAAATTGACTTCTCTTTTTGTACATGTAGGTTATTTTGTATAGATGAGCTTGCGGGGACAGTTGTCTTCTCTAGCCCCCTTGTTTTTGCTAAGTGCTAAAATGTATAATGATCCAGAACCAGGGGGTGTGTTGAATTTGATAATTGGAGTAAACAACGCATATTGAGTATATCCTATTTCGGGTAACTGTTTACAAAAACAATACAAAACAGGAAAGTTACAGAAGTATGGAAGATTGAGATGGACAGGCTGCTGCAAATCGAGAGACGTGGACACGTGTGTGTAATAGGGGAGAGGGGGGGGGGGAAAGAGGGGGGGTGGGTGGGGAGAGAATGAGGGGAAGAGGGAAAATAAATTACTTTTGGTATAAATATAGAGAGTGGAAATATATATATGAGGAGAGAGAACAGGAGGCAGAGATAATGGAAGAGAGAGGGGGAATGGGTGACAGACAGAAAGAAAGAGAGATGGAGAATGGGAGGCAGAGATAAAGAAAGAGAGATGGAGAATGGGAGGCAGAGAGAAGGAAAGAGGCAGAATGGGAGGCAGAGAGAAATAAAGAGAAAAGGAAGAATGGGAGGTAGAGAGAAATAAAGAGAAAGGGAGAATGGGAGGCAGAGAGAAATAAAGAGAAAGGGAGAATGGGAGGCAGAGAGAAATAAAGAGAAAAGGAAGAATGGGAGGTAGAGAGAAATAAAGAGAAAGGGAGAATGGGAGGTAGAGAGAAAGAAAGAGAAAGGGAGAATGGGAGGCAGAGAGAAATAAAGAGAAAAGGAAGAATGGGAGGTAGAGAGAAATAAAGAGAAAGGGAGAATGGGAAGCAGAGAGAAGGAAAGAGGCAGAATTGGAGGTAGAGAGAAAGAAAAAGAAAGGGAGAATGGGAGGCAGAGAGAGAGAGAGAGAGAGAGAGGAAGAAAGAAGGAAGAAGAATGAGTAAGGTAGTGAGAGAGGATATAATTAACTATGCCTGTCACTTTCACATTATGATCCATGTACATAAAATCAATCCTCGTCCGATAAATCAAGAACATTAATTTATATTAATTATTGAGTTTCCAAGGCTGTCATGTTTTACCGCAACACGACTCAGTATTACGGTGTTCAACCCTTTAAAGAATGCATACTCTACATTGAATTTAAAGAGGCACTGGTCCTTCTTGATTCTGCGATGCAACGGTTTGATGGCTATGCGAACAGCCCGCTGTATGAAACATTGGGATAAGCCTTGTCAAAATTACATCGCCATAAGAACCATGAGAACCCCAATATGTCATATGGAGGAGAAGTGTGACGTATTGTCTCGCCATACCTCAAACCACTACAACAATTCCTATTGTTTCATAAACAAAGCCGTGGCTAATATTGAATGTCACAGGTCTATTAATAGATAACTGAAGAAAAAAGAAAATCTGAGGCAAATGTTCTTGAACCGTGCATCAGCCTCAGCGCATGGTCATGGTGGTCCCAACTTTTATCAGAGTAGAGAGGGAGAGTATACTATAGATGCAAAATATTTAGTAGGTTGATATGATAAGAAATATGAAATAAATATGACGCCATAACGCGGTCTTTCGGGACTACAAGAAATATCTATTTGTCTGTATGAAGGATTTGACAGCAAGTATTCGTGATTTTGTTCACATTTTGATAATGCGAACAACTCACGATATGCGAGGTAATACTTTGTGTCATAATACAGTTTCGCTACCATACGCATTTAGACTATACCTGTAAGCAGCGGTAGGGCATCCTTCTAGCATTTCATACCTCATCTCCATGAACAGATAAACTCCACGATTAACTTGGATCTTACTCCGCGCTTAAGATAAACGAAAGCAATCATGGTATCATTCATCCGATTTCAAAATATCTCAGGTATACGGTCCTCATCTTTCTCACTGATGAGTGAATACATATACATGAAATAATAAAATATTAAATACTGCGCACATTTGCCCACACCTCAATTTGTTTTTAGTTATGCGTGATAGAAACTAATTAAGCGGTTCAAGTTTTGCGGTATACTAAGTTTCCATAAGATACGGCGCGTAAAGAGAGGGGGAAAAGAAGGCCTCAAAAATAATGAAGAATGGGAAAGAGAGAAGTTAAGAGAGAGAGAGATTGGGGGATAAAGTAAGAGAGAGAAACGTTAATCGAGAGTGACAAAGACCAACAGAAAGTGAAAATGTCAGAGAAATAATCATGATGTATGGAGACAAGGTCGCCAAGGGGAGCCATTAAGACTGACGTCATGTCACATTTATTTAACTTTTTGAATACATAAACTTTTTTTTTTCGAAAATGTCTTACAAACAATGTGGTATTTTTACAGAAAGGTGGGGAGGGTTGTTTGCGTACACGCAAAAAAAAAAAAAAAATTCGGGAGGTTTTAAGATATTCCTTACAAATATTGATGCTAGAAAGCTATACTGCATGTCGTGACTGCGCAGATGAAGAATATTCATCTATTCATCTTAGCACCAAAAAAAAAAAAAAAAAAAAAAAACCCTCGTGAAGCCCTGAAAGTTTTGGTCAGTAACTCACAAGGAGACTTCGATAATGACTCTGAAATTTTCTTAAAAGCGTAAAAACATCTCAATACGTATAAGATCAACAAAGTTGGCGATGCAATGCTTGTAAGATTTCCCTTGTCTCTTCACATAATAATCCCACGATAATCCCTCCAACCACCATTTGGTTGCGTAAATATTTCTCTTTCTAAGCTCTGCGAACGCCCTTGTTACCTAGGCAACGTCGGTCATTACACCATCATGAAGCCAGCACGAAAATGAAACCCACAAAAATTTTGAAGCCTTGAAAAAAAAAATTAAAAATGTGCCTATGAAGAGAGAAGATCAGTCTTTTGTATCTTCACCACTAATATTGATACGTTTTGCCCATTTGATTTCACTCAACTTATTCCACGTTGTACTTCACAAGTACCCCGGGAAATTGTTAACGCACAACCAAGCACAAGTAATCCATGTGAAGAATGATGGAATGTGGACTATGATTTTACACGCTGATTGATCACTTGTACATATACCAAGGAATCTTTGATAACTCCTTGCATATACTGGCTTGTATATGTATGAATAGCACCGAATGGGATGCGGAAATGGAAATGGTCTGATAGTAATATCTATAGTGGGCATATACACAGGAAGGGAAGATACGAACGTTTTAGATATTGACCTGAGAAAGTGCAGTTACTTTGGTTTTCATTATTTTCAGATTTGGTTAGAGATGACAGACACTGAAGATGCTCAGTGTGATAAGAAGAATGCATTTTTACATATTGCATTATTATGATCCATGTATAATTGATATAGTAGCGTGGTCATTGGGGGGTTTGATGAGATCGAAGGATTTTTTTTTTGTATATTTTTTGTCCCTCTCTCTTTCTCTCTGTCCACTCTTTATCTATATCTCTGTCTCTATCCCTGTTTTCATCTTGTAGATATGTTTTTTGTGTTTTTTTAATGATTTTTTTTTTAGTTTAAGAATTCAGTCCATTTTAACAAAGTTAGAACTAAAACAGAAATGTGTATTACTAAAGAGAAATTATTTCCTTAATGTAATTTTTATTGAGTTTGTGTGATTGGTAGTTCATTTTTTTTTTCATGAGCAAAGCTGGTCCTGATGTCATAACGAGGTTTTTTATATTTTCTTACATAAATGTCATTATTTGTACAAAACACATTTTTTCCTATACCATCCGGATTAGATATTGTTTATTTGATTTGTTAAGATGTAATTAAACTTTATTTGTGACAATAAAAACACTATGCCAGCGCTTTGATTCTACAATTTCTGGTAAGAATCGACAAAGCGAGAATAAATACAAGAACATCTAAATGTCTTCATATTGGTACATATATTCTCTGTTTGATAATTCATCCCCACTTTCATGAGGGGTATACATAATTAAATTGTTTACGTATTATTTAGTCATGCGGAAATACATACGCAATAAAAACTATTAGATGTAGAGATGTAACATATCACAATAGACCAGTGAAAATGTAAATGAACGTATTTTGTATGGAATTGAATATACTATTATACTATAATATTATATTACGTAATGTTGTGAACAAGTCCGACCCGTCCGTTTTTCCTACTTTTGTATATCTCTTGTAGAAATATAAGTCGTACATACACCACTCACCATTTTGTATGTATATATATACAGTATCGTATAATAATGACATATTGTTGGATAGACTGTTTTTTGTGTTTGTTTTTTTTTTAGTGATGTAAAACATACTCAAGATGAAGTCTGGCATTGGCGTTGTGAATAACTTTTGTACATATCACGTGATATATGTGAAAACAGTCTTTAAGAAAACGATCAATGTATATTATGTGTTACTCATGTGTTATTACTATTATGTATCGATTTTAAAGAGGCTAAGCTTTTAAGACATATTACCGACTGTAAATAGTATAGTTAATGGTAAATAACTGGCGGAGTGAAACAGGGGACTTAAAAATATGAGATAGCATATCTAAATAAGATATGGGAATGTTCTCTTTATTCAGTCGCGCTTTGTCCAAGAAAATACATAAAACCAGTTATTGAACACTAATGCTCTACACATATAAATACGATGAACAGGATCAATAGTACATTAACAATATCTTGTCATTTTTGTTAGGGGGTGTATGAATTTGAGAAAGGGAAACAAATTTCTCCTTGTCCTAATATTCTTTGTAAAGTAAAAATCAGATTTTTTTTTTTACGTATGTTCTTCTAAAAATTGAAAAGTTTACAAAGTCAAAATTGTTGAATCATTCAGGCTTTTCCTCCAAATAAACGTTATTATATCACAAAATATTCTGTTCAAAGAATCAGTTTTGGTATCGTAACTTTCTGTTGTTTACGTTGTCGGTATATGGTAAGGTTTGCTGTTTTAATTGATCAACCTTCGTTTTATATTTATGCATGTATGATGTAAATATATGAATATTATTGTCTTGCTTATCGGTCATTCAGTTATGTGAAGTATATTATCATACCCGTGAACAAGTGATTTACTTTGGTTTTCTTTCCCCATCAAGAATGTATCTCGTTGTGTTATTACCAGAGCATTCATGACTGAATTGAGATAATTATCGTGTACCATTTCTTACAATCATATGTAACCATAGTAACACTATTTGGTAGATGAGATTCCTTATTATAAGTTGTGGAAGACACTGGCTTGGAGGCGGCATGATTGCGTTTTGTTGGAGTTTGTATATCCATTGGGATAACTGGAGAGATTTGGAGATGATAGTCTTGATAATAAAACTGGTTGTTTATCCACAACAAAACAAGATCTTTGTCCAGCTCCTTTCGTTGCTCAGGTTCAGAGGATATCGTAATATGATACACTAACATACAGGACTATAATGGTGATGATGATGATGACAATGACGACGACGATGGCGATCATGATACGATTATGATGTTGTTGATGATGATGATGATAAGAATGACAATAATTGCCACGGTGATAATGTGATGATGATTATGCTGTTGAATGCGCAGATGATGACGTTGGTAATGATGTGAAGGTGACGATGATGACGACAATGACTATGAAGACGATGACGATGATCAAGATGATGATGGCGTTGGTGAATATACAAATGACAATGATAATGATGGTGATAGTGATAATAATGATGATTTTGGTGATAATAATGATGATGGTGATGATGAAAGTGATGATGATGATGATGTTGATGATAGTAATGGTGATATTGATGATAAAGGCAATCATGATTGGTCATGATTAGCAAACTCTCTTTCCGAACAAAACTAAAGCTTGTGTAATATGCATCATATTGTTCTATCACAGCGATTTACCAAAGATTTTCTCACAAACAAGTTAACCAACAAGAAGTACACTCTCAGAAATGTTGGTTAAAAATCATTAGGTTGATAAAATATGAACCTACCAACTGTTGGTTAAAAAACAATTGTATCAATTGTATTTTTAACCAACAGTTGGTAGGTTCATATTTTAACCAACCTAAAAACTTTTCTGAGAGTGCATGTATATGAAGGAAAATAACTGGCTTTTGTTTTTCGGAATTGGTTTTGAACGACAGAGACAAAATGGTAACATTTAACACCCACATTCTGATTTTCTATTAACAAAACATTTTCGGTGCTAGGAATATTAATTTGGCGAATGCTTGTTAGGTAGATTTCACGAAGTGTTTCAATTAGAAGAAAAGACTGGAAGATATCCTAGTTCTCAAGGACGATTATAAATATAATAATTTAGTCTGATAATCTGATATTCAATCCACCTTCGGATATTTCAAAGCCCTGGAATTGCATGAAACTATTACATTATGATTGCAGGGCCCGCAGGGAGAACATTTTTAATAATGATGGGGCTACACTGGGTAAATATTATTATAATTCTTATTATCATTACTATCGTTTTAATCATTATTACTATTATTATCATTATTGTTATTATTATTGTTATTATTATATCATTATTATCATTATTATTATCATTATTATCATTATTGTTATATTATCATTGATATTATTATGTTACTATTATTATTATCATTATTATTATTATTGTTGTTACTATACTACTACTACTACTACTACTACTACTACTACTACTACTACTACTACTACTACTACTACTACTACTACTTCTACTATTACTACTACTACTTTGTTGCAGGGAGCTACTTTTTTTCATCCAAATTTACCATTCTTTTACAGGTAAAATAGTTTTCATTATGCCGTGGAGTTTTGGGGAGGCGGTTTTCCGATTCTTGTGAGAAAGAGCTATTTGTCATTTCATCAGAGGTCCATGTAAAATATCTATTATGCAATAACCGAACACGATCGCAGTTTGTAGGGCATTTGATCAACTTGTTCTTTTTCCCAGATGAGTATACGACAAGCTTGTGCGTCATGACTAGCAAGATAAGGTCATGGATGCCGATTTGGGAGTTCTTATAAACACTAGAAATAGAAAGTAACTCCCAAGCCGTCTGAAATCGTATTCAACTTGATTGTTATCGGCAAAGTACTTTCTTTACTGTGTTATGAGGGGGAAAGGGTTTCTATTCTTCTTTCAAATTAGATTATGGTCACTCTATTATTAACACTAGTATCACTATACAATATTCTTTCTTTAATACTAAAACATCATAAATCCTGTCCTTTTGATATCTATTAGGGCATTGTTTTAAGATTTTACATAGATTAGCGGGAAGAAAAAAAAAATTGAATTGTCAACTGTCCACTTTTAGAATCTATAACTTGCTTTTATCATTCTATCAGTATGTCTGCTTAAGAAAAGCAAGCTTTCAAAGATTATTTCTAGAGTTAAGGGGTTTATTGTTATTAATGAACTAAAAATGAGAGTATCTTGAATATTAGATTTTGGGGACTGGCAAATGGTATATGGACGTGATCTAAATCAAATTAGTATAACATGTAACTTTGTTGATTGTAGGTTTGATGAGAAAATGTTTAGTTAATCTGAGATAAATATTTTTGTTCGAAGTAACACACTTTGCTCTCTTATCACGTTTACACAATTATATTATGTAAAGCACAACACAATCATCAACATAACCATCAAGTATTCTTTAGTCCATGGCAGTTAATTTATTATAACAGATGAAGCTTTCTCTTTATACATACATACAATATATACAGTATACATTATACATATACATTACATAAGTGTTAACTAAAAGTACTTTTCAGTACGAAAGGAATAAATATATCTTTTGTCTTATTAATACTATAATAAAGCAATAATGTAATGTAATTGCACACGGTGCAAAGATCGAGGTAAATTTCCCTAATGGAAAAAGCCACTTTTAGCTATGCTAATGTATACTACTTTCAGCCTTTAAACATGTTAAATTGTCACTATCTAATGTTTCATTAGAATTTGAATTCTTAGCACGACATAATTATATATCATCTCCTTCAAAAGGAAATAGAATTCTTGACACATCAATAAATATTCGAAAGAACGCGAGTTGTGTTTGTCTTAGTGTTCTAATCCTTCTAAACAAGTTGAATGAAATTACTTTGCCATACACCAGGGTCATCTTTTAAGGATAGGGAAGGGTGGGGGTGTGTTTCATCGTCATAAAATTAGATATTAACAAAATTTCAATAGCCCCCTTCAGGATGGGAAATTGGGATTCGGTTATTATCCTGTTAATAAGCAGTGATTCAACCTGATAAATCATTTTTCAAAATGAACATGATGAAGAAGTATGCGAACAAGACCATAAAGTTTGGATTTTTTTAACAGAGGCAGCGTAAGCTATAATGTACTCCGACAATTAAATTAAATTAAATTACTATCGGTTTTCGCACTGATCTACGTTAATGTGAATGTTGTCAGTACACGATGAATTACGAGACATGAAAAGTAGATGCCAATCTTGAGAGAAAACCCTGTCGCTATCTACCAGCTTAAGCACCTATACAGCTTTATCAGTTTAGGAAATTCTTTAGATTTGAATTGATTATTGCTTACAATGAAGCAAGTTAAATAGTATTTTAAATCGTTTTTTATAAAGCTGAATAAATCATAAGCTGAAAAGAGTAGCAAACACATGATCGCGAAAGCATTTAACTCACCCTTTTCTTTAAACTCCAGTCATATCTACACAGAAGTGATTCCCAGTTTAAGGCTTTTGAAGGAGTGACCGTATCGAAATGGTTAACAGGTTTTATCACGGTCAAAAGAGCACGGTCAACGGGAGAAAGGAATCGTAATATTCCCTTACTATATGAAAATGTTGTTTACAAGTAAATCCAAACAACTTGGTGGTAGAGATTCCATTGCAATCCTTTTGAAATCCATTTCTTTCAAATTATTACCACAAAACATCTCCATTCATCATATTTTAGATATGAATCTAAAACCAAAATTAAATCAAAAACAAACAAAAGAAAAAAAGAAAAGAAAAATAGTGGAGATGTAAATTAGCACGGTCAACAGGAGGGAAGAACCGTCATGTTATAAAAGAACAAAGAATTTATGAAGTAGAATGTAAGATTATCTCAGGGAAGATGGACGCTGTCTAATTATTAAAGACATGCCTCGTTTGAGGCCTCACAGTGCTTATATTTTCCCCCGCAGTTAGATAAGGAACAACGGTACAATAGAAACATAACAAGCTTGGTTGTAAGAGAGGGCTGATGCTCGCAATGCATTCCATCTTAACCAAATGTTATCCTTATTTTCTCTTTCCTTTTCTCATGATCCTCTTGCCGTATCTATAACAGCATTTTATCGCTACCTTACTAGGTTTCTGATACTTCAGACAAGTGGTACCGTGTGTTCGCATATCGATTCACAGTGCTGTTTACATGTTTACATGACAACTGCCTATGTAGTTCAAAGTACGGAATAATCAAGTGCTTTATATACGGTACAAAGATTTCTGCGGTTTTGTCAAACTCAGCCTAAAAATGAACTGAAGTGTGCAAAAAACAGAGTCCACTCTCCTCAAATAAAAGTTCTGCAGTTCAAGTTTGAGCATTGATATTGGTTTTAATGTACTATCATGATTGAATTTCGTATCCTTAAAAAGCTTGTTTACTCCCGTTTATAATGATTCCCCTTTAGTACCGATTATGTAATCATGGAATATACAGAACATGGGGCCAAGTCAAATGAGAAATGTTGCAAAATGCATTGCTATTCACTGTCAACCGTGAATTATTTGTTTAGAGGATGGATTGTGTGGGAATGATGTTGGGGTTATTATGCATGAATGCCAATGGTGTACATTTCTATTCTCTTGAGGATGAAATGTGTTTTGATAGATGCTGAGGTGGTCATTCTTGAAGTGCAATGTTCTTTCCACCTTTTCTTTGAAAAGTGAAATGTGTTGTTATCGACTGGTTGTAAGACAATCATTGTGTTTGAGTTTATTACAGGCTATTGCAAGTTCGACAGTTTTCCAATAAAAAGATCACTCAATCCTCCATAGCATGGATTGCAGGGGAAATCAACAAGGAAAAGTGATACAAAACTCGGGAAATGAAACCTTCCAAACAATGAAATACAAAAGTATTACACGATCAGGCTTCCATTTCGCCGCCTCTCCACGCGCAATTCTCTAATTTTCACTGCTTCAAGTAACCGTGGAGGAGCTGGTAAAGGAAATTATGAAGGGTACTATATACCTTTCATTTGAAATTGAGCGCGAAATGAACATCGTCACGTTAGGCTGTCTTGCCCCCCCCCCCCCCCATCCGAAAAACGGATCGACGCCCCTGTCACCTCCACATCATTCAAAACAAAATCCATCCTCCCAAGGAGTTATGACAGAACTCCTTGATCCTCCAAACAAATGGAGAATTCACTGTTGAGAATAACAATGCAATTTGCAACTTTTCACTTAAATTGACTTTTGCCTCATATTCATATTCATATATACTGCACATTTCCTGATAACACAATCATTACAAATTAGGCACCATTGCACACGGGAATATTCAGGCCTTTCAGTGATACAAATACAAGTATGCGAATATGGCAACAAGAGATATCAACGCTTAAAACTGAATGGCAGAACTTTTCAAACGATGTTATGTTCAATATTATGAAGTGCGGAATTTCATCTATACAGTGATATATTTATGATGCGCTGCTATCACCATAAAATATTAATAATTACATTATTATACAGAGTTTTCGAATACAATTCAACAAAAAATATGATTCTAATCATTATTAGGTTACGTCTTGTGTAGTCTTTCAACGCTAGGCCTACACAAGAAACGTTTACAATGTAAAGAACAAGTTATTAAACATGCTAAAGGTTATTTATCTTTCCCTCCAATGTACGTAGGCCTATATTCGTTATTATTTATCACAGTTAGGAAAAATTTAGATGTACAATTGTTGGAAACATAGAATTAGGGAATTCTATCGTGATACGCTTTTGTTAAAATGACATCTGCTTTAATATCAACGACTAAATAGCAGAGTAAGAAATCTAGACATCTAAGAAGCTAGGCAATCAATTTCAAATATATTCAGTGTATTCGCACTATCGAGACAACTTTATACTGTAGTTGATGAGTGAAACAAAATGTCAAAGTAATAACTATCCTCTGAAGGCTCTCGTACAGAACGGAAACACAATCAACTATGATCTACTCTTCTTCGAGGTATATGGATAATTCATCATTTTAGTCTTGCGAGGTCAAATTGGGAATATTTGTTTGTGCCGTCAAATGAAGATTTGCTAAAAATTTTATACAATTCCCAAAGTTAAGTATTTTGCCTTATAAGATTGTGAGCAGGTGAGAATTTTTCTCAAACAAAATTTTGAAAAGGTTTACTCCTCTCCATTTGCGATATGACAGCTTGTCTGTGGTCATAAATGTAACGCGTAACAATCTTGTTAATTGTGTATTTTGAGAGCAGTCTTCCAAAATAGATGTCGCAACCACCTTGACATCAGAAATAGAGTTGAGTGATCTTGGTATGGGGAAGAGGGGCGTTAATGAGCTATCGATCAGCCCATTGGGAGGCCTAGGGATAAACACGTGCGGAAAGGTGGAGGTGTAACAAATTACAGTTTTAAATGACATATCAGGGAAGCCAGGGTGGGTAATCTTCAATACATCACGATGGCTATTAAAGATACAGTGCACTCCGGAATAGATTCTGTCGTAAATTTGTTTTTCGTGGCTCTAAAATGAGCTTGACCTAAATCACTTTCGCTTTCGGCTTTAATAACTCGGGGAGATGGACCTCAACACGCACGATAATAATCAGTGTATTTAGAAACCTTTACCGTCATCCTTATGCAAACTTTGCAAGATTTATATATACGTGCTGCATGATAGCAAATGCAATTCCTCGCAATCCTTGTGCGTTTACGACATCTCATCAGTCTTATGATACATATATATATGAATTAGGTGGGTTGAGATTATAAAAAGTAATAATCAGACACATGAAAGCATCAATGCCCACTCTTCCCCCTTTGAAAACATTTAATTGCTCTTTTAATGTTCTGCCAAGGATTTTCCATATTGAAAATGAAAACATCTAATTCCAATTTCATTTCAGTTCCAAAATATAAATATAGAAAATTCTCCCGAAAAGATCAAGTATGTACGCGTTATTTCCACTCCGTCATATGCGTTTCCCTTTAAACAGACGAATAATATCATAGGGTCCAAAAACATTACATAGCAATACACCTGTCATTTGATCCAATTACAATTACAGTCTCTAAATTCGTTCAAACTCGATTTTAACTCAGTGTTTGTCAAAGCAGTTTAAGGAAAAATAAATGTGATTAATACGTGAACGAATAAGATGCCAGTGCCCTTATTTACACTTTCGAAGTTGAATATTCAATACGAGAATTTTCAAACGAAAGAAGATAACATAGCCTCCAGGAATAATATTATTAATCTGATCTGTTCCAGATTGTAATTTCCAGAGACTGTAGATGGCGTCGCCGAGTGAATGGATCAGTGTAAAAATAGCACAATCGTTAAATCTTTCTTCTCTCTTTCCTTTCCTGGGGCGGTATTGAGAAGCTAAAGGATATAATCGCATTTCGACTTAATGAAGACCAGATTTGCTATTGATTACAATTGGACATCGAACGGTGGTCAATAAAATTTAATTTACGCTAGATTATACTAAACTATTCATAATATTATGTGCCTAATTTACAGAGAACCTATTTCAAGTTTGAAATATTCCGTGGACTTTTTTTTCTTCAGAATTATTATCTTTATATATATTCTTAAACTCAGCATCCATTCAATTTCATTTCTTTAGATGTTCTTTACTTTCTTTTTTTTGTAATATAATATGATAAATTTATATCTACATCTTATATTGGTATACAAACTTTAAGTTTTGAAGCAGTGTTCTGAAATCCTAAGGCATATTTTTTTCATTGACTTCAAAGAAAACCCCAACTGAAGTTCATACAATAGCTATGATAATTTGGTTATAGAAAGTTTATTATTTGTATTATCAATATGATCTATCCTGTGGCATTTGTTCTTGTATTATTTTTGATATAAATTTATGACCAAAACGACGGCATTATTTTGAATTCAGCTGTGTTTTTAAACATACTATTTTCCTTCCTCATACACTGAAAATGATAGGTAAAGTTTTACCCAATATTGGGCAAAAAGGAACATGCATGTTTGTTGGGGAAAATTCTTCTGAAATTAGGGTAGAATTTTGTCCAAAACTGTGTAAAATTAACCAGAATAAAGTTACCCAGTGCATGTTCCCTTTTACCCAACTCGTTTTAGACAGTAATGATGCAAATATATCGTAATTTGGAGGAGCGCACATTGAAATTTACTCTCAACTTTCAGTAAATTACGAAACAATACAAAATCAAATAGATATGCTTTATTTATTTTTACGATTTGTTTTTTGTTTGTTTGTTTTGTTGTTTTTTTTTACGATAAATAAAAACCCTCACGTAATTCCGGTGGGAAACTTAAACTTTTCATTGGTTAAAAGGCTGGTCAAATATCACCAACAAATTCACGTAGCAAAGATATTGGATCAGAAAATCGATGCTTAAATCTTATTTGAGTACTCTGCATTTTCTACAAACACCTATTTCGTCATTATCATCATCGTTATCGTTGATATGGGACCAGCCCTTTACGATACCTATTCAGCTCTTGAGTTACGTTTCCATGGTAACTGTACTGTATCATATGTTACTGTCGATATCACCTGGCGCTGAGGCATGAGCACCAGCATTACCGAAGCAGCACCATCTGCTTATGAACACTAGAAGAATGCGATGGTACACGTTTACATCAGGCATTAAACCTCAAAGTCCTTCATTCAACGATATCACTGATGCAAAATAATTTTCAATTGATTATACAAACTGCAATGGAATGGAATCACTCAAGCTTTAACAAATTGTCACTCATCCCTATAAAAGCACTCTTGTAACTGCCAGTTGTCATAAAGGATAGCAATATTTATTGTGGAAAAGGACAACTTTTTATTTTTTATTATGGAATCAATTACTTCCCTCTTTTTCTCGTTTCTGTAATAACAGGCCTACTGTTATAAATCTCACCTGAACTGAGCAATTCATGGATTTTATTGTAGTGATAGCATTTACCTTATTTTGGGAGTGTTTTTTTTTTAAACTTCTTTAATGAACAACATTCAAATAAAAAGGTACTTTATTCCACTAGCGAATTGTACTAGGTATATAATGAGTTCATCAGTTTAACAAACCTTTGAAGAAGTGATGACAAGTTTCTCACTGGTTAAAAAAAGTTGTTCCATCATTACCAGTATCATGAAATGCATCACATATTCAGAGTAAAGTGCATTTGATTTTGTAGTAATATGATGGTTGATGCAACTTAATTTGTATGCAGAACGGCATTGTTCTTACATCGTATCCATACATAATATTCTCACCACGTTTGTTGCTGACCCAGTCATTTGAAAAGTTATTGAACTCCTCTTTAACAAAAACTGGGGTTTCTTTTCTCTACAAACATTGAATTTTGGTAAGGAGGGATTTTCTTTCTCTCTGGTCACATCTTGGTCTTAAGTATTTCGGTGGCTATACGGTGTCAGGATTGTGTCATCCTTTGATTGTTAGCACATCCACCCGATTCACAGAAGGGACAAAGTAAACAACTGTGAAAAATTATGAAAAGAACAGTTTATACTGTACAGATTATGTAATTCCTAAGCTGGGTTATAGATTGAACACGTTAATGAACCGTGTCCGTCATAATCTGTATTCGAGACGCGTTATATTCTCTTGATTCATGATGATTAAATTTTGATCAGGGCAATAATGCAAAAGTGTTTAACTATAGGGTTGGCCAGGGCGTCCGTTTCGGCCTCCTTCCCCTAGCTCTACTCTCGCGGCCTCTGCAAGCCAGCTGTATGCATATTATTCAGTCAAAACGACTCTTTACGCGTAATTTCAAATGTAGATTACGATATGTTCAGTAGCCTTATTCGTCACCTATTGAACAATGAGCGAATATTACAATGAAGTATTACTCAATCCGAACATGATTTCTAGGGGATAAGCAATAGAGCACTGAAATTGCCCTTGAGTTGATTTATGGAAAGTCTTTGCGATCGAGTTCATTATAGCAACTTCAAAAGTTCAAATCGATGCTCTAGCCTTCAGATATTTCGTCGATCTGTCCCGGAATCCGATGTGCCTCCAGCTCCGCTATCTTAGCTCCCGTAGTCCGAGAGCTCCCGGTGGTAGTAGTTGTAGTGGTTCTTTCTAGGAATTGAAAGAAATCTTCAGCACCTCCTGGAAAGTCATCCTCGTCCTGCGGTTTTTTCCGCAGAATGAAATTCGTGCAGACCTCCCAAAATCGGGACAGCTCCTCCCTGATGTGACGGTTGAGCATGCCGTAGAGGATAGGGTTGACTACACAGGAGGAATAGGCAAACCATGTGGTGATTCGCTCCCATGTATCCTGTCGAGGAAAGGCACCATGGATCACACCGAACACATGTAGGACGAAGTACGGCGTCCAGAGCAAAAAGAACGCACCCACTATCAAGAGGATGGTCTTCGCGGCTTTCAGATCTCCGCTCTGCGACGATTCCGAATGCTTTGATTTTCTCTTGGCGAATCGTTTAATGGAGAAGCAGTGCTTACCGGGTGAAGTTGGGGTAACGTCTCCTTGTTTATCATTTGCTTTAGGTCCACCATCAGCCCTTCCAGCTCCTCCTCTTGCTTGACTGACTGTCGGCACATCCCTACGGGTTGTCGAACCGTAGTTCTCAACGGACGGTGCAGGACACACCTGACGCGCAGCTTCTCTCGCTATCTGAAACACATTTATATACGTCACAACTACTATCATACCGGGAATGATGAAACATAATAACGCCAGCATTACCACATAGATCACATGTCTGACAGATCTTTCCCAGACAAACGTGCAATGTCCTCTGTTGGCGTTAAAGTTATAGGAGTTAAGTCCGATCAAGGGTGGGACAGACAGGACTGCTGACTGTACCCAGATGTACACAATCAGAAGGATAGTCCGATTAATAGTCATCTTTGCTGCGTAGGCCATCGGGTGCGCAATAGAATAATACCGCTCAACACTGATAACACATAACGTAAGTATGGAGGCAATGGCAAAGAAGGTGTTGCTGAAGCCGTTGATTTCGCAGTAGACCTGCCCAAGGCTCCACTCTCCCATGGCGTAGGACGCGATGGAAAATGGGATGACGGTGATCGAACAGAGGAGGTCCAGGATGCAGAGGTTACCCACAAAGAAATGGGTGAGGGTGTGAAGGGCTGGTGTCTTTACCAAGATCACAATGACAAGAGTATTGGCGATGATTGCAGCCAGATTGATGATGCTCATAATCAATAATTCAAAAATTAGTGCCACGGAGGGGGAGGAACTAGGGTCAGAATCACTGATATTGGGCGCCATCTTATCCACCTAAAGATATTTCCTGTTTTTAAAATGAACCAAAACTACACCCGGCAGCAGTTAAATGAGACGCATTCCTCTTTCCTGATTTAAAAGATGATATATACCAGATTTATCATTCTGTCTCTTTTAATTAATGGATTCTAAAGACAATGCAAAGTAAACGGAGGAAGGTGGTTTACACGAGTTCCACGTAGTGAAATCCTTGTCAACTTTAAAATCCTGAAGTACGATTACCTATTTATCATCTGTAACCGCCGCGATACAGAGCAGAACAGTGATGAGAGACAGCAGGAGATACAGTGCGGAAAGAAGATAATCCCGATTCTAATCAAGTCCGTTCTTCAAGAGCATTCTGAATTAAGAATTCGGTGCACATCACTGGATACCAAATCTCGAGATCAAAAGAGCGCATCAAGATGTCCATCCACCGAGGTTCATCAGAAATGAAATGGAGCTCGCGTTCCAGAAGGTTTATCAGGAGAAAGAAGATAGCTACATGCTCTTCCCGTCTCAGGGTCGAGATGCTCGTGACATTAGAAGTATTCGTATATAATTATGAGCGGACTCCACAATGTATCAACTCATATATCAAAACATAATACAATGCACGACCTGTACACGAAAGGTTGTAATTACACTACTGCCATATATAAATACAGATTTTGCTCTTCCGTTTGGAGATTAGCAAACATAGAAGCAGGCATCACAGTTGACAATGGACTAGATTTAGACACCCTTAGCAGGAATGACGCATCTAAACAGCGATGGGAATAGACAGGGGATCACTTGAACGCATTCACAACATCTCGAGTTTGTTCGCTGCTCTTGCTTATTTTCGGAGTAAGTTAAGGTGCTCCCAAATGCCAGTTGGAAAATGCCAATCTGGAGTATCTGATGAGAAATCAGGACACTTTGTTCTTCCACCGCCTGGTGAATGCACTCATTTCAGTTTCCAACTTTGGTGATAAACTTTGCGCATTTTCCCGACCCCAATCAATAATATTCCGAAGGAGATGAAAATGAAACACAGGCAAAGTGATAGGTAGGGATACCTCTCCCACTGCTTTTTATACAAGTTCTCCTTTTCTAGATGAGAGTTTGAATGGCGAAAACCAGAAAGCGTATCTAGAAGTAAATGACTGAGAAACACTCCCCGTAGGCCATTAAATAATCAATACAACTGCGATTTCCGTAGAGTATTGTGTTTCTAGTTTTAAGGCCTCACTCAGCTCCACGCAAATGTACTTATGTGAAAAGTTTCCTTCTTTGGACAATCACACAATATCAGAAAACGGACGATGGCATCCGCATTAACCTTTAATTCTCTCCCTTCTCCAAGCAATTTCTGAGCTGGAATAATGAAACATCTTTCGAATCACAGCATGCCCAACTCATTCCCTGCATCCAGGCTTCAATCGGAGATGGTTCTGAACCAGGAGATAGACTTTTCTTTGCTATCCAGAAGTGGAGTTGCTTTTTTCCCACATCAGCATTCAGTAGAATGGCACCTGTTCTCGGAGAGAGGAGCTATAAATGACTGAGAGCCAAGTCTGCGGGTTGGCCCATTTTATTCTGCTCCGCATGTACATATTGCACACGCATTAATAATACAACCAACTCGAGCTTCTCTTGTGAATCGATGACGTCACGATCACATCAGCAAAAAACGCCATGAATATTCATGTACATTTTGTTGAAAGGTACATTTTGAGCTGGCTTGGTGCATACATCGGACTTTTTCGGGGAGCTGAATATCCAGTTTGCAAGGGCACTGCTTGACCAGTTGGGTCAAATTTGCCGAAATTTTGAACAAGAAAAGAAAGGGGATTTTCATTTGCTACATGGCAATGGTTGAAACATTGATATATTTGCCGAAAACAACTTCCGATTTGACAACAGACAAATGTGATAGGGTGTCATCCCCCCCCCTTCCGTTCCTCTCTCTCTCTCTCTCTCTCTCTCTCTCTCTCTCTTTCTCTCTAGCGATGCCTTGTCAGCGTACGTTGGCATGAACATCATGTCTCAACTTGAGGCACTGGAAGGGACATTAAACTATTCTCATTTTGTTAAGCTATTCTTAGAGTGTCGGATACACGAACGCTGCATGCATCCATCGAATATGGAGAAAAGGCTTATATTAAGCGTTTAGTTTAAGAAATCAATAATTCAATTGATGAATATGTGGGCTGTCATGAATGTTTCTATCCCGTATGTCTCATGAAGTCATGAATCTCATCATACGTTCTACAGGCACGCTGGTAACCGATATCATCATGCGACTGTTCCGAAAGAGCGAGAGAAACAAAATATGAGTAGATATACTAAAGAGCCGAATGAAATAAGCTCTCTTGAATGTCAAGCAAAAATCAGAAGTACTTTATTTCATTTATACCATTTCTGAAGAAAAAAACATTCCTTTTGCTGTAATCTTTTGTTTTACATTTTTGACTACATATTTGTATATACTGACTTGCTGAGGAAGGTTTCCTTTTTATACTTTGATTTTCAAAAAAACAAAATCAACAACAAGATCAAACGAACTGCAAATGGATATGAATGAGTTTAATACCAAATTACAATGATACGTACATCTTGGTAAAAATCACAATAACATCTTGGAAAAGGGAGCTAACAAATAGCATATGCTAATCGAGGTTGGCCCCGTAAAGTTGATAACATAAATAAATAGTCAGCAAATTAATATGCAATGGTCATAATTATGTTCATAAAATGCACTTGGATTTATTCCGTCTATGGACATACACCGTATCAGACATCGTCTGTTTGTCAATTTTCCCCCTACTCCATGGGATGGAGATGCCAGATTTGGAGGTTGCTCAATGGACTGCCTGACAATACATTAATTCCTGGCAGTAATGATGAATTCAGAATCGTAATGAATGGGTAGAATATGAATGTTATTGACATATGTTTGAAAGATCTTATCCTTAGAAGTCCTTTACATAACATTGGTACCTAAGACTCCGAGTTTCAGTTGAAATACGCTTCTACCCGTGTTTGAGGGCTAATAGGTTACAGTAAGCAAAGGAGATACAGATGTTGAGCTTTGCCCTTTTCTTCTTCTTTATATATTGCGCAATAAATGTATATCGGTTAAGAATTCATTTGTGAATGTAAAGAGAGTGGAGTAGACTCTCACTGACTACATTTCCACTGTGCACAAGAATGAATAAGCACTACTATATCCAATGCGCCACAGTCATTCACAACCAACACACTTTCGTACACATATCACATAGCTGCCCCCTGAGCAGTCAGATAAATAGTGTGCGCGAGAGCGTGCGGGTCACGTGTGTGTGTGGATATGTGCGTACGCTGATTTGACTTTCTACTGCAGTGAAACGAGCTTTATAAATTGGCAGTGTGGACATACCCCTTGTTCGAAGAAAGCTCATTAAAGGGTAAGGGTCTTGTTTTCGTCAGCGATACTGCAACTAAAATTGGCTCTATTTCGGGGGACAATGGCGCCTTATTCATATAGTAGCCCATGCTTATTATCTTTCCATTTATGACGAAGAGCACCGCGGCGATTTGAAACATAATACAGAAGAGAAACAAGTACGCGCAGTGCATATCTTACTTACCGGTATTCCATTGCATTTTTACCCCTATGGCATAACCTTCTGTCTGAAAAGTGTTTTTCTTCAACTCTTTTCGTATTATCTTTAAACATTAGTGAACATAGATCCTTCATGGGCGCAAACATGATATAGTTTTACCAGGTTTATAAGCAGATCCTTCGACATGAAAAAATATAATTTTGAACGGCATAAATCTTAGACGATGTCGAATTCTCCTCTGATTTTCATATTTTGATTATGAAAAAATGATGGAAAGGTTTAATATAACTGAAGTGGATTATGAAATGCATTGTATTATGCTTATTCGTGTGACGATATTTGAGATGCTCACCTTTTTCAAGAAACTCATAAATGCCTATTTTCCTGTGTCTCGCGGTTTCATGAGGTTCACAGAATCATACATACTTCTGGCATCGTGGCGTTTGGGCTGTTAAACAGTTAAATATGGTTCAAAAGGCTTAATGGAAGTGATGAATAGAGCTTACATAATAATCAAATAAGGCATTGTGGCTTCAATTCCAAGCTAACACCTACATTTTCTAAATCGAATTTAATGTAATATTTCAGTATAGATGATTTAGCATTTTACTTCTTGCATTTCTTTGTGACAGAAGATTCGTTTCAATGATGGTTTTGGGGGTTGGTTTATTTCACCCTACTGCCAAAAGAGCACTGTATGTATTCAAGCACGCAACCAGGGGATTACATGGGGCGATTCCGTATTTGTCGTACCGGGCATTTAGACAATTTTTTCTAGCCTTGAAACAAAAGGAATCAGAAGTGAAGTTTTGTTTTATAGTAATAGTGAAGTACTACCAGGGGACCCTATGAAGATATAACAAACAACTATAAATTTCCTTTTCTTGGCAAGATAGAGCTGAGATAATGATGTCGTATTGGACACAGAAAAAATAATTTTCTTGAAATGTCAGTTTATCCACAAAACTCCGTGAGTTGCATTGAAAAATATCTCAGAAATTACACTTAATGGTCAATTTAGATATCAAAGAATACTTTAATACACCTCTGATGTTAAAAAGGTCTTTATTGAAAAAATGCATGAGATCAATATTTTCAAGATGATATGTCGTATGGGACATATTATAGAAGACATATCTGGAGATGGTCCCCATTACTTACCAAACATGAATAAAATCATACTTTTCTTCTTAAATGGACACAATCTATTAAAAAAAGCATTATAACAAAAAAGTTTGAAACTTTCACATACTGTGATAAAATACCAATATTTCTTTAAATTTGAAGTATGTCGTATGGGGCAAAAAATGTCGTAAGGGGTAACTTCAATGTAGTTCTACAGTTATGCGTGTGTCTTTTCTAACTTACAGTACAACAATATTATTTTGAGACCTCATGCTCCTTGCTATATGAATTTAAAGGAATTAATCCTAGTAATAGGCTTCATATCTATATTTCTAAGTGAAATTGATGTTTGAAATTGGACTACAGCAATAACTGCATTCATGTATAACATATGGGACATTTCATCTACAACATAACATTTGTCGTACGGGACAAAGTTGATGATGTTATTAATAAAAGAGTAATGAAGTAAATCGAATTGTCGCTGACTTGTATACCACCAGCGTCTGTTTTGTGTCAGTTCCTTGCTTGAAATTTTGGATATCTTATTTCAGTTTCAGTTTTATTTTCATTTCCAACAGAACAGTGATTTTGACAAGAAATCAAATATACAATTCAATATTCAATAACAAAATACATTTTACATAGTTTAAAGTTATAAAATAGAAAGTATACATAAACATCCAGTATAATAGCATTTTTTAAAAAAAGTTATCTAATCTAATTTAATAAATCAAAGATGTTTGGCTGCAGGACTCTGGTAGGATTCGATTTCCATTCTATTTTGAAATAGTCCTCTAAAGATCGAATAACTATAACATTGAAATAAGTGTTCCAAGAAATGAATAAAGTAAGGGAAAAACATTTAAAGAGAGAGGAGAAGAGAGATAAAGAGAGAAGGAGAGAGGGAGACGAAGGGAGCGAGAGAGAGAGGGAGAGAGAGGAAGGGTGTGAGAGAAATAGAGAAGAAGAGATGGAGAAAGAGAGAAAAGAGAGAAAGAAAGATAAAGATACAAAAAGGGTGTGTGTGTGTGTGTGTGCGGGTGTGTGTGTGTGTGTGTGTGTGCGCGCGCGCGCGTGAGGGAGAGAGAGAGAGAGTCTTGTTATTTGAGATTATAGAGTACCTACTTTCAAGCAAGCAAAGGACATTAACCAGTATTATATTCACTTCCGAGAGCTTCGTGGAATATTATGGCAATATATTGTTTGCAGGTCACTCGTCTCTTTATCATTTAGTTATTCCGAGGAAAAAAAAGATCACCGTTATGAAACTAATCCAATTACATCCTATTATTTTGCATGGAAGCGGAGACTCTCGGTAATTCGATAAGAAAACAAGGCCTTTAATACAAATCGATGAAAGAAGAGGCTTGTTTGCAGAAGGATATTTACTCACTTTTTCGTCAAATATAAAGAAGATATTCAATGCACTGAACATTTCAGAAATATTGGATATAGATCTTAATTCGTTTTGTGAAAGTTAGATCAATTGGGAAAGAAACAAAGAAAAAAGACATGCACTGTCGGCGCTGAACAAGAAAAAACCCCTATTCATTAATATCCCCAAACTACTAAATCTTTATCATCCTATTTATACACGGATAAACATTTGGGTACACGTTTTTCCGAAGGTTCGTAATTCCGAATTACAAATTTTCCATACCAGAGATATTATAATTCAGAAATTGAAGTAGGGTTCATTATCTGAATATTCCGAAGGCCCACAACTGAAATAAGGTTCATATTTCCGAAGGTTCTTAAATACATTTAATACAAAAAGTTATACAGACTTGTACTGCATTTTCGAAATTACGAGCCGTGAGAATTCCGAATCTTCCGATTTACCTTTGGAATTATGAACCTTCGGAAAAATGATATGTAACTATTAAAAGTTGGCATAAATATGAAAAATTATGTAGGGTTGTCAAAGTTGACAAAAGAGATTTCACTTCTAAGTCAGTGTCAGTTTCAAATTAACTTTAATATTGTTATCTCCGCATGCTTCCACTCTCCTTCTTTGCCAGTCGGTGGTACTAGAAATTAGTCTCAATTAAATCATAGTTCATTCTCAACATAAGTCTGAAGGTCATCAATTGTACATAGCATTAGCCTTTTCATAGATTGAAGTACAAGTTTAAGGATATTTTCATAATGCCTGATTAACTTCCTATCTCCATTAGATAGCGATGGCAACGCAAATCATTGTTTGTCATACCGATGCCATTCTGAGGCTGATTGAAAAGATTACTTTTAGATTTTATTTTTAAGCGGAGAAACGACACTGGTCACTTAATTCTGTTTCATTTGCGTTGTTTGCCTTTTCGACTTGACTCTTCTCTCACTTGGCGTCAAGCCCACCGCATACATTAGCTCAAGCCGAAAAAGCTTTTTATTAGGAATTCCGCAGAGAATTACTTCAAATATTGCTGAGTTTTAAGAATGTCTTTATACATGCATCCACTGAGATCGAAAACCAAGGGACAGTGCGCGCGCCAGTCACCAAGGCTAAATCCGTGAGCCTATAGTGGGAAAATGGCGCGAAAAATGCCAAACACAAATGCCAAACACTGTCGTCTGTATTTACTTCAGAACGTTGGATTTCACCATATGATCTATATCTGTCAAGTCATTATATAAAGCAGTGATTATAACAATGGTAAGATATTAAATACCGATTCGCCCTTTTATTCTTAAAATAAATTTGATGGAAATAAAAAAAGACGCGAGAAATGCCAAACACTGTTGTCTGCTTTAACTTCCGAACGTTTAATGTCACCATAATCTACTTTCAGTCATTTTTTAAAGGATATAACAATGATAAGATATTGAGTATCCATTTTCTTCTTATTTTCTTTCTTATTTATTCCTAAAAGAAAGCTGATTCTTTCTCCCTTCCCTACAGAGTCACTTATCTATTATGCAACGGCTTTAGACATATAAAACATCAACCGCAATCTAGGCTTTTGAGTACCTTATCATGTGCATTACATGTTATTTTTAGAAGTTTCAAAGTGGTTTTCTCTAATGTATTTTAAAAGGCTTTTACGCGGTTTCTGCTTTCAGAGAATCGTTTTAAAAACTCCATCGAGAACGTCGAGTAGTATATACTCTTCAGTTCATCAATTTATAATCATTCTGCTGAATTCCTATAATGAAAATTTCTGTTTTATGAAAAGAACAAATATGAAATGTTCCTATCGGCGAAACTCATAATGTTCCACCACAAAATAAAAGAAACGAAATTGCACAAACAACATGTAATACCTAACGTTTAGAAATACATGCAAAAAAAATAATCTAAACTTATTGGAAAGTAAGATTATGAGGATAGGGACAATGATAAGAACTGACTCCTCTAGTCAAGGTGACAGGCCTATATTTATAGGGTTATTCGTACAGCGGTAACCAAGGTAAGAATGAAATAATCGTTATCACTGAGAATGAACATCAAAATATTTATTTCTATATGCTAGTCGTTTTTTTTTTCTTGAAAGTTTTTATTTATACATTCTAATCTAAATCAATGAGCAATTCAAATATACCTTTTTTCCCCAAGTCATAATGTTAAATACTTATTTGAATTATGTGGGGTATCCAGTGGGAGGGGGGGGGGGGTCAGGTAGAAAAATGTTTACATGCTCCTTAGATTATTTTGTGATTGAAATTTATACATCAACGAAATGTAATTTAAAAAAGGAAAAATATATTGACATGTTTATATGAAATGATAAATGAGTACTTTTACTTCCCTCATGATTGTCTTCTGCATACACTATATACATGAGAGAGAAGAATAGAGTCATAAACATGATACAAGTGCAATTTGCTACTCTCGCACTAATACGTATATTTCAACATAAATCAACTGTGACGTTAATAGTGAAGAAACAATCTTAATCATCATTCATCTTAGCTTTCATATCATATTTCCTTGTCATGTTAACAAGTCGTAAAGTGACGTAATAACAAAGTGCTTTTCTTCTTGTTCGAGTGTACATAAATTATTCAAGATTAGGTATTATTGAGGCAATACAAGGTTTTTGATTAGGAGGATTCTTCTTGGTTTTTTTTTTTTCAAGAAAGTGGAAGCCATGTAAAAATATAATTTTTTTAAAAAAAGAAGACAATTCTGCGAAAAGCACAAGAGCATCGCATTTCACTTTAGTTGTGGCATAGTATTATTTGCAATTAAGGGATACCGGGAACAGGGATATTGAACTTTCAGACGATATTGTTTCTTCTGCATAACTGAACATTGTGTCTTGTTTCTATATGATTATGATGTTACAGTTAGATTTGAGCCTTTGCTATAATATTTGCATGCTTTTGCCGTTATGGAGAAAGAAATACTTGTTTATATAAAATCACACTTTGCATGATGTGAAACACGATTCAGGTTTGTCAAAATAATTTTATGATTTAAGGTGGGATGTCATTTAATGCACTCTCACCGAAAACCGAAGTGTAAAGTCCTCTTGCTCGTTGCAGAACCAAACAACATGGATTGTACATATGACCGCATACGTCTTAGTATAATAAGCCTGGCATGACCTCTCTGCTTGCCTGTAATGTATTGTTGAATTGCTCCCATATAACATACATGTAGTTAATAACGGAAGCCTTTAAAAGGCTTTACTTCTTCTTCAAATTACTTGATGATGGGATTGATGAGGAGGAGGAGAAGGAGAAAGAGGGTGAGGATGATGGTCATCATCATCCTGAAAATTATGATAATTATAATCATTTGGATTTATATAGCACTACCGAAGTATATGCATAATAAGCGCTTTTGGTATCATCCTGGTCATCAAAATCGTGACTGTAGACAAGTAATTGTGAGCACCATCTCCACTCTATTGGGTGTATTCGTACCATAACGTATGGTCACCGTGGCGAATTCAATTACAATAGCGTTCGTCATCCTATAAGAGATTCATTCCCTGTGTATGGAGCGGCAAATGTAGATTGATTCTCCACAGAACATCAGTGTCACGGTGGGAATCGAACATTATACTCTCTCAACAAATTTTTAAAAAAAATGAAGAAGAGAGAAATTGAAGGATCACTGACGTGACTCCTCCTCCCCCACCCCCCCCCCCCCCCCCCGAACAAAATAGAAATAAAGTTGCTACTTCCATTGATCAATGCTCTCATACTGTTGGTATTCTCCTGGACTTCTCCAAGGCCTTCGATACTATCAACCATGCAATTCTTCTTCATAAACTTTCACATTACGGCATAAGAGGGAAGGCCTTGGAGTGGTTCAGGAACTACCTCACAGACAGAATATACAATGCATATCTATAAATAACCGTAGTTCAACTACACTTCCGATTAACTGTGGAGTACCAAAGGGCAGCCTCCTAGGCCCCCCTTCTTTTTATCATTTACAATATTGTATCATTCATACTTTTTTGCAGATGACTCAAATATTTTCTATTCTCATGCGATGCAAACCAACTACTGAACAGCAAACACCGAACTTATGCAAGTAACAGACTGGATCAAGGCTAATAAACTATCATTAAACCTATAAAAGGCCAAGTATATACTTTTTAGCAACAGAATCACATGTCTTCCGGGCAACGTAATATCTAATGTATCTCTTCCCGAAATGTTTCTACAACGAAATTCATAGGAGTTCTAATCGACAGTAAACTATGTTGGCATATTGATAACATATGTAAAACCATCTCTTGAAACATTGGTATTATCAACGAACTAAAATACTCCCGAATTCTCCCACTCTACTCACTTTAGAATGATACTACCATAATTATATCAATTATGAAATATAAGCATGTGATTGTGCAATATAAAGTCTGTTGAACAGAATACTTTTGCTACACAGACAGGTACTAAGAATTATTTTCATGCAAATTATAGATCTCATGCTGACATTCTATTTTTTGAAAATTACATTCTCAAGGTAAAGGACGTTTAATATCACTTCAGAATAAACCAATTTATGTACAAATTAGAGAAGACTTAGCTTCCCGCTATTTTTAGCCATATGTTTCTCATGAAAAACACTTTACAATTATCCAACGAGGCAAGGTAATGCTTACCAGTTACCATTAACAAGAACACTGTTCGCACAAAATACTTTTTTTTTTCAGGTTCTATATTTACTGGAACTGTTTAGATAACGAAATTAAAGAAGCCACTAGTCTGAATATTTTAAAACGTAAACTTAAGATATATTTGCTCAGCCGATTCTACCAACAGGTCACGTCTGAAAAATAATAACGGACAAAAATCCATTCGTCCATTTTACTCTCATTATCAAGACGTACGTGCCTAACGACCTCGTATGCGCTCCCCAGTCTTCACGTTAATGTTTCATTTTGCTCTATCTCACTATCTATCCCTCGCTTTTTCTTGTAGCCACATGGTTGTAACTTTTACCATTGTTTATTACTATCGTTTGCCTGACCAAAACCCTAAACTCTTTCACAACTAATTTGTGGGGGCGGCGATCCTTGGGGAAGGGGGGGGGGGGGTGATGCGTCCCCCCGAAAGTTTTGAAGATTGTACAGCAACCAGTGGTAAAAGTTAGTCGCGTCCCTCCCGGCCGTGATAAGAAATCGCCGCACATGTGTGGGGCATGCACTATATACAAGCTTTGCTTCCTTCGAAGATCTGTGTAGAAACAGCATTGTAGAAAAAAAGCAAATCCATCCTCAGAAATAGCTTGCATCCCTTGAATGAAAACTATATAGTGATGCGGTCCGGAATCAGGTTAAAGATCATCACGTTGCCGCACAAATAGGCTCCTTAATTCCTTTGTTCCAAGTTCCATAGAATTCCTAATGATGAAGGTGTAGTAGCTGACATGTAGAGTAAGTAGGCCTATATACGAGAGTTAATTTCATTTTATTATGAAATGCTTGTATTTTTTTATTGCACATATCAAAACGTTATTGAGTAATAGGGTCACTTTGAAATACTTTGTTTTACAACAGGACTAAAGTCTGATTAAATAATTATCCCATTATGCTTTGTATTGTTCTTTTCTTCTTTTTTTTAACTTAGAATTCTTATCAGTAGGCACAAAACTTCTGCAGAATAGAAATCATTTTCTCATTTTCTTTTTCGATTATGATATGTTATTTATTATAAAGTTCACTATCATCAAGTGAATTAGTATATTTCTCGAGTAATTTTCCCCATACAATTTTCCCCATGAGTTCACAAGGACTGTCTGACAATTATAGTGAATATTATTTCAATATCGTTTAGCAACAGGCATTCATTTGCAGTTGGCAATAATACTACTGCTCTGGATTTTATTATGTTTTCACGTCTTAAGCATGTTAAAAGGCAATTTTGTCGCAATATTTTGGCTTGGCAATACAATCCGATCCCGAGTCCAGCCCAATTTCCTGAAGATAACGACGCCTGTAAGTCCTATATTGAGGTATAACAGGAATCGGTTTATATACATAAACCTATAAAAGAATTAAAGAGGACAACTGATCAGGGATATAACCAAGAAGAAGTGCCCCTTCCCCTTTCGGTAAAAGCATTAATTAATAAATTTTGTAAACAAGCGTGTCCCAATTGTAATTGCCGATTATCTGAAAATTAATGAGGTTCGCCTCCTTGAACGGAAATTCCACGGACATTGTTTCTTCAGTCACGTAACATTCAAACAAAATATTCCTTTGTTGTTTTTTTATAATTTGATCCCAGAGGAAGGAGAGCTGCTTGAGTCTATTTTTAGCATCCATGCATGTTCTCGTCGTTTGCACAATGCTGATTTCCTGTCGATAATGAGAAAAAGGATGCTCGAATAGCTACCGTCGGATGAATTATTTCTACTTTCGGTAGGTAACAACTGAGCATAATCAAGACTCCCAGATAGAGCTCGCACCTGTATCGCTCACAGCAATAATGATGAAGAAACGAAGAATATTCTAAGAAACGTCCGGATTAGAAGTTTACAATATTTTTCAAGATGTCGGGCTCACTAATATAAAATTGAGGTATGAGATATACGGCACCCTAAAAACAAAACCAAACACCATGAAATAATTGAAAGAAACCATTCAGCTGTAAGTCCGTTGAATCATATATCCCCAAATGCTTTCAAATAAGTGTTTAAAAGACAAAATAAAATGTATAGGGATGAAGAGAAATAAAATGGCTAACGACAGAAGCAAGTTTGAGGATGAAGTATATTTCGGGATTTAAATAAACCTCAGCTATTTTGTTGTTGTTTGTTTGTTTGTTTGTTTGTTTGTTTTTTTGGGGGGGTGTATTTACGGTTATATGTTTCGGGTGGTTGAAGTATGTGGACGCTAGGAGTGAATGAAGTTCAGGTTGAGGTACATGTTAAATAAGTAGAGTTGAAATCAGTTTAAGGGGCAGTAAGTTTGATAATGGATTATGTAGGTGTATATAGGGAATACACGTTTCTGGTTGTATTTCGAAAATGAGTCACTAGTATTGTATTATCTCTTTTTAATGATCAATTAAGACGACAGGGAGAATGGTAGTCCAGTATCGTAAAGTACAAGTACGAATGTTCACCCTCGTGACTCTTCGCGGGATGTATTTCATTAATCAGCTGATTATGTTCAGTTATTGATGTTCCTTCTTTAGACTGCAAGATCATTAAGCGATGGTATAGGAGAGATTTGGTCACTATTCTATTTTTATACGTTCCTTTTAGTAGTCTAGGTTGACATGACAGTCATGTATATATATATATATATATATATTTATTTTATATATATATATAATTGTCCTGCGTCAGTTGATGAAAATAACACGAAAGTTAACAATAAATAAAACAACCGTTAGAGAGATTAAATATAAATAATTTTCGCCCATAGGGCTTCATGATGAACTTAATAAGCAGGGGCAGATCCAGGATTTTTGTAAGAGGGGGTCTAACCCCCCCCCCCCCCAACACACACATACACAAATTCTAACAAGCGGGAAAAGGGGTCAACAGATTTCCAGTGGAGGTGTTGGTTGAAATCCCAATATACCTGACAAACAAACAAACAAATAAATTAGGAGAGGGTTCCCGGTCCCCATGACCCCCATCGAGTCCGCCTGTGTGTGGACACACATCGAAACAAGATGGTGGGCGAAGGGAAGGTATGCGAAATGTCATACGAATGTTGAGAACGATACACTTTCAAGGAGTAAAACCTCTTAAAACTGACCTGTTTATTTCAAGTGGTCAAAAATTGCTTAGCAAATGGTGAAGGCTTTCACGTAGCCATTTCAATATTTGAATAGCCCGCCACCTGGGGGCGAAACAAATTTTTGAACATCGCCTGCAGGAATACATAAAGATTTAAACAGATCTAGTGAAGAATTAGGAACGCGGCACCCCCCCCCCCACACACACACACACACACACACAATTTGAAGAAGAAAAAAAAATCGTGTCAGGTTGGAAAAAGCGTTCCTACCCTCCTATCCCCCGCTTGTTGAGCGAGTGTAGTAGGGATAGAGGACATTTGGAAATCATATTCTTGGGAACAAAATCATGTTATGAAAAAAAAATCGATTACCCCACCCTCTTTGGGAAAATCCTGGATTAACCCCTGCAGAGCGTTTAGTAAAATAATGACGTTCTGGTAGGCCTAATGTGGTGGGGTTTTATATATATATATATTTTTTTTTAAATTAACTTTAGCAAAAGTACTCTTCACGAATTTATGTTCCTCTGTGCAGTGGAGTATCTAGGATGGGGTAGGTATATGTAATTTGTCCTTCAGGCGCCATTGAGCAGATTCTCCCTCAAAGATAATATCGAGCCTTGGTAACGAAACAGCATTTTGAAGAAAAAAAAAGATGTCTAAAAGACATTGTGAAGTCTTCCTGTTTTAAGTGGAACCTTATTAATTTCAATCTATATATAAAATATTGCGTGTAATTTTAACGCAGGTTTATAGATCAATAATATGCAAATCCCTGAAGCTGTTGGTACTAGTACACGTATTTGAAAACATTTTGTCGGTCTCGTGGTCTGTCGGTCTAGTGAGATGACCCCATCCCTGTGGTCTATTCTGAATGATTTTGTTTCATCAAATAATTTGAGAATTTTGGTAAGATATCTAGATCTATGACATTTCTAGAATTACGTAATGATATTGACTTTGTGTAGTTTAAAAAAAATAATCATAGAGACCTCTACTATTTACCTTTGGTATTCCTTTTATTTCGAGAGCCCACAGACACAGGTTCTGTAATTGGATATAATCTGTTTGAAATGTTTCATTTTTAAAATGACAAAATACAAGTAAATTCTACGTATTTCACTTAGTACCCTTCGAAAAACTTCTCCTTTTTAAAAGTCGAGGATGAGTTCTAGTAATGACAATTGCATTGGAACGAAACTTGATGACTAAATCTTTATTTTATTAAATTTTGATAAAGATAGATATGTATTAAAAGAAATATTTATTATAAGAAATGTTCGTCACCTAATTTCCCTCTCAGTCAGCACACGATCTTCTCTTTAAGCAGCATTCATGTAGTTGGCATGTGTAAAATGCATTCTTCTAGTTTTTTGTGTAATATGCATTCTCGCAGTTGTTATGTGTAATGGCTAATTTTTGAGAATTGCTCCTCGCACTCGTTACTTTGAATGAAGGCAACGAAATTGCACATTAGAAAGAGACATTTTACGCTAGAATGTAAGACAAGTCCCAAGTGATCCATTTACTACACGCAGGCAAAGCGTTTATGTAGCTCATTTGCCCGAAACTCTGTTGTCACCTTTGATAGCGTTAGAGAAAGAGCGGAATAAATCTAGCGGAGTGATGTTAATTAAACAGGGGTAGACCCTGCATTTTTTTAAAAAAGGAGAGAGAATCCTGTTCCCCAAAAGTCTGACGTGAAAAAAAAGGGTTATCCATCATTAAAGAGAGGAGGTTCCCCCACCCCCACCCCTGAAAAAACAAACAAATAAAGTAAGAAATTAAAAAAATATTTATATATCGTGCGTTAGAAGTGAGGGTCCAACTCCCAAACATATCTGACTAGCAAAAAAGGGGGATTCGGACGCCTGTGACCCCCCACATTTGTGCGTGGTACATGTTCGATGGTTATAAGGGGAAGGCAGAATATATTTCATAATTATAGCAGTATAGTCTGAAACTTGAACATGCACGAAACCATCGTGAACACTAAAACCCCTAAAAATCGAAATTTAGGCTTAGGTCATTTCCAATCAAACAAGATCCCCAATCTCAACTTTAGAGAGGTCACTTTAATTAAAATTTACGTATTCACGTATAAGTTAGGTATGTACTTTGGTAGTGGGTTATTGGGGTCTCTAACATTCAAACATTTAAAATATAATATTTTTAACGCCACAATGCACAGGGCGCGCTTATCTTTATTTAGAAATCATATAGAAATAGGGAGGATTTTTAACATTGTAGGTACAATTACAGTTGGTCAGTTAGAGATCTCTGGATTTTTAAATATAACGGTTCGGTGCATTGCGTTGTCGCATCTCTATATCACATGGAAGCAGGAAGTGAAATAAATTGATCTATTCGTTTATGATTTTTGCTTTTTTTTTTTTTTTTTTGTTGCAAAGTTAAGAGACGAAATTTTATTCTCTATTCGATTTCTTGTATCCCCAGAGAAACTAGAGAAATTTCATTAATTTTTAAACATATGATAAGATGTCAATTGTGAAGAAAAAAAACCCGGCATTATTATTATTTTTTTTTAAAACTTATTTCACACCGTAAGCAGGATTGGTCTTAATTTCTTCAGGGATCTTTGAGCTTTTCTTGTCAAAGATATTTTCGATCGTACCATCAAAGGGCATAAAGCAGATTATTTTAAGTTAAAACTCATTCCAAAACAAGGAAAAATCTTGTAGTTGCAATGATCGTCATGACTGCATGTGGAATATATGAAAACGTCAAATATCGAATTACCAATATGGCGTTCACTAGAAGCAAGTGATAAATGTAAAAAAATGTACAATGTCAGGTTCGTGGAATTAGACATTGTTTGTATTATTTCCCAGGATTTTTCCTGCAACGCTTACTAAGAAAATGTCTTAGAAGTACTCGTACATGCAATTTGTACCAAAGTATATATGACCTTTTGTACGAAATTTTCTCCGATACACTGAAAATTTGACAACTTCGGAATGTGAAATATCTGATAATAATTTCTATATGTTCTTCGATATACATTGGAAAAAATACATTATAACGGAATTAGGAAACAAGTTATTATCAACCCAGTAAAAATAAGTTTTAATAATTTTCAGCTGTTCGGAGAAAAATACCCGACTTTTTCATTTTTAGAATTGATTAAGATAGACATGCCTACATCGATTCTGCGTTGGTTTAAGGGGTGATGATAAAATAAAATTCAGTACCACGGTGGGAATGTCAGACGTATTCTGTGTTTTTAACAATCTATCCCCTCCCCCCCCCCCCAAAAAAAAAAAAAAAAGATAAATAAATAAAGAAGAAAGCAGGATCTTACAGAATTTGGAAATTCTGATATCAATCTTGGATGTTTTGGTTGAGTTTGGTACATGGGTGTCACACCCTCCCCCTCGTGCACCCCTGTTGAAGTTGTTTGTGGCGCCGATGAGAGCCCCCCCCCCCCCGCTTCCTTCTGGCTAGGCCATTGTGTTCTAAAACCTAATCACACAGTGAGGGGGCGTTCCATACGCGTATGTGCAAAGATGTTGTCTTCCGAAGCTTTCTGCATTTGAGTCACGCCTAACATAAAGTGGTCTCTTAGGGATATTCAGGTTCAAGACGCTCATGAGGAGAATTAAAATTCCTAAATGTTATCGGATTCATGTACATACTATAGCGGTAGCATCGCCAAGGAGATACTAGGCTTAGCATCGCATACAGTAGTATCAAAAAGTGGGAGCAAAGCCATTCGTAGATTTTGAAAAGATTTCATCGGTAGCTATATCTCATCAATAATTTGTTTATAATGATTGCATGATCGGATTGCTGAACAAACCACAATGACTTCCGCATCCTACCGGATACCCATTTAACACCTGGCTATGTAGATAGGAGTAATGTAGATAAAATGCCTTGCCCAAGGACATATGTGCCGTTCCGAGGATCGAACCCACGACCTCCCCATTTCCATTCAAGTGTGTAAACCTCTCGACTACCACACCTCTAATGAGTAAATAGTCTCTGATGCATTTCTGTTGATTAGTTAGAGATTCGAGGTTCAGGGGCCCGTTGCACAAAACTTGCGTTTAATCGCAACTCCTAAAAATCAAACGCAAGTCCTTAATGCGCACTTCTGATTGGCTGAAAATAAAGTTGCGTTTGATTTTCCTGAGTTGCGTTCAAACGCAAGTTTTGTGCAACGGGCCCCTGGGAGCTTAGACAAATAGACAAAAGGCAATTATACAGAGAGACGTCAACACGTCGAAAAATCTGAAATATACATGTACATCAGCCATCAACTCATCCCAGCTCCCTCGACACTTGACAAACCCCTACAACGTGCTTACATTGACAAAGTACGTATAGCGTTCTCTTCATGCAAATTAGCCGTGTTTCAGAAATGAGCTCAAGACTCTACGGATTTCATTTCAAGTACTTTCATGATATTCCCTGAAGTTTTCTCCTTCATCTTCCATTATGGTAAGATAATTGTCTTAGCATCACGGTGTTAAAAGAGTATGCCCCGCAGGCACAAAATTCATGAGCACATCTGAGCCAATATATACTTCATCAAGATAAAATGAAAAAAAAAATAACGATGACTTAAAGAGCCAGGCATCTCATTATCTGCCAAAATATCTGAAGGGATGAAGCTATTTTGCTATACATATAAGTAGTTCCATCTTCACGAATTGTATTTGAAGAACTCTTCAAATTCGGTGCCTTGGGCCTGGATGGCAACTACCGCTTTAAATACTGCACTATAAGTCTGGACAAAAATAAGCTTTTCTGAAGAAGAAAGGATATAATGGAGGTTGTTATCGTGGATGATACTAGCATATAAAGCCAAAGACAACAATGAAACAAAGAATTAAAACTCCAGATGCGACTCTTGAAAGTCAATGTATGATAATTGTTCTTTAAACCAAATATTAGACAGAAGGGCTGGGTTAATTATCCTTTACATCGCCAAGCTCAGAGCATTTTTGTGAAATCGCTTCTTTCTAAAACATTCTTCTAATAGAGACAAGTACGGACAATTCTTTTCAAAGTTAGTTTGAAGCAGATATATTAAAACATTTTATGCCATTGATAGTCAAGGGCGTCAGAGGATAAGGAGAAGGGGTGTGTGGGTCGGTTTCACCCCACCCATTAAAGAAAAATGTTGGCAAATAGGTATTTGCTCTTTGCATATTTGAACAATGTATAGGGTGTTTTCGTTACACTTGTAAGCAAAACTTTGAAGATTTTGTTGATTTGTTTTTTTCTCTTTTGTTAGTGTACAGTGCTGGGAAATATTTTCTTCATTTTTCAGCAAATTAAAATGTTTAGGACCCCTATACCCTTATCGGCAAATTATTTTTTACGGTAGTAATGGGGCTACACCCCCCCCCCCCCCCCGCCTCATGCTTATGGATCAAATAATGCATGATCTAAATAGCACAATTCAAGGCCGCATAACTCGCCGAGCACGTCTCTGTCGAGTGTTTGTGCACATTTCGATTAAGTACACTACACCTTCGTGAATAAATTTCAGACATCTTGAGCTTAATCAGGGGCGGCGCTACAGGGGGGCAGGGGGAGCGGCCGCCCCCTATCATTTTTCAAGCGAGCAAAAAAAAAAAAAAAAAAAAAAAAAAGAGGAAGAAGGGGAAAAAAGGAGAAAGGGAAGGGGAAATGGAGAAGAGAAGGCTAGGCCATGCAATTATGACATAACTGTTATAGTCCTATTTGTTATTTCAAGACCCTCGACGTGCGACGTTGCTATACGCGTCATTTTGCCCCCCCCCTGTTTAAATACCCTGGCGCCGCCCCTGTATTATTCTACAAATTTTCCGATAATAATTTTCCATAAAGAAAGGTAATGCACTACTGACAAATATGCAGAGTGCCAGAGATTTTTTTCCAGTTTTATCATTAAATTTTAAGTGGAATCAAAGAATGCATATTACTTCATGCCCTTTGTCCGACCCTCTTTAATAGAGTACTTGCCATAAGAGGAGCTGCAGATACAATGATGAATATTTTTTTAAAGATAATTTTGAAATGAATTCCCTGCAAAACTAAGTACTCATCGCTTATCGAACTTTGTGTTTATGTAAATTATTCCACTTTAATTTTCATTCAATGAATATGAATCTGTTGACTGCTAAAGGATGCAAAATACATGTATTTTGCCATATTTACATTAATGGGATAATATTCAAAAGTCACGAGGCAATACCTATCAAATTTCTGATTTTCGTCATTCAATGTGAATAAAATTCTAACGTTAAAACGAGTAGGGATCTTTAAGCAAAATAAATTGATTTTTAAGCTAAATTTTCATATGATTGTTGAAATTAATCAAAATACCAATTCGATTTCGATTAAATATGTAAATTTCTTTTAATTATATCTATATCAATCTTAAAGCCCCCAAAATGAATATCGTACCATATCGTCTTCCCCTCTCTCTCTCTCTCTCTCTCTTTCTCGACACCCTTCACTTAACCCGTTTCTTTCTCAAAATTTTTGTTTGTTTGTTTGTTTTTTCTTAATTTTCTTTTACTAAGAGATTTCATGAAGACCTTTATAATATCTGTTACCACTAGTAAGAATGTACAAAAATAGTAAGGGTTTTTTTTTTTTTTTTTTTTTTTTGAGGGGGGGGGGGAGGTTTTGCCATCAGCCTTGTAGCTGCAGTAACATAATGATGTAGATCTAGCGTTTTAGAATATGCCCCGTTCTCTTTTGGGGTGGCGTAGAGATGTTTAAAATGAAATGAGAGTTCCCTGAAGAACGTCTCGGGAGGTTTTTATTATTATGATAATTGATCGTGTATGAGGAGCACTATTTTGAAAGATTGACAGGTACTACATCGCATGTAGTACCTGCATCTGAAAAAGGGCCCTTTATATGAACTTTCTCCATGGGCGGATCCAGGGAATCATGATGTCCGACCCCCTCCCCAATTTTTCATCTTTCTTTCTATCTCTTGTTGTTGTTGGTGTTGTTGGTGTTTTTGTTGTTGTTGTTGTTGTTTGTCAGAGATGTTTTGAGTTAATTATAGCAATGAAAAGATGTGCTGACTATTTTTTTGTTCGCTTGCTTGTCAAATATTGTTCGGACTTGCCCCCTCCCTTTAAAAAAAACAACAACAACAAAATCCCGGATCTGCCCCTGTTCTCCGCCAGCAATGTTCCGCTTCGACAGTTTCCTCCGTTCTCAAAATTTGATTGAATAGAATGTAAGCGACAAAATAAAGCGATCCCAACGATATCTTGATATAGGCGTCGATCCTGGATGCATCGTATGATGGGTTACATGTCGTTTTTCCGAAGGTTCATAATTTCGGAGGTTCGTATTTCCGAAGGTTCGTTACTCCGACGGTTCGTAATTTCGAAAATGAAATAGGGTTCATAATTCCGAAAATGAAAAAGGGTTCATAAGTCTGAAGGTTCGTACTTCCGAAAAGTTATGTAGGGCTCTATTGCATTTTCGGAATTACGAACCGTCGGAATTATGAACCCCTTTTTCATTTTCAGAATTACGAACCCTATTTCATTTCCGGAATTACGAACTTCAGAATAACGAACTTTCGGAGCAATGCATCAAATGTTCGGAATCATGAACCCTATTTCATTCGTGTTTCGGAATTATGAACCTTCGGAAAAACGAACCTTCGGAAAAACGAGTAACCCCCGTATGATGGGGGACTGAGTTGCTGCTTGCCTCCAATTATTTACTGGATTGATTACGCAATGTATTTTCCGGTCTATCTGCTTCCCCATACCCCACCCCCCCCCCCCTCCCCCCACCCCTCGAATCATGAAAATGTGGTATAGGGCTCTTAAAGATGAAGTCTAATATACGATCTAATAAAGCCTGACGGGTTTCTGAATATCAAGCGGTCGCCGCTGGAAACTCACTTTCTGACGTTACTCATTTTCTGTCCAATTCTTATTGATGAAATTCATGCTTTGTAGATGAGAGTGTTCGGGAAAGAATATTTGACGTAGTAGCCTGATTAGAGAAAGGGGTAAAGGGGCAAAGAATACAAGGGGGAAATGGAAAATTTTAAATCAGTTACGCTACAAAAAGAATATCGGGGAAACCTGGTATCATTTTTCACTTTTACAATTTAGAATACCCAAGATGTTGTTTTCTTATGTTTTAATCCCTTCATTTCTTCAGCAATAGTAGGTATTTGTATAAACAAATTGTTCTGTGTCTCATTACAGTTTCAAAAACACCCGACATCTACACTAGTGTCCAATGCTTTTTTCAATATCAGAGTAGAGGTCATGACATGACTGACATCTAGAAATGAGAGCCGAATAACACATTCGTCAACATGAGGACAAAGATTCATGATTCGTTTCATCGTTTCATGTACGATTTTTTTATACATCTTATAATCTATAGGTTAATGTGAGGTCAGCGGATATACTACACCAAGATCGTGATTATTCTAATTGATTTGAAAGCGATACACTGAAGTCGCAATTCATTTCAAGAGGAATGTATATATTCACCAGCCAAGCTAGGTAGACGGATTTTCGAGAAAGGAACAATTAGAGGGCATGAAACGATCTTTTTTCGCAACTGATACAGTGGTGCAGTTCCTCCAAAACAGTATGATGTGTCTTCATCACAGGAACCAGTGTTATTGTCAAAAAGTCGCAGTGAACTCCGGCCATTGTTCACTCCGCCTGGACAAGAAGTTCAAGTTCTATAGTCCTACGAGATGGAGGGAAAATTATACAGTCCAGATTGCGAGATATTGAGAGAGAGAGAGAGAGAGAGAAAGAAAGAAAGAAAGGGGGGGGAGAAGGAATGAAGAAGAAGGGATGATGGCTAACTGCAAGGTCGTTTATCATGCGCCTATATAGACAAGAAGTTCAAGTTCTATATATATGAAGAGGTCAGTTATAGTATAGATTGGCGGATATGGAGAGAGAGAGAGAGAGAGAGTGAAAGAGAGAGAGAGAGAAAGAGAGAAAGAGAGAGAGAGAGAGAGAGAGAGAGAGAGAGAGAGAGAGAAAGAGGGGGGGGGGGGGGGGAGAAAGGAAGGGAGGATAAGAAAGGATGAAGGCTTAATACTGTGAGGTCATTGTATAAAACAGAGTCGGATCCAGGATTGTCTAACAGGATGGGAGAGGGGGCAAAAGTTTTCGCGACATCATTCCCCCCCTCCCCCAGGAATATGATTTCGGGAATCCTGCCGGCCCTCCCGAGGTTCGAAGTGGATGATTCTTCTATGAATTTTTCACCCTTTCCCCATCTCCAGATCCGAATATGTACACGATATAAAAAAGATTCCGTGACATCATTCTTTGGAAGATGTAAGCGAGTAGTCAAAATCTCGGCTCTGTGGAAAAAGGGAATAACCCATCCGCCTTGAGCAGAAACAGATAATCGACATAAAACGTTTTAGCCATCAGAAATCTGAAGAAAATTTTTTTTTCTCTCGCTACTCTGGTTACCGAAATGTTTCTATGTAGGTCAGATGCAGATACATTTGGGAGATTGAGGAATATGCCTGCGGAGAAAGAGAATAAGAGAGATCTAAGACAAGATAATGGCTATTGTAATGAAAGAGACATGTCGATGTCATCGAAAAACCAGAGCGAGGGAGAGAGAGATAGAGTTTTTTGTTTTTGAAGAAGAGCTCTAGAACAGAATAAGCATGATGAGAGCAACGAGAATTTTAGATAATTATACCATTAATTAGCCAATGAGAAGAGAAAACATTGGATGTAAACCTAAAAGCAAAATGCCTTGTTTTTGTTTTGTTTTTATAAGGGAAAAGAACCGCATTTGCTCTTTCTTCCTCCCCCAACAGGGGATGAAATAGTAATTATCTATTTCTTCAGGATATAGTCCTTTTTATTGTAACTCACATTCCTTCTTCTGAAAAAAAAAAAAAAAAGTCTGTACAATGTGTTCGTTATTTTGACAACAGAAACCAATTATCAAACATTTCAAAGAAGGTGAATACCCCAAAAGAGCAGCTTGTGTTGGGAGCGCCACGAGCAAATAAAAAGATAACAGGATAATGAAAGAACATTATTACCATTTTTGTTAAAGCATATTTTTTATACATAGTTAGAATAAGGGAATCTGGAGTAGGATTGTGGTTGCGTTAGATGAGAAAAGAGTAGAAAGGGTGACATTGGTATGTTAGTTGATGAATAAATCTGTTACAAATTGATTAAGGGCAACAGGAGCGTATATCGTGTGAGGTTTCATGGGCTTGCCCTTCATTCATTCCCTCGGTTTTTCCTTATGCCTCAAAGCCCATTTACAGCATTAAAGGACTAGTTACATTTGTCCAATAACTTTTTTTGTTTTTATAATAACGATAACGATAACGATAACGATACTAGATTTTTCATTCAGATAATTGTGTTATGTACATCAACTAAAAATTAAGTTGTATGATTTTCATTTGTAGTGAATGAATGCAATAAAGAATGCTACAAAACAAAAAAAGTACAATTAATTCGAGTGCACTATGTACTATGTACTTAATTATATTATGTATTTCTGAAGGCTGTATAATTGTCTTTACATTCTGATAATATTATGTTATGTACATCAACTAAAAATGAAGATGTATGATTTTTCATTTGTAGTGAATAAATGCAATAAAGAATGTTAAAAAAAAAGTACACCCTAGAGCTGCCCTACTATTAACAGAATCGAGCATACTCACACAAACACGATATATAGTAGGGTGAACCTTTAATTGAAAATCGTTATCTTTATCGTTATCGTTATCTTACAAAATGTGACCAGCCCTTATATGCCTCAAGAACCAATGATACATTTCTCTGTTTTGAGGAACAGGAACAACATCGTCTTTACTTATACGATAAAATGTTCCAAAAGCAATACTTGGGATACTTTATTTTTATCACAGAATACAGTATGAAATGCTTTCATGTTTCTTCATTCCTATTCCCATGATCAATCGTTTCATCAACCTAAACAGATATAGAAGACAATGTCGCGATGTCCCTATATACCTTAGGGCAAAAGACAATGATTGATAAACATTTTTGCCGCGGATCATAAAAAATGCAGTCAGAAAAGACAGCTTGTTAGTTAGAAGGGGATATAAAGGGAAATATGATTCATGATCCACTTTTATAGTGTTTCCATAACAACGGTGACGCACACCCTTTTAATAATCTTGAAGGAAAAGTACACTACTTGTAAAAACATAAATTCCAAGATTTATTAGAATACGCTTTTTCCTTTATTTGTTTATTTTACCAGAGGCTGTTTTAGATCTTTAATTAATTAAAGATGATCATAAAGCAATGTATATTTTATGTATCACGTGTGCATTTCTTTCCGAGTGTGTAATCGCTAAAAAAAACCCAAAAAACAAAACAAAACAAAACAAAACAAAACAACCCCCCCCCCAAAAAAAAAAACATGATTATGAAACTCTGTTACAAATAACCTATGCAAATAACACTGACAACTTACTGGGAGTTGGCGGAGTTTCCAGCATCAATTTGTGGTTTGAAGCAGGGGGGGGGGGGGGATCAAGTTTTTGGAAAGGGAGGCACAATTTCTGACAAGCTAAAAAAAAAAAGAAGAAGAAGCCGAGAACAAGAAGTACAAGAACTAGAACAAGAACAAGATGGAGGAGGAGGAGGAGGAGAAGGAGAAGAAGGAGGAGGAGGAGGAGGAGGAGGAGGAGGAGGAGAAGGAGGAGGAGAGGAGGAGGAGGAGGAGGAGAGGAGAAGGAGGAGGAGGAGGAGGAGGAGAGAAGAAGGAGGAGGAGGAGGAGGAGGAGGAGAGGAGGAGGAGGAGGAGGAGGAGGAGGAGGAGAAGGAGGAGGAGAGGAGGAGGAGGAGGAGGAGGAGGAGGAGGAGGAGGAGGAGGAGGAGGAGGAGGAGGCTAAAGGTTATATTTTTCAGGTCCTTTGGGATCTAAATTTTAAAAGGGTGTGGGCACAATTTTTCTTTTGTATACTAAGGATATGCCACATTGATTTCAAAAGGAGTGACGGGCCGGTTCCTCTACCCATCCCCATATCCACCAAAAGTCTGAAGGCCAGTTGTCGATCAACACAGAAGAAAAGGAAAGAAATATATTTTTTTACAAATTAATGCATAAATGTGCCGAGGACGCTAACCGATAGGTCTCTACAGAGATGAATCTCATCGTAATGTTTTGATTGAGAGATGGCGCTAGACCACTTGTTTGATAAGAGCCATTGTTTGATACAGGAATTCACTACATTGAAACAATCGGCAGGGTTTATTGTCATGTTATGAACATAAGGTTTACTGGTACATGACTTTATATAAATTTGCTAAGCTGTCCATGACTTGTTAAAACAATAATTCACACTAACAGACTTGTTTTCTTCACTGAAATAGATAGACCTATATTACGGCGTTATAGACGTATTGATACTTTGAAATAATAATTTTAAAAAAAAAATGGGAATCGCATAAATAATTTATATTGGCTGACGGAAATGGCCGGTCCCTCCAAAATTCTGCCGTCAAATCTGAGTCCCAGTCGGTCCCTGCTGACAATGACTTTTGCAGCCCCCACTTTTTTAAGTAGACACGTTTCATAAAAACTCTGATAAAAGGTTCTAAAATTGTCATTAATAGGTGAAATCAAATCAGCCCCCCCCCCTTTCAAAAAACACTCCGCGGCCCCTGACATTATAACCTTTTTTATGTTTGAGGTGTATATAGCATTATGTATATCATTCGTAATGTTGATAAAACCAAAGCATTTGTAATTTTTAGTACAGCTTCTTCTTTTGCTATCCTCATCTTTTTAAAGCATTATTTTCTTTGTTTTGATGAGGACTGTCATATAACACATTCAGACTTGCTTCTGTGGCTGTGTAAATGGGATCCTACACATCCTCCCGCGACAATACTCCTAAAGAAAGTTTAAATACTCCTTTTGTGTGGATTTGCCATTGCCAGAGAACAAGGTGAAGTAAATTAGAAAGGGCTGGCTATTCATTATAATCTGAGTATTGAAGTAGAACTCTATTGATTTTAAATATTTATTGGATTCTTATTACTGCGTAGGTGAAGCTTAGATTAAACGAAGTTGTCCAAATTCAACACATGGAAACATTTGAAATAATGATAATTTACCAATTATAAAGTGGTAAAATACAGCCTGCTATAACACCTGAAGAGGTCTTCAAACGCTGCTGGAAGATGTGACGTCACACCAGGGACCAATCCTGCCTAAGCAGACGATGTCCCATAACATCTTACACATCTTCAGTGCCTGTTTTGTCATCTCCTCTTCATTTATTTCTCTTACTCCACTAGCGTCAGTCTAAATGTTAATTTGTTGCCTCACTCTAAACTTCGTGTATGGTATTATTTTGATGAAAAATACAGCGTTAACAAAATAAAGGAATCACTCGCTTGTAAATGAAATAAGACGCCATTGAGTTTTCAGCTGCATGCACCGCGGCATTTTCGGCGTTTAAAGAAGGAATGTATACCGTCCATGCTATTATTCGGCGGGCTTTTCAATTCGAAAGTGTGGTTTCTTTGATTGATCATTGATCCTTATCCTGTATATTTACAAACAAAAGATTTTAGTTATCAGAATTGTTTCACTCCCCTTTTAGAATGATGTGAAATACGGTCATGTTTAAATACACCAAACTATTTATAATTTGAAAAATAATTGCATTGCAATTACGTTCATTCGTTATAGGACGTAGTCTGCTTAGGCAGGATTGGTCTCCGGTGTGACGTCATCAAAACATCGCTATATTTCTGGCGAATCGCTCGGATATCCCAGATGCTGAGAAGTGCTATTATTTGTGTTATTTTTCAATCAATTTTCAAATAAATTGACGTAAAACTTATACGATTGCCGTCTGTAAGCTTCTCAATTTCTAGTGATACATTATTTGCCATATTTGTGATTTTCTTTGAATAGGCCCTTTAAAGGTATCAGGAGGTAGTATACAAAGAAAAAAAAAAAGAAAAAAAGCTATTATTCGGAGTCTGCAATATACAGGCAGTGTCAGTGACCACCATTGGAACATTGCTGGCTAGTGTATATCAACACGGACCTTCAAAGTATACTATTATTTGACTAAATGCCGCGTGTCGTGATAAAAACCTCTCCGTATTGCAGTCATTATCGAATATCCTATACAGAAAGTAAATTATCACTGTCGTGATCAAGAACACGATAATGTTGAGTTTCAACTCGACTCCGAGAAAAATATTATGACGTATGAAAAAGTACTTTTGTCAAGTACAAACTGACCTTGCATGAAAACAAGTACATAATTACAACTATTTTAATACAGTATGGCTTCATAAAAATAAAAGTATCATGTACTCGTTGTGAAATAGTCAGATGATAAAAGAAACGACAAAAATGAAATAGATGTCATGGATATAAAGCATAATAATGCATAAATCAAATCAGATTCAATTTGCAGAATAATAAGATGACAAAAGTTTGTTAGACTCACCCTCGTCAGAGTTACTGGATAGTCGCTCGTCGTGTACTTTTGATTTTCAAGATCATCTATACTTTCGATCTTCTCAAGATCACTGGTTCTCTTGCCTTTATCTCGCTCATCAGCTGTTAGTAGTCTGTGACAAGTCTTCCGATCACATGAACATTTTTGTGGCAGGGCATGCTTGTGAGGAAATCCAGACGGATCGAGTCAATGATGATAGAATGTTCATACAAACCTCATGAAAGTATCCAAGGACCGTAAAAGCAAAATATTTCAGCAGTATATTCCATGTATCGCGATAATTAATATAGGCTTATCAGTCAATTTTATCAGATAACAACTCGTACAAGTCTTCAGAGGGTTAGCATATTCCTTTGAATGTTTTGGTCGAGCTGGTTAAATAGACCTGTTCACAAATATATTCAAATTTTATGCATACTTTTAAATCAAAGGTTGTTCTTGACAACCTGAAAGCTTGTCAGAGGCTTGTCAGACATAGCAAGTAATGTATGCAAACTGGATTCCAAGTATTATATATAGTTCATTCATTAATAACATGAAGGTTAATGGATACCTCGTTACTATAGGTCCCCAGGAAAGAAACATCCATAAATTTGAATAACTTTGTGAAAGGGTCTATTCAACTTGAATTTAGGAAACTCGTTGCAAGTATCGACCCCGGAGCAATCTGTTCACTTCGAGAACAATAGTTACTAATGACGATTCAAAGCTTGCCAGACATAGCAACAATTAATGTATGCAAAGTGGATTCCAGCTATAGAGATTCATTATGCATAGCAGGTAAATTGAATACATGTAGTTAGTAATTGGTATTAACTGTAACCTGGGGTTCTAGAGAGGAAAGTGCATACATTTGATATTATAGTAAACAGGTCTATCAATAGACCGGTTTGGTAATGTATTCAAATTTTATGCATACCTTTCAAACAAAGGTTGTTCTTGACAACCTGAAAGCTTGCCCGAGGCTCGCCAGACATAGCAAGAAGTAATGTATGCCAACCGGGATTCCTAGCACTGAGGCTTATTTATATAAAAAGCAGGTTAATGGAATAGCTCGTCACTAGGTGCTCAGAGAAGAAATGGGCATAAATTTGTATACATTACAGAATCGGTCTATTGTCGCTGGAGCATCGTGCCCTACAATCGGTATTTCTTGATATTCTGTTTTAACCCTTTCAAGACAACTGACCACATTTTGTGGTTTGGCTCAATAACTTTTGATCCAGAGCTCTAAAAAATATACCAGATGCACGAGTAGAAAGAGCAAAATTTTCTGCACACACTATGTCCATTTTTATTCCATGTTCATATTGCGTTTGATGCCAGGAATTTTAAAAACAAGAATAAGCTTTGAGATCCTTAAATTGGCAACACATTGAGAGGTTTAAAATCATTGTTTTTCATCAAAATTGGCAATTTCTTTCAACTATTCAACAAATTTCTAACCATGTATATTGTTTTCAAAGACATTACACCTTATTTGAAACATGTAGCACTAAAAGAAAAATATTATTGTTGCCAATTTGAAGAACAAATTGTGATCAATTTAGCCCTGAATTAATTCCTGTCCTGAAAGGGTTAAGCATCAATCTATTTGTCACCTGTCACCCATTCCACTTACTTGTCTGAACACGTGAAACGTGAATTATAAGCCTACTCTCTAGGAGAGGATCATTAGAACCGGAGAAAGACAACGACTTGTAGCACTATTTTTTGAGGGGGAAGTTGATGCCCGGATTAATTTGACGCAACTGCAAGTTACAAAAACATAACATTAACGAACGCATTTGGTATAACTATGATAACAGCTTTAAGTTTTGATAAAGAAGAGTATCTTCAGCAAAGAGTTGAATCTATGTGACAAATAGTGATGCTTTTATTTTTATTATTAGATTTTTATTATTGTTTTTTGTTTTTGTTTCATGTTATAACACTGTCAACACGAAAAATAACTGAAGAAGAAAATATATAAATTATATTACCCCTTTTATAGCTCGCGTGGATTCAGGGTTAGAATGTGATGGTATATGTCTGTGTAAAAATTAAAATTTCTTTCGCGAGGGCTACTTCGAAGTCCACCTATTGTGTTCAGAGATTTTAATACACTACGACCCATGGGCAGAAATATTGTTTGACGGTGGCTCTTTTTTTCCATTTACGGTGGCTTTTTCAAGATTTTCTGGGCTAATAGCCTTTAGCCCCCACTTTTTTTTCACTGATATGTCAGCATAGCTTGAGACTTCACTCCAAATTCACGGTGCACTACACCATCACCAGCAGTGGCTACTTTCTTAGTGGAAATCTAAGGGAGTCATATTATATAGGGAATAGAGATCACTCCTTTTGAGTGGAATCCACTCCCAAAAGAGTAATTCAACCACCGGTCTAAAGTGTATTCCCCTCTACTGGAGTGGATTCCATTCCAAAGGAACTTCCTTATGACTCCTATAAAGAAAGAAAGAAAGAAAGAAGAAGAAAAAAAAAAAGTGCTCCACAATCTTCTGCCGTTTTTTAAGTCATGTTGTATCTCATAGTCCGTCTGGACTTCTGTGACGAGCAAAATTATCAACTAGTGAGCTCAGATTTTTTTTTTTTCATATATAGATATAGTCCCACATTTAAAAATAAAGTCTCTCTGGCTTTTACTCTCCCTCTCTCTCTCTCTCTCTCCCTCTCTGTTCATAATATCTTTTATTTCCTTTTCCTTGTCAGTCCTTTTTCTCGCTCTCTCTCTCTCGCTTCCTGTTTCCCCCCCCCCCTCTCTCTCTCCTTTTATTTATTTATTTATTTATTTTATTTATTTATTTTTTTTTTGGGGGGAGGGGACATTCTGTGGTCGGTCGCGCCGCCCCCCCCCCCCCCCCCCCGGCCCTTGCTAAGCTACTAGTAAGCGTTTGCATGGTTTGAGACATATCCTCATTGCTCTCGTCCTTAAACACAGACTTTAAAAAGACGGAGTTAAGATAAGAAATATCAAGAAAAGGAAGGAAACAACGTGTTCACCTATCACCTATGTACGAGGCCCGTAACTTTTTAGAGCCTTAGTCATTCACGCATGCTAACAGTACTACGAAAGTATTGTTGAGTAGAATGTCTCCCAACATGCACGGTCTCTGGCTGAAGCTCTATGTACAAATGTACGTGTGCCACGTTGCCAAAGAGGTTCCACATCGGGCGACTCAACAGATTTTGAGAAATGCCGCTACCTGAGAAGCAAAGTAGATGATTATAGCAGAATTTGAAGGCAATTTTGTCATTTCAGAGACATATCTGTTTTAGCCTTCATCATAAAATTGCACTACGTTACTTCAAAATGTGTGAAATCACTTTATTTCTCTGTATTTTTGTCACCCTCTGTTTGCTAGCCGTCTCGCAAGCGGTGGAATTGACTTTTGAATTGCCAGATAATGCCAATCAATGTTTTCACGAGGATGTGGAAAAAGATGTCAAAATCATTCTTGAATATCAGGTAAATATATTTTTCCTTCGAAAGTGTTGTCTTTTACTGTACTTTTTACTTTTTAGGTGTATATTTTTCATAGAATTTTGTAGTTTTGGGGGTTGTAATATAGCTTCAGTCCCATCTACTGAGGATGATGTTTGTTTGCAAATTTGTTTTAGTCTTTAGTTTAGCCGACGTAGGCTCGTGAGCACCATTGAACTTGGTGCAGGGGATGCTACCTTTGATGCTCACATTTTGAAATAAAATCTGAATTTTACATTTCATTTTTTCATTTTCTTAACTGCATTTTTTCAGCTCACTTTGGGTGTTGAACCATGACATGTTGAACAATTTTTTTTTACTCTTGGAAACTGAAACCTGCATTATGAATGGCCTGGACCCTGGAAAGCCCTGAAAATGATAGAGTCGAGTCGGAGAGAGATGAAGAGAAAGAGAGAGAGAGGGAGGGGGAGAGAGATGAAGAGCGACAGAACTGGAAGTTGAAGTAGAGCGAGAGAGAGGATGTGAGTGAGGAAATGAGATACAGGTATAGAGTAGAGACAGAAAGTAGACTATAGATGTGGATTTTTACAAGTATAATCTATCTCTGTGCATTAGATCTGTGTCTAGTTTACCTCCACTCTCATGACTCTGTGCATCTGAATCTAGATAAATTATTTTCTTGTTAAATGAAAATTGAAATGGTTGAATCTTACACATGTATTCATGTATGAAAAGCCAAAATGATAATTCTGTCCTGTTTCAAAAGAAAAGAAAACTCCAAATCTGATTTTCAGTGGCCTTTTTGGCAATTTGATGTAGAAAGAAAGGTATTTTTCTTGTCCTTATTATACCTGAACTGTACATTGTACATGGCTTTCCATGTAACATTTAGGAGTGGTTCTGCATACATGTATCTTTTACCACCCCCCCCCCCCCCCAGAGGAGGAGGAAGAGGAAGAGGAGGAGGCAGAAGAAGAAGAAGATGATGAAGAAGAAGGGGAGGAGGAATCATCGAGAAGAGAGAGAGAGAGGGGGGGGGGGGGGAAGGAGAGAAGAGAAGAGAAGAGAAGAGGAGGAGGTGGTGATTTATTTTCAGAGCACAGTTCAGTTGATTTTGATAATGTGCATTATTTATTATGCATTACATCTTGTCAAGATTATGAAAAGACTTGTCAGTTGAACATTCATCAGTTTGACCCATGTAACCATACTCTACTGGATCACTTTCTCTATGATACTTTCCATGTGAATAAACCAGACAGAACCCATGTAAATATTTATTCTTGACTAGAGTTGTGTAACTTTTCTTTGTTTAACCACTGGTGTACCGTGTTCATTTTCTCTTATTTATAGGTCGTAACAGGTGGCCAGTATGACGTAGATGTTTTGCTGAAGTCTCCCAGTGGCACCGTGGTCTACAAGGAGAAGAGGAAACAATATGACACGTTTACCTGGACCACAGACCAGGCTGGAACTATTGAGTTCTGCTTCAGCAACGAGTTCTCAACGTTTGCACATAAGGTTGTCTACTTTGACTTCATGGCAGGTGATGAGGATCCGCTTATCAGAGACATCGGGGCTCATGCCACAGCGTTAACGCAGGTAAGTGGAACCTTTCTTTTATCGCAAATTTCGATTGGAGCTTGTGCCATTTTGATGAAAAACATGAACATATAGTGGAACCTTGTTATTACAAACTCCAGTGTTCTTTATAATGAGGTTCCACTGTATTTCTAACTTACCCTTCCAACAACACCTCCCCCCCCCCCCCCCCCCCCCCCCCCCCCCCCCCGAAAAATATATATACAGTGCCGGTCAAAAGTTTTGGTACACCCTGGATTTTGAGAAATTCAGATGGGTTTTTACTTCAATGTCTATTCCCCCACTTGATGAGCTTGTTTAGGCACTGAAAATTTAGCAAAGGTTTGGTTATACATTACATGTTTTATGTATTACATGTTCTGAAACATTCTGGCATGATTTACTTTAATTGTGCTTGGTTGGATACCCACAACTGATGAAAAATGATGTAACAATTTATGCAGTTTTGAATTACATTTCTGTTCAAAATCAAAAGAAAAACAAAGTATACTATTTGTCCAAAGTAGCCATAGTTTTATTTATTGATTTTCAAATGTAATATATTCCTTTAATGAATTTCAGAAGAATTATTATTTGAAATGTCTATTCAGTATTCTAGCACAAATGTTGCTTAGACTCCTCTGTTCAACTCTTCCAAGACAAGCTATTTAGGGCTTTAGGCTTAGGGTCCAGAGACAGAAAATGCCAAACCATTGGAATTCTTTAACCTTATTCATATATTTCTTTTAATAACACGTAGTTTATTCATGCTACATAATAAGTGGGATAAGAAGTTACAAAAATAATGTGAGATAACATAAAATAAAAGCCTTAGTGAGCTTAGTTTCTGTCCCTGACCCCTAAATAGCTTATGTAGGATGAGTTGAAAAAAAGTGGCAAAGAGATATCTTTGGTCTCTTACTGCAAGAATACTGGATGGATATTTGAAGCTAATTACTAATGAATGTAATCATGTTAACATGGTAAATATATCTCGTTTACAAGGCTGTCACCAAAACAAACTGTGGTGAATTTGAGGGATCTCTAATGTATGAGTCCGTTTTCTATCAATTTTGGACAAAAAAAAAAACTTGTCAAACCACATATGTCATTAGGCTGCTTTTTGCCAGTTTAAATTCTTGAATCAAAATGGAGAAAGAGAAATACACTTGTATGTGTCAAATTATTTTAAGTAGATTATCTTAACGGTATTGAAACCTGTAAATTGTTTTTGAGAGCTTAGAGAAGGTCATTTCACAGGAAATAAAAACTGATGTAAAACTTCGTCACAAAATCCAGCGTGTACAGAAACTTTTGACCAGCACTGTATATATATTATATATATTATATATATATATATATATTATATATATATATATATATATATATATATATATATATATATATATATATATATATATAATATATAATATATATGAATAAATTAAAAAAGGAATAAAGAAATATATAGAATAAAATGAATAAATTAATGAATAATAAGATTAAATGAATTAAAAATGAAATTGATAAAGAAATCCCTTTTGTAAAGGGTAATGAAATTTATACAGCAAGATTTATGTATGACAGCACATTTGTATTTTTATTATTTGTATTAATCCTGAAATCTATAATTTTTTTGGAGATTATCAGTTGGACGTGATGCTATTATCTAAACAACGTTTTACAACCGTTTTTTAGTCAGGGCATTTTTTTAAGGAGTAAAAAGTTTTGTGTCGCCCCAATCCTAAAGTGATTAGATGTACAGACAACTCCTTTTGAGCTCAGGCCTTTACTAACCCACCCACATTGGTAAATGTTTTACATCTAGGCCTATGGGCACACTGTCGTGAGGGGGGGGGGGGGAGATGACACCTTTTTCCAGTTTCTAAATATTGACACTTTATTGTGAAAATGTACAGAAATTACGTATTCGGGCACCACGGTGCACAGATATAAGATGGTGGTTTATATTTTTGATATAACTAATTTCCTCTCACGACACCCCTTTTGATGCCCTGTGGCACCTCAGGGTGGCGCATCACCCTGATTGAAAAAGCTGATCTAAAACATGTAAAAATTGCTTCTTTTGTAAATATCAAATTCAATGAGAATTTTTATTTCTGCGATGATGTTGCAGCAGGGAAGAGATAAAAAGACAAATAAGGTCAAGTGCTCTTGTTCATTATAGGTTCCAGTTCATACAATAATGCCTGCGTGCTTCCTGAGTCGTCGCTACTTCTCACCGTTTTTACCCTTCACTCTCATTACAGTTGGAGACTTCTTGTGTGACGATCCACGAAGCGCTTAAAGCCGTAATCAACTTCCAGACCCACTATAGGTTACGAGAAACCAAGGGCAGAGCTCAGGCAGAGAATCTCAATCAGAGGGTCCACCTGTGGTCACTAGGAGAATTCTGCTTAATTCTTGTCATTGGTATCGGTCAAGTCATTGTTCTTCGTAGTTTTTTCACCGACAAGAAAACCAAAACTGCTGGCAGAGCATAGTCACTGGTGAATGGTTTTGCTTGTCATTGTTGTAGTTGTTAGATAAATGTTCGGTTTGAATGTTATTGTTTCTGTCTCTGTCTCTGTTTTGTGTTTGCCTTTAAAGTGATGACTTTCCGTATTGTTTATTTGCCTGAGTAAAAAATGAAGACCATGCCCTGATTAATATTATGTATTCTATGGTATTACTTCTTGTTTTTGCACGAATCAGTTACCAAAAATGAACATGAATTTTGTCCAGTGGTTTTACATTGTAAGTTATAAAGACAAAATTTCATTGAAATTACTTCTAGAAATAACACACTACTTGTTCTCATATTTGAACTGAAGATAAATAAATAGTTAAGGATCAGCCTTTCTTGTGATTTACTGTCAATATAATGTATGGTTCATAATGTTCACTCTATATTTTCTTCTCTTTTGTTTGAAAATAGAAAATATTAATGCTTTGGGGTCCTTGACTGGCAAAATCCTTTGAATATCAAAACAGTATTCTGAGGAGAAACAAAGACTTGTTTAGAAAGGCTTGAAATGTCTAAATGTAATGCCCTTTATCGTTCTTTTTAAATTTTGCATTGCATGTATGCAAGTTGGACCTCTATTTGAATAAATTTAGTTAGGAAATAGCTCAGTGTACATCCATGGTATATTTTATTAGGAATGCAGGAGTTCAGAGCTTAGTGATTACAGGACAAGAGCTTTAGCTACAATTTAGTGTGCTGCTTCATCTCATTGTAAACCGTATTTCACCAGAACTGATTCTACTTCAATTGTGATGGTTTGAAAACTTTTTTGTTTCGTTTTTTGTTTTGTTTAACAAGCTGAAAAAGGAAGTGTCTTTGATATTTGTGTACAGTGCAGTTTAGAGATTAATGGCTTTGTTGAAATTGTGGTGCCTAAAATCTTACAAGCCCAAATGCAAGCTTAGTAATCATCAGTATTTTTATAAGAAGTATCTGATGATGTGCCCATATGCAAACTCTTTTGCCTCAATATTCATAAGGCATGATACAGGTACAAGCAAGTTGATTAGAATGATAAATGGGCTTTATTTGCATACAGGCTGTATAATGAAGTTTTAAAATATACTAATAGTAAGCTACTTGTATTTTGCGCAATATTCGTCTGAAGTCATCTTGATTGAGCTTTTCGTGTTTTTGTTCAATTTGTATGTCAAGACAGTAACTGTCTGGAATTTTGTGAGATTTAGGAGGTAGCCTCTGAACTTGTTTCATTCTTTAAGAAATACTGGCTGTTCTGTATATGATATTGTGTGAAACAAACGCGTACGAAGGGAGAAATGGGAATACATATTTTTAGTGTCTCTTCCATTTGATTTAGATGGTTAGGAGTAATATACTCTTAGGTATTTATATTGTCAGTTAGTTGGGATTCTACTGTTCATGTGTCGTCGATATTTTCTTTATACGGAGGTGTAAATTTACATTTCATTTTTATGTCTGAATCATTAAATATATGTTTGTAAATAGATGATCAAAGATATTTTGTATAGGCATATGTTGTTTGTTTGAATATTAAGAGAATTAAGACGTACATTAGATGTTATCTGATCTGTTAGCTGATATCTATGTAGACTAGTTTGAAATATTTAACCATCTTCACAATGGCCTCTGTTCATATTGAAAAAGAGGGTATGAACACAGATTATTTATCTGCATTGAAACAATCTATACATACTTTTTAACAGTATCCTTTAAAATTATTCTGTGTACATGCACATAGATCTATTGCCCTTATAAAGCTGGGATGATTGCATAATACAGTGGAACCTCGTTATAACAAACTCTTGTTTATAACAAGGTAATTTTGCCGGTCCCAATTCTCTGTACACCTGTATGTTATTGTTTTTTAGCCCTGATATTAAAAGGTTTCGATATAAAGAGGTAATTTCCTTGGTCCAGAGGAGTTTGTTGTAACGAGTTTCCACTGTTTTTTTTTTTATCTGGAGGTGTAGAGTTGTAGTCGAGTGGTTTAAGCACTTGACTGGAGATGGGAAGGTCATGGGTTTGATCCTCGGCACGGCATTTGTATTCTCTAGCAAGGCATTTCTTCTACATTGGTTCTCTCCTCCCAGGTGTTGAATGGGTGTCCAGTAGGATGCAAAAGTCATTGCTGTTCGATCAGCATTGTGAGCATCTGCAAAAAAAGGCGCTTGGCTGGAATGCTCCCCAGGGAGTGGAGAAGGTGCATACATTGTGTGTGGGCAAGCCATGAATGCAATGACCAGGGTAATAATATGCCTGTAAAGCCCTTGGAGACCTCATAGATGTATTAGGTGTTATATAAATCCAGATTATTATTATTGTCTATGCCAATACAATAATCTTGCTTAATTCTGTTTTGAAGTGTAGATTATTTTTGCATATTAAAGGCATTAATATTAATGCAGACTTCCTCTAAAAGTGATCTACATGCATGCAGACATTTATACATGTATTTTGATAATCACCCTGGAAGGCCTTTAGCTATGATACTATGATGTTACATTTACATACTCACTATGGCTTTATGACCCATGCAATGTCATAGAATAGGAATCCTCTCAATTATCTAGATATTCATGCATGCTAAAGTGTTGCAGGGGACACCTCAGATTCATTAAATTTAAAGGAATCCAAAGAGGAGCCAAATCTAATCGGCATGTTTAAACAGTCGTAAAAAACTGGAATGATCACTTTGAATGTCTTGAATTTTTTGTGTTTTGTTCAGGGATAATGCATGAATTACACACTTTATTGTCATTCTTTCATATGTTATTAACTTAGACGCACCGTTATGTTTTGGCAATCAGGGAAGTACATTTGTAGTGGTTGATCCCCAGTGAATTTTTGGACAGTTTGCACTTCTTGGAAAATTAAGTATATAAAGTTTGTAATGAGGATGGCATTAAAGATGGTTGGATCTTTATGATTGTTTAATCAGAGGCTTTGTCTTATTCATTGTGCACATTGGACTTGCTTGAACTCCATTTCTAAAAGCACACAGTAAATGTATTATTTAAATGGTTTTAACAGTAATCCATGTCTTTCAATTCGAAGTCATACATGTATTTGCCAATAACAGGAACAGAAAAGAAAGAATTGAGATTGAAAACAGAGAGAGGGGTGTCTTTTACACATTTTAATACCATGTCTTTCAGAGAAAGTTGGTTTAAGTTTGTTTCAACATGTTCAATGTTACTAGCGAAATCGAACATGTCTAATGAGAGCAAAGATGGACAAAAAATAGAATGCCAGTATTAGAAGAGTGAAAGAGTATATTTAGACGGGTAAGATAATAGATGATAGAAGTAATTATATTGAAAGGATATAGGAAAGGAGATAGTGAAAAAGATGGTAAAGAAGATAGTGAAAGAGATGGTGAAGGAGACAGTGAAAAATATTGTGAAGGATATAGTGAAGGAGACTGAAAAATATGGTAAAGGATATAGTGAAAAGACTGAAAAATATGGTAAAGGATATAGTGAAGGAGACTGAAAAATATGGTAAAGGATTATAGTGAAGAGACTGAAAAATATAGTGAAGGATATAGTGAAGAGACTGAAAAATATGGTAAAGGATATAGTGAAGGAGACAGTGAAAAATATGGTAAAGGAAATAGTGAAGGAGACTGAAAAATATAGAGAAGGAGACCATGAAAGAGATGGTGAAGGATATAGTGATGGAGACAATGAAAGAGATGATGAAGGATATAGTGATGGAGACAATGAAAGAGATGATGAAGGATATAGTGATGGAGACAATGAAAGAGATGATGAAGGATATAGTGATGGAGACAATGAAAGAGATGATGAAGGATATAGTGATGGAGACAATGAAAGAGATGGTGAAGGATATAGTGATGGAGACAGTGAAAGAGATGATGAAGGATATAGTGATGGAGACAGTGAAAGAGATGGTGAAGGATATAGTGATGGAGACAATGAAAGAGATGATGAAGGATATAGTGATGGAGACAATGAAAGAGATGATGAAGGATATAGTGATGGAGACAATGAAAGAGATGATGAAGGATATAGTGAAGGAGACAATGAAAGAGATGATGAAGGATATAGTGATGGAGACAATGAAAGAGATGATGAAGGATATAGTGAAGGAGACAATGAAAGAGATGATGAAGGATATAGTGATGGAGACAATGAAAGAGATGATGAAGGATATAGTGATGGAGACAATGAAAGAGATGATGAAGGATATAGTGATGGAGACAATGAAAGAGATGGTGAAGGATATAGTGATGGAGACAGTGAAAGAGATGATGAAGGATATAGTGATGGAGACAGTGAAAGAGATGGTGAAGGATATAGTGATGGAGACAATGAAAGAGATGATGAAGGATATAGTGATGGAGACAATGAAAGAGATGATGAAGGATATAGTGATGGAGACAATGAAAGAGATGATGAAGGATATAGTGAAGGAGACAATGAAAGAGATGATGAAGGATATAGTGAAGGAGACAGTGAAAGAGATGATGAAGGATATAGTGATGGAGACAGTGAAAGAGATGATGAAGGATATAGTGAAGGAGACAGTGAAAGAGATGGTGAAGGATATAGTGATGGAGACAATGAAAGAGATGATGAAGGATATAGTGATGGAGACAATGAAAGAGATGATGAAGGATATAGTGATGGAGACAATGAAAGAGATGATGAAGGATATAGTGATGGAGACAATGAAAGAGATGGTGAAGGATATAGTGATGGAGACAGTGAAAGAGATGATGAAGGATAATAATAATAATAATAATAATAATTATAACATTTATATAGCGCTTTATACTGGTGTTTCTAAGCGCACAGTATTCTTGCTATTAATAGAGTAACCTGAATTATTATTCAATCAAATTGAATTAATATTCATATTTGAGGGGGGGGAAAAAAAAAAAAAAAAAAAAAAAAAAAAAAAAGGAAAATGATGTGCACCTCCATAAGTGTAGACCAACCCACAGCTGAGTGGAGAAAACTAAGCATTAAAAAGATGGGTTTTGAGTAAAGTCTTAAATTGTTCAAGGGAGTTGGCATTGTGGATATATGAGGGTAATTGATTCCAAAGGCATGGGGCAATTACAGAAAAGGCTCGATCACCATAATTGGTATTAGTTCGGGGTCCGCGGGTAAGCTGCAAGGTTGTTGAAGAACGAAGAGGTCGGAGAGAACTAGAGGAGCGAAGGGAGATGAGATCAGAAAGATATACAGGAGACAGGCCATTAATAATCTTATAGGTTATTAGAAGAATTTTGAAAATGATGCGCTGGCGTATTGGAAGCCAGTGCAATACGCCATATAGTGATGGAGACAGTGAAAGAGATGGTGAAGGATATAGTGATGGAGACAATGAAAGAGATGATGAAGGATATAGTGATGGAGACAATGAAAGAGATGATGAAGGATATAGTGATGGAGACAATGAAAGAGATGATGAAGGATATAGTGATGGAGACAATGAAAGAGATGGTGAAGGATATAGTGATGGAGACAATGAAAGAGATGATGAAGGATATAGTGATGGAGACAATGAAAGAGATGATGAAGGATATAGTGATGGAGACAATGAAAGAGATGATGAAGGATATAGTGATGGAGACAATGAAAGAGATGATGAAGGATATAGTGGAGAGCGTGAAAAAGATGGTGAAGGATATAGTGAAGGAGAGCGTGAAAAAGATGGTGAAGGATATAATGAAGTAGACAGTGAAAGAGATGGTGAGGAATATAGTGAAGGAGACAGTGAAAGAGATGGTGAGGAATATAGTGGAGACAGTGAAAGACATGGTGAAGGATATAGTGAAGGAGATAGTGAAATAGATGGTGAAGGATGTGAAGGAGACAGTGAAAGAGATGGTATTAAAAGGATGTAGTGAAGGAGACAGTGAAAGAGATTAAGGATTTAGTGAAGGAGACGGTGAAAGACATGGTGAAGGATATAATGAAGGAGACAGTGAAATAGATTAAGGATATAATGAAGGAGACAGTGAAATAGATTAAGGATATAATGAAGGAGACAGTGAAATAGATTAAGGATATAATGAAGGAGACAGTGAAATAGATTAAGGATATAATGAAGGAGACAGTGAAATTAGATGGTAAATGATATAGTGAAGGAGACAGTGAAAGACATGAAGAAAGATATAGTGAAGGAGACAGAGAAAGAGATGGTGAGGAGATAGCGAAAGAGATGGAAAAGGATAAAATGAAGGAGATAGTAAAGGAGACAGTGAAGGAGATAGTGCAATAAACAGTGAAGGAGATGAGAAAGTTTAAGAAGACGTCAAAGAGAAAGTTTAAGAAGACGTCAAAGAGAAAATGTTGAACGTAATAAAAGAGAAAATGAAAACGCACATTAAAGAGAATCATAAACAAAGCTGTATTATGATTAGAATGTATTTTTCTTTAAATGACAAGAATTTCAGCTGGCACATAGCAAGCGTCATGTTTTACTCTTTTAAAGTTCAACAGATTGAGCATAAATCAATCACCAGAATGTCTAGAAAAGTGTTGTAGTGTAATTTCGTGATTGCTGTAGTATAACGCAAATACTTAATTTCTCGTTTAAAATTTATGATAAGATTATTTCTATATGAATATGTAACACAGGCAGACAAGGATATCAAGAAATTTAAAGTAAATCCAATTTGAATGGAAATAATCTGTTATTTATTGCTTGTCACCTTCATCGCCACTATAATTAGCTGTCGTTCAAAACAATCATAAATGATTCATGCACAGATTATTAATAGTCAGGGATCAACAGTTGAAAGTGAGTTATAAAAAACAGATCAAAGTGCGATGAAGACAATTTTGAGGCATGCAGGGTAACCAAAAAAAAAATAAAATAAATAAATAATAATAATAAATAAAAAGTCAAATCTGATATCAATAAAACAGAATTTTGTATACAACGCCAAATATACGTAGTGTTTTATAAGCGCCCAATTTCCAAAACACTTTGATAAAGAGGGCTCTGAAAGATCTACATTTAGTCCTGAAATTGAAATCTCATTAAATGAACGAAAACTTAAAGCTGAGTTTGAATGACTGTATACCCTCATAGAAATGAAAAGAAAGATTCGAAATAAAGGAACAACTTATTTTAAAGGCTTCCGACATAAGAGATTTCAAAAAGTGTGCAGTACAATAACAAAATCCTATCATGTTTTTTCCCCTTTCCGTTGAATAACATGTTTTTGAAGGTTCGTTGTAGCATGTGCTACAGAAAACCACACTCGATTCAAAGCCATTCGGAAGACTTATTATGGGGCATCTCTAAAGACAGCAACTCAAGATATCCAACGCATAAAAAGTCAAGTTGCATTTTTTTAGATGTCCCTAAACGTTCTTAGATCATGTAGATTGCACACTTTTCGCAAGAAATATACATTCAGGAGTGAACGATTACAATCTTCAAGCATCAAATATCTAGTGTCTTATACATACATGTAGATTTTCTCAATATTATATACGAAAAATCAACCCATCAACATTTTACCTGGCATTTATAAAAAATTCCAAAATACTATTTCATGTGCTCATGAAAGTTCAAACACAAATGAGAGCATGAATGAAAATGTGTCCAACACAGGGGCGGCGCTACAGGGGGGGGGCAGAGGGGGCGACCGCCCCCCCTATGATTTTTCAAGTAGTGAAAAAAGGAAAAAAAAGAAGAAAAAAAGAAGAAAAGGAGGAAGAAAAGGGAAGAAAATGGAAGAAAGAAGAAAGAGGAGTATTAAAAAGAGAGGTCTTAAACATATAACTCTATATTACCCCTGTTATTTAATGGAGAAAAATATGACGTCACCTTTAGGTCGTCTTGCCCCTCCTATCAAAATACCCTGGCGCCGCCCCTGGTCCAACATCATGATTAAGTTTCACCCTATTGACAACGCTCTGGAACAGAAGAAAATAATATGTCATTCGCAATATCTGAAGTTTGAAGACTGTTTCATCATGATTCTTCTCATCAACTTTTTGATTTAATGGTTGTTATCCACGTGGATATTGATCGTAAGTCAGTTCACAACGGGAACATCCCCGTAGACCAACAGTCCTCGAGAGCGATTGCCCCCAAGACCGACAACCCAAGGGAGAGAGAGAGAGAGAGAGTTAGAGAGAGAGAGAGATAAATAGAGAGAGAGAGAGAGATAAAGAGAGAGAGAGAGAGAGATAAATAGAGAGAGAGAGAGAGAGAGAGAGATAAATAGAGAGAGAGAGAGAGAGAGAGAGATAGAGAGAGGGGGGGGGGAGGTAGATAGATATATATATAGAGAGAGAGAGAGAGAGAGAGAAAGAGGGGGGGGGGGGGGGGAGACCCCGACAATCATGACAAAATAATGTCGGTCTCATGAATCTTCAGGAGAGTTGTCATGACGTCAGAAGGCCCGAGAGATCAATCGCGAGGGCAGGCAGTCTCGTCAGCCGTCGGCCTCCGTCAACTTTCAGATAAATTGGGCAGAGTATCCACGAGACGTATACCTTCTCGGTCTCGTGCGTGGGCTGTCGGTTTCGTGGGCAGTGGGCCTCGCGGGCTGTCGCTCTTGTTGGCTGTGGTTTATTTTCACAATATCATAGATGTTGTAGATTGTTTCATCGGACTGCCTCATATTCATTCTTCTCGCCATCAGCATGATCAGTTAATACAACTCGCAGTACGGTAATATATAGTTATTTCAATCGCGCTGATCGAATAATCTGTTTAGCGTTTCTTTATCATTTTCGTTCAGTAATGTTGCCTTCATTCACAATATCACACACGCCGAAGATTGTTGCTTTGCATTTTCTTCATCCTTCTTCTTGCCATCCTTTATCAACTTGCTTTCATGGTGATCATCGGTACTTGTGCTCGACATGGTATTGTTCTCGTTATCATTGTCGGCCGCGTCGGCGGTCTCCTTGTAGATATGACCCCGTCCGTTGTTGAGACTGGCCACGCTGATGCTGTCCCAGGCCTTGATCTCCTCAACCTCGTCCTCGTTCACGCTAGCGATGAAGATGCGAGGCACTTTCTTTCGATATCGTGGGATAGTCTCTAATTTAGCCTACAGACGATAAAAACAAAGAAAAACAACGACAGAACTTTGTTGATAGATTATTATCTGTATTTTGTATAACGTAGTACGTAGGGGAAGAAGGGTCAGTGAGTCTTAATCGTCATCAAACTTGCATTTATTCGAAATATTCATTTAAAAGTCCATCATTTTATGACGAATTCCTTGGAGCGGCGGGTGTGGTCGTGGAGGTTTTAAAGATTAATGTGGAGGTTTTAAAGATTAATGTGGAGGTTAAGAACTGAAGAAGTTACGGAAAACTACAAAGGTCTAAAGATATAATATGTTAATTCTCCCTTTATTTTGTTCTTAACAGAAACAGCATTTTAATTAAATAAACTTACCTTTGGTATATCATTCGATGGGATTATTCTGGGTTCTCCAGTCTGAAAAGATATAAAGATAGTGAAGATAGATAAAGACTCATGTAAATAAACAAAATATGACGAAGGAGCCCATGTGGTGTCAGAAGATATCGCCTTGGGCTTATGTACCAGTGGAACCTTGTTATAACAAACTCCTTGGGACCAAGGAAATTACCTCTTTATATCGAAACCTTGTTATATCGGGGCTAAAAAACAATAGAATACAAAGAAGTGGGACCCGCAAAATTACCTTATAATGAGAGTTTTTTTTATAACAGTGTTCTTTATAACGAGGTTCCGATGTATTCATTAAAATTGAGACTCATGAGAATGAAATTATTTTCTTGAAAATAACTATTTGATGTTAATTACAGTCGATTCCATGTAGCTATTTACTTTCTGCAACCATGTAATGTATAACCGTTCACCTGTTTGTAAAAATCAAAGGACAATTTTGGTCATTTTTCAGCTATGGATGCTGAGAAAATCTTTTCGTTTGTCAGTAAAGAACGACAACAACAAACAATAATTGATCATGAATACACAGGCGTATGAACACAACTTCGCCAGGGGCTGACATCGCTTGCCCAGATATGCAGTGAAGACATTTGATTACATTAAAAACGTACTTTTGTCATCAAATATGCTAAAAGAGGTGTTATAAAAACTACAAGTGGACCTCCTCACTGCCCGAATATGAGATGGCTGGTCCCCGCATATTGGTAATTTCAAATTCTCGCGGGTCGGGGTGGGGGGGGGGGGGGGGGGGGGGTGCTACAGCCCCCTGCCTCGCAAACGCCTTAGCATGAAGAGGATTTATAAAAAAATCATAAAACCTGATAAATTTGAATCGCAATTCTTTACCACTTTTCCGAGAGACTCGGCTAAGAGATGAATAAAGGCATCTAATTCTTTCGATGGAAAACTTGCTTTGATGCTTTCTGCAGCTGTTAGAGCGGTCAGATCAATGACGTTATCCTCTTCCTTGTCATAATTCTGTAATGAGAATATATCGAAATTCGGAATTAAAGGAAAATCTTTCTGATAGACACTAGGGTAATCTACACACCGGTGTTTAACAACTCTCGTTGACAACGGTGAATAACAAGAAATATTGTTTTTAAAAAATATATATAAATAAACTAATCGATTTTTAACATATCTTGCAAATTCATTATAAAGAAATGTTGATTATTAGTGAAGGAATGCGGGGCGTCGATCCTTCTTTAGAATGGGGGGGGGGGGGGGGGGGGGGCAACGCAGTAATCGTAATCACATTTAATTACAATTATTGGGGCAAACTGCCCGCGCCCCTAGAATCACTGTCTCTTTGTTTCAATAGAAAAAAAAGTTGTTGTTTTTATTTTTATTTTCAAGAAAACTTTTTTATTGACGAAAGAATGAAATTATTCGAAATGAAATGATGATAACATTCTGCTTACCAGATAAACTGTATCACATTCGGCACCTCTCTGAAGTAAGAAGGTAGCAACAGAATACCGTCTCCTGATGACAGATAGAATTAGAATGGACATGGCGTACCCTGTTTCTCCATCCTATTAAAGAGACAAGATACACATTTTAAAAAGTCGATACTGATTATAACAGTTATTTCAATATTGTACTAAAACACTGCGAAAATCTATGTACGCTGCAATGAATGATGAGAAGGGATACATTTAAAAAGACGAACTCTCCTGCACGTGCATAGAAAATGTTCAGTTAAAAAGTTAAATATTTATGTCCTTGAAGTGTAAAGGAAATTATATGATATTTTTATTAGGAATTATAATTTTACATTCTCTATAAAATCTACCCAAAATCAGATAATATTCGGACAAAATAGTTCGACATTCTAATTTTAAGACGAACGTGAGACATGCTCTGATGTAAATCCTCATGTAAGATGCTTGTACTGAACATAGCTATTTGCTCAATCTTTTTTTCTTTAAAGAGGTATATCTATCGTCTAAATTAGTGATTCAACATCCTAACTTACAATGTGAACTAGGTTGAGATCCATTCCATGTGAGAGTAGAAGAGTTACTGAATCAAGATCGCCTTCTCGGACAGAGTCTACCAGAACCTGAAAAAATAAAAACAAGTCATGAAATATGATCTTGCTAACAATTTATTGTATATAAATATAATTATTATATTCTTCTTTTCCCTAGTTCTTACATGATCTTCCTCTACCGTCATAATTTTATTTGTCACTCTCATCTTTAGTTACCTGCAAGTCCTTCAACGTGTATATTCATTTTTTTGCTTTGCGAATAGTTTGCAAATTTCAAATCACTGCATTATATATCTTTTATTTCATTTCATCACCTGAAAGATTATGTGAAGAGCTGCTGTGAAGAAGAAATTATTATATAGAGATCAATATGCAGTCATTATTATGTGCCAAATCCACAGGTTATAATCATCTTTAAAACGAAAAGTTAATCATACACATTTATACATGAAAAATAGATGCGATGCCCAAAGCATGGACTGTTTTTTTCCTGGTTGTCATTGGTGATTATAGACAAAAGGTATATGAGATATGTTTCATTGTAATCAGTAACATTTTTTTTTTACCTCGTTCGGAACATCCTTTGGTAGATCAACTGGAGGCACTTTACATGGCTCCCTTCCCTGAAAATGAGAAATGTTCATTCTACTCAGTACAGATTTACAAGGTCGAACAATTCTTTTGAAATCCATAAAATTCACATTGACAATGTTGATGATCTCAATATTGTAACTTCGAGCGTTATGCGTTGTCTTTTCAGTGCAGTTGATTGTGATTTCACAGTCACATATATATAAAATATTCACTGTTGCAATATGCACATAGGCGAAATTATTTTGCTCATATGAATTCAACTGAGAAAACATATTTGTTTCTTCGTCCATCAGAACTTCTGGAACGCTCTCAGTAAAGTTACCTTGGTAACTGACTCGACTGGCATTTAGGGAAGGGGAACAACCTGCTCGCGCCCTTTTTATTTTGAAACCAAAGTACACAACCCAAAAAATTGCCCCTCCTTTTCAAATTTCCTTCCCACAGGGCATCTAAAAAACGTGACAAACTTTCTTAGGATAAATTAGCACCCCAAATCTGATAACTTCTGCTTGTCAAAGTTTTTTCTTCGTAATTGTGCCCTACGACCCGACCCCCCCCACCCCCCACCCTCCTGCAACATATTGTATCCATCCCTGGCTGACTCCTACCTGTGTCTTATGCAAGCCATCTTCCAGTGTGCTAAGCATGGCTCCTAGGGTGTTACTCAATGTAAACTCATACAACATCCGGGTCGTGGCAAGAGCCGATAACTCATACATACACTTGTTGGCACTGTCATAATTCTAGAGAGAGAGAGAGAGAGAGAGAGAGAAAGAGAGATAATAAGATTAAAATTATTTCGGAAACTTGAATTTGGATTTTGTGTATGTGTGCGTGAAGAAAGAAGCACCATAAAGAAAAGTCTGTTATCATTTAAAATTCCCGATTGCTTGTTTTGCAGTTACATGAATATAATTGGTTGGCCTATGTCATGTATACACTGTACCTGTGTCAATAAGATCAAAAATGTATTGGTGATATAATAACTGTTATAATGACTGTGAATAAGTGAATTTCGATTTCTACATGCATACATATACGTAAAAAACAAGGAGGAAACCTTGATATTTGCTACGCACCATTCTGCGCTCATTTCCTTTCATAATTAATTATTTTCACGAGAGCCGCATGCAAATTGTGTTTTTATGTGTTTTTTTTCCCCTTACAATTAACATTGTTTATAATTTCCCCCTTTTCATATTTGTTCTTATGATTGATTTGTTGCAATCGCTATTGCCTCAAGTCTAGAATAATGGCATATATATATTATATATATATATATATATCTATATATATATATATATATATATATATATATATATATATATATATATATATATATCTATATATATATATATATATATATATATATATATATATATATATATATATATATATATATATATATATATATATATATATATATATAACAATATATATATATATATATATATATATATATTATACACACACACACACACACACACACATTTCATTTTTAAAATCGAATTTCTAGCTCACCAAAAATATCGTGTCGACATCAGCGCCTGCCTTGATGAGAAGGTCAGCGATCTCGATCTGATTCAGAGAGATGGCGAGGATGAGAGCTGAGTGCTGGCTTTTCACTCCATTTTCATTTTGCTGTTGGTGAAACAGAATTTGTTAAATAGGTTATTACTATACATGCTATTGAACTATTTTGAATATACAAAAGAAACCTCGAAATGCGGCCGATTTCATCACTTAATATTTCGAAAACCCTTTGCAATTTTAATTCGGTTAATACAAGCATATTATACAAACAAAACAAAAACAAAAAAAATGGAAGGCAATTTGTATACCATGTCTGGAGTATTGTTTTCTGTGTATAATATAAAAAAATGTTAAGATGGCTTATAATGATGTAGTTCCTTTTTCTTTGACAGAAACATCAGACTCTCGGTGTCGACTCAAGTCTGTCATTATTTAAAAAATAGATTGGTTCAAGATATGTGTTGTTTTTCTTTCATTTTAGGGAGTAGTAATCGCTTTACAAAATTCTAATCAATCAAATAAACAATATTTACCTTTCGATCGTGTTTGGAAATGGAATTGTTCAAGATATGTTTTGACTTTCTAACCTATTAGCGAGTTTAATTGCTTTACTTATTTGGAGGAAGTCAAATAAATATTCTCTTTACCGTTTCGACCATGTTTGGGTCAAGGCCCGCTTTGAGCATCCGTTCCAGTGCAATGGCATCGCCTCCCTCGATTGCCTGCTTTGCCGCCTGTTATACGACGAAATTAAACAGATTAATTTATGAATTATCAATCTAAGTTAGCTACTTCTGCATAGTGTCCTTTAATTTTTTTCAAAATATAATAAAAATGCATTAGTTTTAAAACATTTTGAATTCTGGAACAAACATATTTTGATTAAAAGCATGCCAGAAAGCAGTGTCTTGTCCAGAAATGGATAGACGGGGGTGGGGGGGGGGGGGGTGATCCTTTTCATACTAGGGTGGGTGAAAGTGACGTATATGCAGGATTTACCTTCTGAAAGTCGTAAGAGGCGTCAGAATTTTAGGAGGAATTGAGAGGCTTGTAAACCCAACTAAAGATATTTTTTTTTTAAAGGTCATGGCGATAATTTGCAAGAGTCGCAACAAAAACTGAATATCTAGTAGTCATACTGGTATTTTGAATATAGACAGGTCTTTTTTTTTTTCTTCAAAAGGTGTTTGGAATGCACCGAGTAATAATTATGACAGGAATGATAAAACGAAGAAACATATAAGGTAATATATCATGACCAGTGAATCTTATTCATTTGTCTTTTCTCAGTTGCTGCTACTTGAGGAGATAAAAAAAAGGACTGCATATCGGTGTGTAGTTCAAATAAAGCGATACGACGAACTCTTGAAAAAAGGTAATTTGAGAAGAATAATTATGAAACGTACAGAACGGTCAAAAAACTTTTAAGATTAGCAAAATGAAGAAAATCATAATTCAAACAAACATTCTACAGAGACATACATACCGGTGTGATTTCAGGGAATGTAGAGTTCGTCATTGTTTACACCGTGTTTTGTTCTTCGTTCTTCTGGATTCCTTTTACTCCGATCCTTAAGAAGTAATCAGCTTAGGTTTTAGATGTGCACATTGCCATTATAATGTTTGATCAATATACTTTTAGAACGGTTCACGGCGCAGCACTCCCAGCTAACATTTTGCTTGCTAGAAACACTGAATCTGTCAAAAGAAAACAAAAAAGCAGAAATAAATCATATAATTGTTTATATTGCTTCGAAACAATACATACACAATTATATTTTCCATTGTTGCACCAGGAAAGTCACAAAACAAAGGCTTATCAGCAAAACATCCGTTTCACTGGTCCCAAAATATGGAACAAGTTACCAGAGAATGTCAGGAATGTATCCAGACTAAATACCCTTAAGTATAAACTTAAAAAACTATTAATTTCAAGCCATCATAATGAGATTAGCAGCAATGCGTAGTGAGTATCACAGCATTGCACATACAGTAATATTAAGGGCCATACAAGCCTTTTGATAACAGTCCTGGATTTTTCTTCTTTCTTTTCTTTTCTTTCCTTTGTTTCTTCGTTTGTACATCTGTAATTGTATGTACATGTGCATAATTTCTGCACATGCATGTGTATCGTTATTCATTGTTTCAATGTTGTAGGCGCACCTAACTCAAGCTTTTGCTTTTCTGTGTGTGCCCCCATCCACATTGTTAGCAGAACCACATGTATTTAGTCTTCAGTCTTTTGTACGACTACCTTTATTTTACTCTGCAGTTTATTATACAATGTTCTGAATGTTGATTGGTTGTTTAATTGAAGATGGAAATAAATGTTCATTTTGAATTTGAATTTTGAATTTGAATTGTTTTCAAGATTGATTCTGGCTTGTATTACTTGATCAAGACAGTGATGTCGGTTTATCAGTTTTAAGTTGTTGGTGAAACCTTTGTTTTGTCTGCAAATTGGAAATATTTAAAACAGTGTTGGAAAATCTTATAAGGTGTGGACCATCCCGTGCACAAGATTTTTCTCATATGTCAGTAAATGTTAATATCTAAGGAATGTTTATTCCAAGAACATTTTTGTTCCTTTTTAGAAAATTTGAAGAAAAAAAATGAGGTCCTCATTCTTATTTGGAAACTGGTCGGCAAATAACTGCACTTTTCTGTTCAAAATGTCTGGGGATGCGCTTGTTGAGATATGACCAAAAAAAAAAAAAAAAAAAAAAAAAAAAAACCCAAACGAACAAACAAAAACGTTGGCATTATAAAAAAAGGTTCCATGCATTTGCTCCTGTTACATTTTGCTCCGGTCTAACTTTGCCATGTTAATCCTAAACCTAAACCTAACCCTATAACCCTATCTCTAACCCTAATCCTAATCTCCACATTGTTTTTAACAAAAAACCAAATCATGACCTTGACCTTAACCTTTGACCTTTCGAGATATGGACGGAGGAGCAAATGTCGTGTCACCTATAAAAACCAACATGGTATCACGTGTCATATGAACAAGCAAGAAACAGCTTTCAAACTTGATGAGTTTTTCATTTAGCATACAACATTATCATCTCCGGCATTACAAAAAATCAAAGATTGGACCAACGTATCAGCGTTTGTTAAGAACTGCTTCTCAAGTGTTTCAGATTTATTTACATCTGATTTGCAGTTCGCTCCAGCAAAATCCATATTATAACAGTGAACAGTTATATGCAGGAAAACAACGGATTTCTTAGTTCCGCTGTGGTTGTGTTCCTTTGAGCCATTCGTTTTGGAATAGGATTTGAGGGTGAGCTTAAGGGTTGCAGGAACAAAACACATTTCAAACGAGAGTCATACCTAAGTTTTTTTTGTGAGTAATTACTGCCATGAAGCCTGGGGCATACACGGCTTTACAACATCTCAAAATCCCACGTCAATCTCTTTGGGGGATGAAACACAATTTGAAGCAACACGCATGCACCTGCACTGAAAATAATTATAGGCCTATTGCATATTTGGTCGTAAACATTACTAGATCCATCATACGCATGCAGGTTATACATGTAATCACAATGAATATACCACCTTCAAAAGCACGAACAGGTTGGCAAGGACACGATAAAACAAATCAACTTGTTGTTATAAAGCTTCTTATTTCATTTGATCAATCACATTAAACATGTAATTATACCTTATATAGCTTCGAAAGCCCGCATCATATAACGAAATAAAATAACATGATCATGGTGAATGATTATGAAATTGACAACAAAATGTTACATTCTGTTCATGACTATAGCTTGAATTGTATTCTGTTACATAGCATCTGTAATATTGATTTCATTATTAGGTTGTCTAAGGCGGGCACGTCGACAATAAGGTCACATCCGACGTATTGAAACAAAAGGATGAACTTGGTTTCCACGTAGGATCAATATAAAGTCATTCATTGTGGCTGACAAATGACATGGACATACAAGCTCATTGTTTTGTTTCCATAGGTGTGATTTGGGTGTCACTACAGTCACTTGGTAAACTTAATGCGATGGATTGAGTTAAGATAATGTTGTTTTTTTAATGGATTATATGTAGCAAATTACTGCAATTGTCACGTCAGTAATTAGTTAGATAAAAGTGAATATTATGAACTTTGTTTTTACAATTAAGGTTTGATAAAGAGAGCGGTGTATTAAATTGTGCGTCGCTTTCATTAAAATCTCATTAATTAGAAGCTTGCTGTTAATTACTTATAAATACATCACTTTTTGCATTTATTTTGGTAATTATATTTTCGTATTGTGTTAATAATGATAACAGTTTTCGAATGTGCGTCCCACTTTGGAAAATGCTCCACCACCCCTAATCTGCTCCCACTTGCATTGTGCTTCGGCTCATCCTTGATACCATATATTTGATTTATGCTAAATATGAATTTGAATTCTATGGTATAATTGATAGGCATATCCAGGTCTGGGCATATCCACTGGAATTGAGAGATCAAAAATAAGAAAACGGATATAAAGTGGAGTGAATCTCCACTGTGTTTGCTGTTCGCAAATATCCCAATAGGCCTATTATAGAATCTTTTCGGATTCTCCCAATTTTCTTACGACATAATGGCTTACCTGACTGTCAACGTGGTTGAAATAATCCTTGTTATGATTTCCTTTTGCAGAAATTAAAATCACACAGAGCCTAAATATCATTCGACAAGACTCGAACGTCGTAACTGAACAACTTCTCTTGGCGAGTGCGTCGGTATGTTTCTATGGTCGCCAAATCCGTATGGCCTTTGAAGTCCCTAATGCCCTGCTTTCTAGTTTCTCACTTGCCATTGTAGGAACAATTGATGACTTATCTCTTTGTAGGTTAAGAAGGCAGGCCTATTCTTTGCAGGACCCTCAGGAGATGACAAAAATCGATGGCTTTGGGGCGGATGAGTAGCACAGCGGGCGACTTAAAACGGGAACGCTTTATTCCGAAAGTATAAGCCTGTCTTTGCCATCATTACTATCTAGTTGATCATCATAACCAAACTTTGCGATTATCTTTATAGCGGAAACCGCTTTGTCCTGATTTTAAGCGTCATCAGCACTGTCTTACTCGTCATCAAAATAGAAATTATTATTATGAACATTAACGTAATCATATTTATCAATATTGATATGACAATAATCGTCGAAATTGCAACAACAGGTAATATCATAAACATTTAACATAATCATCTGAATTACTGAATTATCATCATTACTACCATAACCACCACCACCACCACCACCACCACCATCATCATCGTCGTCGTCATATCACCGACATTAATCAAGATTATGATTTTCATCTTCACCATCGCCATCATCATCATCATCATCATCATCATTATCATCATCATTCATCATTATCATCATCCTCATCCTTCTCCTCCTCCTCCTCATAATCATCATCATCTTCATGAAGTTGTTTATGGTGTGGTCATCAGAGGGCCTCGGGATCGGACCGAGCAGAGAGAGCCATCTATGCCCAGAGTTTGGCCAACTCGGCTCCAGTATATAGGGAACAACATGGCGCATGTTGCTTTGTTGGGCAAGAATATAGCATAAGAATATGTGCCACATTGTGTCCACCTGAAACCGAGTTGGCCAAACTCTTATCCGTGTACAGATGGCTCTGGGACCGAGGAGAAGGGGTCTGTGATGGATATTGTGTCATCTTCTGCTCGCGTTCTCCCCATCTCTGTCTCTTGGGGAGGGGGGGGGGGGGGTGCCCTCCCTATCTATGACATTCCGATCGTCATTATTAACAACACTGGTTAATGTCCTCCTCTTATAACATCGTTTGATCATGAAATTCATCACTTGAAGTATATAGGGTGTCATCCTACTTCCTCGAACTTTGATGACTGGACCAACATGAATCATTGGCCTTCCAAGCATATATATAATTCCCTCCACCACTTATCACGACACAAAGTTCAGTGGGGGGGGGGGGGGGGGGGAATCCATGATTTTGTACATGGGGTTCCTAGACCTCACCCCCCCCCCAAAAAAAAAAAATAATAATAATAATAAATAAATAAATAAAATAAAAATAAAGAAAAAATAAAAAATGAAATAAATAAACAAATAAAAAAAATGATAATAAATAAAATAAACTAAAATGAAAAAAATAAAAAAATATAGAGTCTGACAAGCAGAAAAAAATATGAAAAAAAGCAGTCATCAGATATCTAGGATGTTGATTTACGCCTAAATATTTATGACAAGAAAAAAAGAAAAGAAAAAAGGGGATCCGGACCCCTTGACCCCTCCCCCCGGATCCGCCCATAAGTTAGTGGTCAGAATCAAAACATGTTTCCATTTGATAGCATTATTAAAAAATACATTGTCATTTTTACAGTCATATCTGTTGCTGTAAGTCTTTAGTAATAACAATCAAAGTACCAAATAATAAATCTTTATCAGTTTTCCTTCTCAGAACTATAGTAACGAAAGAAAATGTTGTCTTACGGCCAACACAAAACACAAAATATTTGTACATAAGCAAAGACGGTACGGATGTTAAAAGTAATAAATCAATATCCATTATTCACAGCTCCTCAAAAAGAACCTCAGGCTGTTCAATTGCCCCCGAAAGTCAGTTATGAGAAGGACATCGATAAATGTTTGACAAGAGTCATCATCTAAATTGATTGTTACTGATTTTTTTGTCGTTGTCAGTTGAAGAATGGCACAATCATCATGATTGATTGATACTATGACAACACGAAAGAAGTGGAAACTGAATGATAGATTAAGCTGTTGGGAAACCGATGAATGAAATTCTAAAAATATTCATCAGTATACTCTGCTGTCCGATTTCTACTATTTTAGAAGTATATTGAATAAATTGTGATGCGTGAATTCTATATTTCCTTTGATTTAGTTTGATGGTTTGTTTAAAGTAACAAAGCTACACACAAATTTTCTCCGGCATAGCCCATTATACCATGCTGCAAAGCTTTTTAATACCTTGTCCGTTGATCTTAGACTTATAAATGATGTTAAATTATTCAGTATAGAGATTAGTAAATTAGAAAATATTGGTTCACTTCTTTCGTCTGCTGGATACTAAATTTTTTTTCTTTCATTCTTTTCATTTTTGGGTAACAATTTTTTTCACTATCGATTCGATATTTTTTCTACCCCTGTAAATATGTTCATCTATATCTTGCATATCTTTTGTTTGTAAATTGTATTTTCCTTGTTTACATCTATTGTTCAATGTTTTTATCACGGCCTCGCTGAAAAACAGCTTTTAGCTGAATGCGGGCACAATTGTATATTGTTTTATCCGTGAATAAATTAAATAAATAAACAACAAACAAACTTGCCCCTGTGCTCCTTTGCATCTACATAGGCCGACCAACAGGTAATAAAATGAGGTTTAATAAGCCTTGTGAAAATAATCTCTATATAACTTCTTATGAAATATTTATTATGGCAGTGAGCCCGAGAAAGAAGAAAATAAAATGTAATCTGTCTTCTTCGTGCCAACGGTCTCACTTCTCATTCAACGATTTAATGTTTGCCGATGAAAGATTTTGCGTGCACAAATGGGGAAAGAATCAATCCAGGCTAGAGGTATCAAATAATTAAAGAGATATCGAATGGGAATAATAGGGAGAACGAAGAAGAAAGGAGATAAAAAAAATTCAACTAAAGGTGGGTTGAATAAATAATTCTCTTTTATAACCAAGTGAAAACGAATAGGAAATAGATGGTAATAAAAGAGAGAAAGAGAAAGAGAGAAATAAAGAGAGTCGGAGAGTAAGAGAGAGCGAGAGAGAGAAATAAAGAGAGTCGGAGAGTAAGAGAGAGCGAGAGAGAGGGGATACAAACTAAAAAGAGAAAGATATATTAATAGAAAGTTAGAGAGATAGCGAGGAGAGAGATGGATAGAAGAGAGACAGAGAGTAAAGAGGGGAGAGAGAGAGAGAGAAAGGAAAGAGAGAGAGCAAGAGAGAAAGATAGAGAAAGAGAAAGAGGGGGTAAAAGAGATAGAAAGGAAAAAAAAAGAGGGGAAGGGAGGGGAGAGAGGAAGGGGGGAGATAGAGACAGGAGAGACAGGAGAGAGGGAGAAAGGGAGGAAGAGAGGGAGAGAAAGAGACAGACAGGGAAAAAAGATGGGATGCGGAAGAAAGGATAAGAGGAGAGGTGACGATGTTGGAGCTGTACTCATCATTACAGAATAACATCACATCACGAAGGCTGCCTGTCCGAGCACCCTTTGTCGCATGGTGAGAACAAAAGGAAAATCTTCGGGGAGGGTCTCTCACAAGTGATTACAATAACCATTGGTTATCAATTATGCATAAGGTTAGACGGAGAGGAAAAGTTCCTTCAGGGAAGAAACAGTTATATTTGGGTGTTCTTAACGAGGTGGAAACAATGAGCGATTGTCTAAATATGTCGGTGATAAGGTGACCCTAACGACATGTACAAGATTATTGGGTATCTCTGAGGTGGACAACTTTGTCTTAAACAAACTTACTTGAAATAAAAGAATACAATTTCAGCTTAGGCCCACATACGTACTGTAGGAATGTCCAACTTTCTCCAAAAAGATCACAACAGATTCTCATCATGTAATCTCTGTATTTATTTCCCTAATTCTATGATTTGAAGTACTATATGTATTGGTACTTGAGCTACCATATGAATTTACAAATAATATTATTCTAATTTGAACTGTCTTCCTCCTTTCTATTTATGGAAACATTCACAATTAGGCAAACATTATCTCATTAAAAAAAATATTAAAAAAACTGATAACAAAGCGCGATTTTATGATTAATTTCATGCTTCAAATATTCACAAGGTTGGCTGTTACGGTTATTGTCCATAGGCATATTTCCTTTTTGTAAAAGCACATACCTTTCGACAATCATGTACTAGGCCTATAACAGCCGTAGAATCATAACGCCTTACCCCAAATTGATGATCTTGATGTCATTTTGCTCGGGTTTGAATTCTCTATACAATAAAATAAAAGTTAATGATATTGTGTCAATGATATCTTTAAAATTGCATGTCTCAGGTGTTGCATTCTTTCTGAGCCATCCCTGTGTAACAAATGTTTACAACCTGCATTTGAGAACCACAACTACACAAAAACAAGGAAAATTCATCTTTGTCTCTTAAATTTCACAATTTATTAGATATTTTATACCAGATTTCATTGACAAGAAAATGGATTCAGTATCCTTTACATCACTGTTCTACAGTGTTACATCGCATAATGTACTGTTTGAAAGACCATTGACCTCTTAATCCCACCTCTCACCAGTGTCATCATGCATGCTTTCCTTCAAAATATAATAATGTTGCATAGAATTTCAGATCTGTAAAAAACTTGCGTAGTACTAGTTATCTTTTTACAAAATATACATGAATAACTCTACTGATCAAGAAATTGGAATGTGAACTTTGAGCTTCAAAATATACATGTCATTAATAGTACTGGACACTATTGGAAAATGTGAATAAAAATACATTGTACATGTACCTAATATGGGATCATTTTGATATCATTTTCAATCTCATCAATAATAATAAATCAAAGTCGGTATTTTTTAAAAATGAATCTCCTTGCATTACATGATTCAAGATTTACTGACAGAACCACATCCAATGACATCATGGGTCAATATACTAACTACGTATACCCCTAAAACACACTTTGCATTCATAAATTTGATGCATAAATAGTTCACATAGAAATGTCATTGATTCAGAGTTAAATCAATTTTTCCAAACTACCACTTACATTGTTGAAGAAGACCAGTCACCACATTAAACACTTGTAACACTTTTGTCTACAATTTACAGAATTACTTACACCAATACTAGACTGGACACAACCTACAAGATATCAATTCATACACACATTGGGATTTTACCCCCAAATAAATCTAAATGAAGCCCCTCAATTTCTCGATCTTCTGCAACCTCTTCATGACAGGAATTATATCAAAGTGCTAAATTGACCACATTTTGTTCTTCAAATTGGCAACAAAATATATTTTTCTTTCAATGTTACATGGTTATAATAAAATGTAATGTCTTTGATGGTTAAGAACTGTGTCGAAAAGTTGAAAAAAAAAAAATCGCCAATTTAGACCCCCAAAATGAGGGGTTGTGTGTCCGGACACTTAGGAAAGATTAACCTGTCAATTTTGCCATCAGATTTTAACAATAACGTGCATCAAGTAACTCTAAATTCAGTGAATATTTGCAATTCATACTTTTTTCAAACTATCTTGGGAAAGATTTATGATAATGTGAATGAAAAGTAGTTCGATTTACTGTTTAAAAGTAACCTGTCTGGATAACCAACCTGTCTGGACACACAACGTCTGGGTGTAATTACCAATGCAGCAAACAAAGTCATTCTTTAGATTATCATATGGAGTGTAGGTATAACACGCAGTCAACACGCAAAGCAACATCTCACATAGAGTGACTGGTTTTACACCATTCAAACCTTTACAAAAAGTTTACATGTATATATACTTCAGCCAAGTACAAAATTATGAGCACATAATTTACATACAAACACTGGATCACTTGTGCTACATCTGCTATGAGCCAGAAGGGCGTTGACTTTATGTAAAAATATATATCTTAATGCTCATCTGGCTCCCAGCCGAGGAAATGATCTTGTAACTTTTGGAAATTGATTCCTAATGCCATGATTCTTGTTCATATATTACTAAATATAATATTTTCATTGCAATTGTATTGGTGGATACTAGATCAATTCAAATTTGATTTTCCCTCCAGATAATTCAATTTGGTAGAGTAATGTTACAGTTGATAACATTGTTGAATCAATATATTGTAAGTACTGCAGGGTCATTTTAAAGCACATTTCAGACAGACAATCATGTAGAAAATAATATCAATAATGACAATATTTATAAAGTGCACATATCCATCTCGAGAGATGCTCAAGGCGCCTACAAATAATTTTAATTTCGAAAGACAAAAATAGATGCTATAATATAATCTATAATCATAAAAATTATAATCTATAATATGAAAGACAATTCTATAACACCTGTATTCCCTGAAAAAAATATAGAGAGCAATCCTGATTCTAAACAATTTTAAACAAGCACACCTGATAAAAAGAATTATCATAAAGGTCAGGAATAACCCTCTATCACTATACATGTACCGCATATACATGTATATTAGTCTTGCTGAAAGCACCCTGGAATAAATGTCAACAGAGAAGTAAAAACGAAAATGAGAGGATACAAATATACACGAGGTGTTCACACACGTAATTCATTAGTTTGTGGTACAGTGTGTGAAAATGGGCTAAAAAATGTTTGGAAGTCATTCTCCTTCCAAACCATTTCAGATCAACAGAAGTGAATCTAATATGTACTTGTAGCCAGAGGTAAGGATAGAAGAAATTGGGAGGGGGGGGGGGGGGGGTACCCAGATAAGAAGTTCTAAAAATACATACCGGTATATGTATATGTAAGTTATCAACTTTCAAGCTTGCACATATCTCACAGGAAAGTAAGTTGGCTTTACTCAATTAGCCTGTACAGAGACCCAAACATGTTGTTCTCAGACCCCCCAAATAAGTCTCTTGCATGATGGTTGTCTGGCTCCAATGACCGCCTTTGGGGAAAGCGGACAATTTTTTAATTAAAGAATTCCCCATACCTGATGGTTATTTCTGTCTAATACTGTACATGCTGTTCGGCTTACTTCGAACCATCGTGTGAACACGTTCACATCACGTCGTCACGTTACACGACCTTTTATGAATACTGAGCCCTAAATTCACGAAGGGTAGGGTGTAACGTTTGTGAAATACCCCTCTCTTATTGACGAAGTGTCGGGTTTGAGACGTGAGTATTTGTAGATTTTGCAATACTTTTTTATAAAATGTCGGCCAAACTGGACTGACACTTCATCAATAAGAGTGGGGGCATTTACAAATGTTACACCCTACCCTTCGTGAATTTAGGGCTTAGTATTCACCAAAGGTCGTGTAACATGACGACCTAATGTGAATGTGATCACACGGTGGTTCGAAATAAGCCTTCTGTTCTGTGTATGAGGCCTGAGAAAGCCTTAATGTACAGAGAAGTGACAGGGCTTAAAGTCAAACTTATATTCAGCATTTGCTGAATACAGCAAAAACTTTATTCAGATCAATGTATACTTGTGCAAGACTGAATGAAATGGGAAACTTGGTTCTGTAAATTGGGATATTATGACCTTCATACATGTTTCTATATAAATTCAACTGCAACCTCTCACATAATAATGCCAAAACAGTCTAACCAAACCTCCCCTCTGTAATCTAGAGGTATAGTAGTCCACTGGTTTGAGCACTTGAATATGGATGAATGATGCAGATTCAAGCCCTGACACAGCACTTTAATACATATATGTCCTTTGGAAAGACAGTAATCTACATTTGGCATTTTGACCCAGGTTTAGTAAGTGGTGCTACCCATAGTAAGGATTTATTATTTCATCAGCTAAGTTCCATAAAGAATAATCCAATGTTGATCATTGTCTGGACCATAATGAGTTTCCTTTTCCAGATGTGACGCACTCCTTGTCCTGTGTATTGTGTACTGTGAAAGCAAAGATGTGAAATATATTCATTAATTCACTCAAAAAATTATCCATTCACTTGGTCAAACATCAATTTCCAAAACAGAAATGGAATGAGAGAAAATCTGGTAATGAATCAGAAGTGTCATTTTTTAAAAGCATCCATGGGAAATGGGAAATGGAAATTCCGTTTGTGAAAAACTATCCTTAAGATGTGTACTCATACATGTACTGTACTCTGAACGTCACATTCAGTGATATGCCTCGAGAAAACAAAGAAAAGGAAGATTATAGACATGTACTGTATGTTTCTATACTGATAAGAAACAAAGAAACTGAGATAGAGTGTATCTTTTAGGAGTTCAACAGAAGACTTTTTTTTGTTCTTTTAGTGCATTGAATGCTGCTGCTTAAGACTGCCATCCATTAGCAAATTGTTGACAAGGAAAGTTTATGTAATCTAAAAGTTAACTTATCAAGGACTTGATGAATTTGTTCAGCCTTTGAACATGTCTTGGTTTTAGAGATAATATGAGAAATGCTGACTGGTTGCAATTATTTTCTCCCCTTCTCCATAACTGCAGACACATACAAATATGCAATTAAGAAAATGCATGCAAAGCAATAGATTCAGTGGCAATATAATTTATGCTCAGTGTGATAGGCTTTTTACATTTGATTTTTTTTTAACCCTAAACTATCCCTAACCCCAGACCATTTTTTTTTTCTGTTCTCATTTGCAGTTTTGGTCCTGTACTATCTCCCTAGCCAGAGCGCTTAGCCCTACCTTTTGTGCGGCTAACCCTGCTTTTTTCTAGATAGGGCTAAAATAATCCCGTACTACCGTGGAGTTAGCCCACTTTGGTAAAATGCAATGGAACAAAAAGTGGGCAAGCTTAGTCCCGTACTATAGGTGGGGCTAAATCCTCGTTTGGCCCCACCGATAGTAAGGGACTAAGCAAAATTTTGCAAGTGTAAAAAGCCTTTAGAGTTTTATACAATTCAACCCTTATATATGATACATCATACCATAGCCAGTGCAAATCTCTAATGGGCAGCAGCATGATTGGGTGAAATATGTTTCCTAGTAATAGAATTAGTAGATGATTACAGTAAGATTTCCAAGCCACCTATTCTCCATGCCTCTACCCAATGGATGTGCAGTATCGAGTATGGTTTCACAGATTTCAGTTATTTCTCAAAATACTTGGCGTCAAAGTATATTCATTCTGTTCTATTTTGGTAGAATTGACACAATGTTTATTCTGAAATTGTGATATTAATCACGCATGTCCAATTCCAATGCTAAATTTTAAACAAAATAAAATTTCTTTTTTTTTTTATGGAGGAGAAGAAATACAATTCATTCCTTTCCTTCAGCAAAAATACTACATATCAATCAAATACTTAAAGAGTGCTCTAAGGCACTAGTAAAAATTTAAAAAGTATATCAGTGTCAAAACAATAAGTTCTCATCATTTGAAGACAGATCTATGCACAATGTACTGCACTAAAACAAAGTTGTGTTTTACACATATTCTGTTGTTTTCACTATGAATGACTGGCTTGTACGGTATAGGTATCCATTTCATGAATTTTTAAAAACAAATATTATGTACAATACAACCACAGGTGAAGACTTTATAAAATGTTAAATATCAATACAAAAATGAATAAACAAAACGGTTAGCTATTAGTTCCAGATGCTCAATGCAAAAATGGTTTATATATGTTAATCAGTTTGTATTTAAACAAGCACACATAATCGGGGGGCAAGGAAGGGGAAGGGGAGGTTGCTTTTTACCCCTTCCCCCAAAATGAATAGCAACAAATGGAAGAGAGAAGAGACAGGGAGAGACAGGGAGAGAAAGAGAGAGAGAGAGAGAGAGAGAGAGAGAGAGAGAGAGATAGAAACAACTCCAAATACAAATGAAACATGTATGTAAATGTAGGCAATAAATCACCATGTTACAAGTACACATATAGGATACAGGACAGAATTTAGTAGACAGACATGTATACACCACTCAAAATTGGTTACACAATTACCTCCACCCTAATAATATGGATGACTACACATAACCATGATGAATACAGCATTTAAAAAACAGGGAAGAGAGACAAGTGCTGCCAAAGACCTCAAACATAAAACAACAAATGCAGATAAAAACTAGTGCAAAAAGATTTTGAAATCAGTGTTTTCTGGGTTCAAATTACTTCAGAAAGACAATGCAGTGTCTATGACAAAACTCTGTTCAGAAGTCATATCACAATGTAAACTTGAAAAAGCATCTACTGCAAGAAATATACCATGTTAAAAATAAAAAAAAGGTTATACAGCAAGTGCATTTTGTAAACAATTTTGCATTGACCCAGAAAGACAAGGAACCACAATTTGGGTATTATACCACCTAATAACTTGGTCTCGAGCTCAACTTGAGTAGGTCAAACATTCTCCTAGAGTAAGAAAAACAACAAGTCATGCAATTTCAATCATGGAAACACAAAGAGGGGTAATGAATGATCATAGCTTACAGATGACTATTGACTAGGGTAGCCGGCTGCTCACATATGAATAGCAAGCAAACAGACAATCTCAAGGCTCCCTATAAATACAGTTTACTTACTTTCTATCTCCCACACAAAAATGATGTCTTTACAACTCGTTTTTCCTTTGGTTTAAGCATAAACAAAATGGAAAAGCATTTGGAGAAAATGCAGTACAGCCAGCCCAGATTAACGGACAGTAATATCAGCATGACACCACCTGATGATACACCTTCACAAATTTGCATTTAAAATAAAACTTCAGTTTAGCAATGTTTGTACATACAATTGAGCAAGGATTTCTTTTTAAAATGCCCTTCTATGATTCTCAGGCTGCAGGGACTTTGAATAATAAATTCATTAAAAAATGAACAATGAGACCTAATGACAGATGAACTATTGACCCCAAGACCCAATCACTTCATACTTTGAAGCTCATAACAAAGACGAGAGAGAGAGAGAGAGAGAGAGAGAGAGAGAGAAGAGAGAGAGAAAGAGAGAGAAAGAGCAGTCATGAGTGAGACATGTATAATTATCTTAACTTAACTTAAAAGTCATCACCAAGTCACCATCGTGGCAATGGTTTAGTTACTATTACAATATACACTTGTTATCATTTTGTTTGACAGCTTACCACAGGACTGGGTCACGTTTGAAAAAGTTGAGATCCAAATTGATAGCAACTCAACTTTGATATTAACCATGCCAGATGTAGATGGACTAGTAAACTTGCAAATCGCTTTGGAAAGCTCAAAGCTCCACATTCGACAGTGGCCTTGTGTGTTGAGATATATCTCATAGGCTTTCAAAACAATATTTATCAGAAGTAGGTAGCATGGAAGAACAAGGTCTAAAAGCGTTAATTGCTTTCAATGAAGCCTTGAGCAACATAGCCTATTAATGCTACAGACTTGGCTCTTACACTACTATTTCCCCTACGTCTCTTTTTTAATCCTTCATTTCTAACAAGCTAAAGTACATGATTTCATACCTCAGTATTTCTTCTTTACGATACTGATTCTCGCTGATGGTACATGGAAAAGGAACAAAAGGGACAAAGTGAAAGAAAAGTATCAAATAAAACATTATATCATTATGAAATTTTCTTAAATATTCATATTTAAAGTAAGCAAGATGTATGAGATATTGCTTGAGGTTTATAATATTCTTAATATGTTAATGATGTCTTAAACTGAATAAATCATGCATGCTGCAACCCAAAATAAAATCAGCCATTTACACAAGGATTTTTAATATTTGAAATGAATGATTATGCATTAGATGAAAATTATTGAAATCAAACGTAGAAAAATGATGATTTCCAATCCATAAAATCATCTGTATTTTAAAATATTTTTGGTAGCAAACTTAAAAATGCATAAAATATAAAATGCAGAGCTGCCAACCTAAGGCCAAGCTTTCCGTACACGACAAGCTGAAAAATCATATTTTGCTGATGAAATCCATAATTTTTTGCAAGTCGCCAAATACCAAATTTTCAAAACTGCAACTGCCACCAAAATTGCAAAAGTTAGATCTAACAATGTCCTAGAATTACTCTTCCTGAAACCCCAATAATTTTATTATTCCAGTTATAGTTCCCAGTGGACCATTCGGAAGTGATCAATACAAGGTACAAGGTATCTAAATCTAGAAACATTAAAAAAAAAAATGCTAAAAACTCACATTTCCTATTCATCCTTTCGATTCCACTACGGCGCAGCTCCACATACTGCCGCCTTGCACCAAGCGGCAGCCGCGCCGCGCAGCCCGAGGGCTAGGCTGGCTGGCTTCGCCTAGCACCCTGGTGTGTCAGAGCAGCTGCACCACTAGCACTTGAGCTAGGAGTTTGCGTGTGCGGTGAAAATACAAGTGTATGTGTGTACATTCACAGTCTCTTTTCTGTATGTACTTGCAGTACTTACACAGTGCAGAGTTCCGGGAACAGCGAAAATTATACAATATGAGTGTGAAAGTTTGAGTGATAACAAATACATGTGCGCAACGTAAAGGAGGAATAGCACATAATCAGATTTCTTCAAATCTGTAATTTTAGAGGGGAAATCCGTACTTCCGTATTTGTGTTTGAATTCCGTAACAAATACGGAAAATCCGTACTGGTTGGCAGCTCTGAAAATGTCACCTGAGAGCCAGAAGGGTTTTAACTCATATACCTTTTATACTCAGGGGTGGATCCAGGATTTTGTATAAGAGGGGCACACAAATGCAGGTTCGTCAACTTTTGGAAAAGGGAGACCCGTATTTTTTTGGTCTCGCCAGCTCTCGAAAAGTCGCTCAGTGGGGTTGTGTCGACAAAAAAAAAAATTTCGCCAGACCTCCAAATTCGCTCAGTGGGGAGGGGGGTGGGGTATGGGGGTCCAGTTCCCTTCCATAATTCTCTGACAAGCAACAAAAAAAAAAAAAAAAAAAGATTTTCGTTCTAAAAGGGGGTCACAATCGAAAAATGGGGGCCACAATGCATACTTTTCTTTCAAAAGGGGGGAGGGGGCACGGGCCGGATGTGCCCCCCCCCCCTAAATCCGCCACTGCCTTTACTGTCTAAGATCCTAGGGAAACATAATGTTACCAGAACCCGAGACTTAGTGCTGCCGTAGAATGTTTTCATACAGAGGCTCACGTCAATATAACCTACCTATAGATGTTAAATTGACTTTTGCTATGATCTTTAAAGGAATATGCCTGTGTTGCCAATTTAGGGAGGGGGGGTATTGACATTTTTTCCTCTTCTTTTTTTAATGTATTTTGTGTTTGTACATTCTTCATTATGACTATAAGTAATATTTTCATTTTGTTTCTTTCTGTATATATGGTTGTACATGTACATGGTTTTGTTTTCTTTTCCTTATTCTTTCCTTTCCCCATCTTCTTCTTATTCTCCTTCTTCCTTTTCTTCTTCTTCTCCTTCTTTTTCCTCCCCTTCTTTCTCCTTTTCTTCCTCTTCTTATTAATATTTTACATGTTATCTGTCAAACCTTTAATATTGCTATTCCATGTATTCTACTGAATTATGTTATATGTTATTTTATCAGTACCATGTACCAATCCAACTTTTAAGTTGCAATAAAGAATAAAGAATAATTAAGAATAAAGAATAATTAAGAATAAAGAATAATTATCTGTGTATTCATCTGGACCCCAGGGAAGAACAGCTTTGTAAAATTCACATAGCTGAGTGGGCCATCCAGGCAATTCACAATATTCTGATGGTATATGTATCATTCTATTTAGTCTGTAATATTTCATTTTTATATCATCATGATTGGGAAATAAATAAGGTACAATACAATAGAGTCAATGTCCTTCTGGCTCTAAACAGATGACATTTTATGCTATGATATGATTAGAATATATTCTCTTTAACCCAATATGTTAGCTAGTAAGATATAAAGTTACTTACCTTGTCAGTGTTCTCAGGTGCAGCTCTACTGGGTAATGGTCACTTACTTTCACTCACTGCCTGAAAAATATGACAATGAAAAATAGTTTTACAATTCGTCAGTTATTTTATGTAATAAAATGAACTGTACCATCAGTTCTCATTTGTGAATCCTATCATGTTCTATCTGGTGTAATTTAATGATCTATATCAAAAGTTGTCTTCATTCAAATCCCCCTAAACTCTTGGAAAATCGAAAACTTGTTGAAAGAAATCTTGCCACGATAGGTCCCATTCAGATGATAGTGGGTAAGGGTTCATCATTTACTTTTATAAACTTAAACAAAAACTCCATATTACTTCTAAACAGTTGATGCACTATATTGCAACTGTGGTAAAGTGCAGGCAGGTGTTATGGCCTAGTGGATGAGTCACTGGACTGTGGATCACAAGGTACAAGGTTCAAATCCTGTATGACATAATGCCCTTTGGCAAAACATTAACTATATTTGCCACGCTTTACCCAGGTGAAGTAAAAAGGTACCAGTAGAAAGTAATTCCTTGAATGCTTCAGTGCCTTATCAGGACAGCGATGCCAGAGCAGGTGTAATACTAGTAATGCAAAACTCTTTGGAAGTCCATAGAGACATTACTGAGTATGTGATATACAAGAATGGAATTATTATTGTAACGAGCTCACAGGAATTCTGTAAGAATGGCAGGGTTGACCTCACCTCTTCCTCGTTGAGATTATACTCCAGATCAAAACGAAACACCGACGCCGAGTAGGGTACAATTCCTTCCTCTATCTCCTCGCCTGCAATCACAAACCTGAAAAATTGAGATAATTATAAAAACAAAATAATGTAAGCGTCTAGGCAAACTGATACATTTAAATCACATAAGGCATATAAAACTTTTTTGAAAAGATCATACATTAGGCACCAAGGAACTGTTCTGACATTAAATAAACTTATTTACTCAAGAATGCCACACTTTCTGAAAAGTAAAATGCCCTGTAGTTTACGAAATAAAGATCCAGGTAGTATTTTTTCCTCCATCTCTTTGGGATGTTCTACCCACCTAAACTTCATGCATTCATTAATTCTGGAACTTCTAAAAACATACCTTTAAAACAGCAGATAATACATTTGAATTCTAAACATTTTTTTCATATTGTTTTGTAATTTCCTTTCCTTTCATCTGCTTTATGTTCATATTCTTTTATGCTGTATACATATCATCTTTTTATGATTTTGAACAAAGGGTGCTCCGACATGGCAACAACTACTCCAGGGGAGCGTTTCATCAAGCGTTTTGTCAGTGATTTTTACCGACAAATTTGCTCTCAGCCAATCAGATGTAAGGATTTCAGTAGCTGATAACAGTTGTCGGATAAAAATCACTGACAAAACGCTTGATGAAACGCTCCCCAGGCTTTATTTTGTCAAAGATACAGGGTTAGGGTTAGGTTTGGGATTGGGTTTTAGGGTAGGGTTAGGGTTAAGTATAGTGTTTGGTCCAGGGTCAAAGTCAGGATTTCAGTCAGTGCAGGAAATTGACCGCGGAGCAATTGTCACCAGAGCATGTGTCGTACAACCAAACAGGAAAAAAACCCAACAACTGAACTAACTAAGAATTTCAAGGAAATACACTTTGAGCTGCAAACAACAAAGATCTCACCTGTCATATGCACAATCCGTACTCTTGACAGTGGTATCAACATCATTATTAATGAGCCAACAGAAACGGGAATCAGTCTTAAGACGAATGTCAGACCATCTCCTCTTAGACACATACGAGCAGTCAGCGTTAAAATCTCCCATGAAAATGACATTCTACAAAAATGTAAAACAAAAACGATTATGAGCCAAGTTTGGTTCATATCATATAATTATGAAATATAAGAGCCCTGCAATAATGGTTATCATTAAGAAGATTAGCATTCAGATATCCTATAAAGAGAAACAGATATACCACATACTGTATATGCCATATATTTCGCGGAAATTTCTGTTTGCGAATTGCACTAACCGGGCTATTTCGCGAGTGGTTAAATGCGCGATCAGGAAATTCTGAAATCTACAAACAGCAATAATGATGATGTGCTTTCGCAAAGTATAGTGGTGAATTTAGTAAGCTTCTACACAGTCCTCATGCGTACAGCCAGGCTGCGCTACTGTAGCAGTGCTGAGATACTAGTAGATCTGATACAGTACCAGTATTGGTAGTACAGCTGGCTGGCTGTGTACGGATGCCCAGGCCAGACGCGCAAACTTCTACCGTGTATGAAGATTGGCAATATTTTAGCGTGTTTTTAAATTCGCGACCCAATTGGGGGCTCATGAAATTTGCGAAAATAAAACCCTCGCGAACTATATGGCGTAAAAAGTATTTCATACTTCAAAATACTTTCAGAAAATATTTCAGAATACAACCATGATAACAACATACAGAAATTGTGATGTAGCAAAGGTTACAATGATATAAGATATAGAAAGAGATATACATGTATACCTTTAACAGTGAAGTTTACTAGTAGTGAAAATAGCTGTTATGTTGATGCTTTGATTACATGCAAAAGCATCTTATTCATGAAAAGACTGCATACACTGCCAACTTTCAAAGATTCATTACACAGACATCTTAAAAACAAAGGATGCTTTGCTAGCTTCCAAATGAAGAACATATTGGACTACAGAATCCATTAACATATTGTTTCAAAATTTAAAGACTACAAATAGTGAGTCATAAATCAGTATGATTATAACACACAGACCACAGAGCATGCATGGGAACCTTTGTTGCATTTATTACTTTTTATTCTCCCTCATTTGCCATTCATTTTAAGTAAAATCATCTTGATCATACTGCAGCGATTTAGCCCGTCATGTGTGAACGAGCCCTAAGACACGCAATATACCTGTACATCAAACTTCTCTTGGATGGCCTGGTAAACTTCTACTAGGTGGTCGATCTCTTCCACTGCTTCGTCAGGCTGTGTGTGGATACCACCAATCACAAACTCTTTAATATCTAAATATGTTTAGAGGAGAGAGACAGACAAACATGCAGATGAAAAATGAAAAGGTGATCTCAGAGGCAAAGGCAATGAAAAAATAACATGGATGCAAAGACTTTCAAAAAAATCAACCTTAGGCAATTTCAGTAGCCTTATCCATCACCTGATGACATGTGCGAATATTTCAATGACGCATCACAGTATATCATCCAAAAATGATTTCAATAGGATATACAACAGGGTGTTGAAACTGCCCTTAGTTGATTTTTTGAAAGTCTTTGCAATCATGTTGAAAATAAATTAAGAACGACAGGATTCAAAAATCGAGCATTCTTCCCCTTCTTTACGCGAAAACAGAAAAAATCTGGGAGAAATGCAGAAACATGGAATAGAAAGCGGGATGCCAAATAAAGTGGAAGGATAAGGGCATTTAACAGCAATGCCATACATAATAATTAAGGCTATTTTGTATGACACAACGCCTGAAGCAGCTGCACGAAGTTGTCTATTTTAACAATTATCATTCACTAGCACTGAAAAAATACTTGAAATGGCAAAATAAAAAATATTTCATGCTTTGGAAATGAGAATGTAAATCACCACATAAAATTTGTTCTAAGTATAAAGACATTCACATGAAAATGGGGAGAGAGAGTGAGACACAGAGAGCAACACAATAATGGATAGAATAACACAGCACACCACTACATTTTCTACAGCCAGACAAAATCCCTCACTTTTTTTTCTCCAATAAACCGATGGACAATTTCTTGCCAACTTACACGTTGTCGGGGATTTAAAATGAGCAATGTAGGGCTCCCTCTGGAAGACGTCTCCTACTCGGCCTTCATCAAACACATAACTGTTCACGAGCTCCAGCTTACTGGGTCTGTTCATCAACATAAATGTTAAACGTGAAATTATCCAGAGGAATACCAAGACGCTGAAGGGTGATTCCGTGCAAAGTCTCCTGTACGACATGTGTCTCATAAATTTCTTAAATATTATCAAAATCATTTTTT